>JAPVCB010000025.1:973068-1181333 GCA_029606185.1 Paecilomyces formosus | reverse complement strand
GCTATTTTCCCCCCCAGCCCTGCCTCGAAACCAGCCCTCCCCGGGGATCGAACCGAGAGCCTTGGTGACTTTTGGACTAGGGAGTCCTAAGATTTTCCTCTAGCCACTGTGCCACCTTGGCTCCCTGGTTGGAAATGAAAGGTTTGTTGTGGGTTATATGGGGTGAGGTGAATAGGAGGCTGCCTGGGGAACGTTTCTTTGTTGTCACGTGGGTGCATTGCTGGGAAGTTTGAGCATATATTTAACGTTTCGATGATACATATAAGGAAATCTCCAAGCTGCTAATTCTTTCTTGTAGTGGATATACATTGGGCTCGGAGCGAATGCCCCATACATCCTCTGGAAGATGGCCATAGGAATCCTTCTAATGCATTTTGTGTAGGTTCATCTTCCCTCGCGGGTGGATATAAAATGCCGATAGATGAAGACTACTAGCTATATCCGAAGTGATAAAGAACCTATATCTCAGGAGGTATTAAAGCTTGTTAACGGGTATCGTATTCTCAAATGCCTCTGTAAAGCAGACCGACGATGCCTTTCCCAGAAACTGGAGGAAATAAGCCTCGGCGCCTTGCTCATATGCTATGGTACATCGAAACCTTTCTGGAACAAATCTAAAGGGCATCAAATTAATACAAGAAAAGCAAATATCCTTGTCCATATGTCTCTTTTCCTTCATAGCCTTCATTATCAACCGCAGATATGCTTTTTTCTTGCAGTGGGGAGATAGAAAGAGCAGTATGCACTCAGATGTTGACGTATCCCAGTTTCTCTCCAACTTTCACACGCTGCCCCTGGTGGATGGTCCATGTCCATCCTCCTTCCCGCTCGCCGGTCCAGCCAACGTCGAAGCTCTTCCGTGCACCAATCGGCGCCTCAAAAACAAGAACGATGGTGCTGCCCAGCTGGAAGCCACCCATCTCCTCACCCCGCTTCAAAGGATGACCGCCAAGAATCTTGCTGGCGTGCCTGTAGGTAGCTTCTGCGAAGCCAGAGTATCGCTCACCGCGCTTTGCAGCTAGAGCAGCGGCGCGATCTGCAGCAGTATCGGTTGTGAGACTATTGGTCCGCAGCTCAGAGTCAAAGTTAATCTTGATCGAGCCAACGTTTGTGGCACCAACAGGGGTATAACTAAAGAAACCCCAGCGCCAGCGACCCAGAAGCACAACACGCTCATTCAGGGTAAAGAGTCCTGGGAGGGTGCGTTGAAGGTACGGTGAGACTGAATAGAGCTCTCCTGCGAAATGACGACGGCTTTCGACAACCCACGAGACGGGTGAGTGGAAGCGATGGTAATCACCAGGGGCAAGATAAATCACAACGTAGTGGAGAGCTGTGTCTGATGCGGGCTTTGGAGAATACCACGGCGTGCCATCACCTAGGTCAAGTTGCTCTTTGACTTCGACTTCTGTACTCTTTTTGGATGTCGTCGAAGCATCCAGTGAGGCCTCCTTTTTGCCTTTCGTTTTCTTGTCGCCTGAAAATAAAGTGGGCAACGTGTAAGATATACCGTTCATCCGCGCAAATTCTTCGTCTGCTGCTACATTGGTAGGATCGGGCTCCTGGTTATCAAGTGTCGCGTTCTGGTCGACCGCGGAGGGGGTACTCTCTCCCAACAATGCTTCTAAACGATATGTCATACCCTTCACCTGTTCGACCTCGCCTCTTTCGATCAAGCCGAACTGTAGCACCCGGCCATCTGAAGGCGAGACAATAGCACGAGGATCAGAGTCGATAGGTCGTACGCCTGGCTTTAAAGTGCGGTAGAAGAAGGCAGCGAGATTCGGATAGACATGAAGATCTGGCTCAGCTACCTCGTCGAGATTAACCCCAAAGATCCAGGAGTATAGCTTGAATCCCGGCACACGTAGAGAATAGGGGATCTCTAGTTCATTAAACTGTCCCCAGAGGCGTGACAAAGCTTTGAGTGGTAAAGTCGACATGATTTGAACTTGCCATGGCCCGCTTGGACGGATCCTTTTGCGGCGAGGAACCACTCCGTTTTCCTCGTCCTCGAGATCTTGTATCGCCTGCCTTTCATTTTCCACCCGTCGCATCTTGTAAAACTGCAACAGTCCCAGAAAGAGCACGCCCATTGCGATTGGAATGGGGCGCCATTCTATCTTGGTATTGCCCCAAGCAATTCTCAATCTGGAGCTAAAGGACTCTTTACCATCAGGTTGACTGCCACCTTTAGGTCCATCCTTCTGGTCTCCCTGTTGGCCATCATTGTGTATCCTAGATGAGGAAAATTGCCTGTAGTTGAAGGATGATCTGGCTGAAGTGTACTGCAAGCCCCCAAGCAACACTGATTCCGCCAGGCCCCGACGGGCTACAGCACGCCTGTAGGACAGGGCAGCATGGCTGGAGAGGCGCATGGCCATGATGCCACTCTACTCCATCCACTCCCACTTCAGGAGATTTGTCTCAATTAGCTGCTGCACAAAGAGGACAACGCAACGTGAATACCTGGATCAGTGTTCGGCATCATGGAGAATCCTGGATCTTTTTGGCAGCATGCCCAGTGAGATCACCGCTCACCGCCCGGCAGATCGATCCGTGATCGGCATCACGGAGTTTCATTGATCCGGCGAGACATCGCGGCATGAGGAACAGCTGCATCTCGTTCTCTTGGTGATACAAGCAAGAGGATTGCTGGCCGGAGCTGAACATATCTTGTCGCGTCTGGAAGGGCCTGGTAGTATTGGTGTGTGTTTGTTTGTGAAGTGCGCAGCATTCGTCCTACAAGTGGCGGGGTTGACCAGCTCTCCACGGCCCATTGTCTCCGAGAGGCCAGCATCACTCTTAAACACTAACTCTGAGCTCCTTATCTTGATATTGTGCTATCCTTGGACACACTGGAGCTCTTCAAGTGTATCTGGGGGCTTCATTCTTCCTGATACAACTAGTTCTTCCTGTTCATTCTATCTACTGTTGAACTGTTGACTCGCGCGAGTGCGGTTAACTTGCTTCGGCGTTCGACCGCAGAACTATGAGTTACTGAATTGCTAATCACCATCTCCAGCAAATTGCCTTGCTGTGATATATCATCAAATGGCGTCTGAAGGAGCGGCCCTCGAGGGCTCTTCTGCAGAGCCTACGCAAGCCGCGCGGACGATTGCGCTTCAAGTGCTGTCTCCTTCTTTGAATCCGCCGAATCGCATCACATTCGATAGCCTTCCCCTAACCATCACCATCGCGGATCTCAAATCACGCATCGCAGAGCGCATACCGGACAGACCTAGCCCCGAGAAACAGAGGTTAATATATCGGGGGCAGCCTCTTTCTGATGATCGAGCCGTACTACGAGATATACTGGAATCGTCTGAGGTGAGCTCATCATCGCTCTTTTTCCTGTGGCTGCCCATTGCCTATGGTAGAGCAGTGAATTGATAACATTGACTGCAGGCCACAATCCATTCTATACATCTTGTTCTTCCCCCAAGTGATACTGGATCTGTCACTGCCTCTACCACTCCTAATTCTTTGGCCCAAGAATCATATTCCGCTTCAAGTCATGCCAATCCCTTACAATCGCCAACAGCTTATGGCTCTCAAGCCCAGGCGCAACCACAACCAGGTATCCGGTTTCGAGGGCCTTTTCTGCCTCCATCTCCTCATCGTGAGTCGGATATCGAAGCGGCTCTAAGGCGGAACATTGAGGCCTTGCGCCGACAGATTGAACTGCAGGAGCAAGGTAGATGGCAGCCACGGCAAAACCCACCTGTGGCTAATGCTACAGGACGCTCTTACCAGTTCACCAACCCACTTACCTCTCAATCATTCCCTGCACCTACACAATATCCGAACCTCTTACATCGACCGGCCCCGGCCGCAGGAGCGACCGCAATGCAGTCATATGGCCTGAATGCCCGATCTCCACAAGGGACTGTCCATCCATCTTCATCGGCACCAAACGAAGTACAATCGCCTGACAGCAATGCGACGATGCAACCGAGACTTCAGCGATTACAGCAGCAAATCGCGTACATGGAAAGCCAGCTGAGTCTCGGGCTGGCACCGCCTGTTGACCTGATAGCTAGGACGAGGACTGAGTTATATGGTCTGCTAGATGATCAATTTCGGAACCCTATCGCTCCAAGAGATGGCCATATCGAAGCACTGCTTGCCCGCGTGTTGAATATATACATGCGTGCCGATCATATTCGAGTTTCGCAGTCACGGAGCAGTGATGTGAATGTATCAGCGACCCAGAACACGGGCCAGGCTCCGCTCTACCTGCTTTCATCGCCCGCAGGTCATCATTCCTTGATCGCTTCTCCAGCCGGGGCGGCCACGATAGAGTCTTGGCTAGCCGCGCGGCGTATGTCTCAAACGCCTCGGTTAGGACAATCTGCAGTTCAAGGACAGGCCCGAGTTCGAAGGCCACAGCGGCATCCAGGTGCGGTTATGATGGAGAACGCTGTCCGACATGCGTTCCTAAACCAACGACGTGCGCAACAAAATCGACAGGCTCTTCTCGCTCGGAATGCTAGGCGGGCATGGCTGTTCATCCGACTTTACTTCTTTTGCTACCTTTTTAGCGAGTCGGGTACCTGGTCGCGCTTCGTCTTTGTCACCCTTGCTGTTCTGATTTCACTTCTTTCGGAGACCACCCTTCCACAACAATTTCAACAAGTCGTGATCGCTCCGGTTCAAAGGCATCTGGAGGCTCTAGTCCATGTTGGAGGCAATGAGCAGATTCAACCAATTGTACCTCCACGCCAGGATGATACCAATGCGCCTGTGGAGAACCAAGGTATTCAAACAGAAACTGGACATGATGCCACTGCCCCTGGAGCAGAAGCTGAGATAATCCCACATGGGGTGCCCCCTGTTGGGATCCAACAGCGGTTAAGAAGGGTGGAGAGGTCTTTGGCTCTGTTCTTTGCAAGCCTGGTTCCGGGTGTTGGGGAGAGACAAGTCGAGGCGAGTAACGCAGCCCAAGCTCAGGCTGCATTTAATGCAGAACGAGCACGAGAAGAGGAGCAGAGGCAACTCGAGGATGCAGCCGTTGGTAGGGCCGGTGACGATCCCCAGCCAGAAGGTCAACAGCCGCCACCGGAGTTCCAGGAACACGACACAAATGATGAGCATACAAGGATACCCGTTAATGAAGGTGACGAAGCGCACTGAAAAAGATCAGCATTAGCGTCTGTACTGTTTATTTCCCACAGAGCCTATATTGACATCTTTTTATTCCCTTCTTTCCACATATTTTCACTCGATTGGTTTTACGGCAACGGAGTTGGTGGACAGGAAGGCGATTCCTCTGTATAGGACTTGATTTTACCATGTTGACTCTTTACTGAATTTCAAGTTTGATAGCGCTCCCACCACATTGATGCCGATGTGCTCAATAGTGAAGGCTTTCTCGATATCGTTCAATAATGAAAAATACCATCGAATGTTTGTCTAAGGCTAGTCGGAGTCATCTATGGTTGTATGACTCTCGGAGCGAATAGCGTACGCTCAGCTCTTCTGGCTGAATTGTTAAACAGACCTGACAACAAATGGATGAGACACACGACCAATGGTCACTCCGTCAGTGTTCAAGAGTGGTGGATGATGGAAATCGTTGAGCTCCTGACGCATGCACTGTGTTCCAACCTGTAATTGTTGCAATATCTCCATAACCACGGAATATAGAGCCCATATACTTCCGTCCTCTATCTTCACTGAAATCCCGATGGCTCCACTTGTACTAATCCTCTGAGTGCATTCTGATTCGCGAACACCGATTGCGTAGCATCCATCTGCCCCGAGTTTTCCAACAAGTCCTCCTTGGAATGTTGCCATCAACCGTGTGCAGAACCGATCCTCTCCTCCGATCAGTTCGGGGTATTGTGTCATTGCTCGAAATATTTGAGCCAACATCTCAGTCCTTGTCGAAGCTTTATGGCCCTTCTGCACGGTATCTGCTGCTGCTGCCAGAGAACTATATATCCGGCTGAGAGAGTATAATGGAATGGCGGGTGCGGGAAGATTGCAGCCGTCAATAGCCCATTGAACTTGATAATAATCAAGACCAGTGAGCTCTTCAACAGTATCTTTCACCCTCAATTGCATTGGATGATCCGGCAGATGGTAGTTTGACTTGCCAGCTCCAATGGCTTCAGCACCAGCTAGCATACCAGCATGCTTGCCAGAGCAGTTATTGGTGATGCGCGATGGTTCATAACCAGCTTTGATCCACCCATTATTGACCTTTGCCGAAAGAGCAGGGTGGCCACCACAGCGGAGATCTGCCTCGTCTCCCTTGATCTTGGCCAACATCGCTCGTGCGCGTGAGATATGCCTCTCCTCACTGTTATGTGAGGCGCACATCAAGGCTAGGTCGGCATCATCAAACCCGAACTGGTGAAAACACCCTGTTTCGAGAATGGCGAGAGCTTGTGCTGGCTTGGCTGTAGATCTGATCAGCGTTGTCCTACCCGGGTCTCCAACGGCGTATAAAAGCTTTCCTGTCGCATCGACAATGGCTGCATGGACCTGGTGTCGGTTTTCCACAACATTGCCTCTATACGTGATGATGCAGTCGTTCATTTCAACACTCATATTGTCTCCTCAGGATAAAGTAAGCCGTGTATGTGTTGATCGGGAGCGTCAAACAGACTCAGGATTCTGGGATGCCGTATTGTTCCACGGAAGGGCTCCCAAGGATGATCCTGACTTGCGCCAGCAGCCTTCAAGATCAATATTGGCTCGAGAGCAGAACGACATATTAGAGAAAGAGAGGCATGTTCTCGTCATTTATAATAACTCCTACCTTTTAGTGGCATCTCTCTTGGCAGGTAGTTGGGCGGCATAGCTAGCCATAATTTATTTTGTGAAGTTTGAGTCTTCTTGGTAATATTGGGTCAAATTGAGCAATATCAGCTCTTTAGAGGGTATAGGGAAGCCACTATCTTACTATCCAAGTGGTATATACTTCGGAGTGGCCCGAGTGGGGGCGATGGCCAGTGGTTATTGGCACATCGCTCTCGCGCACCAGAAAGGGTAAAGTGCGACTTTCGCTACTTTCGATCTCCGATTTCAGCGCGAAGTATCTTTATGATAGCTGACTCAACGTACACGAATAATGAGCAATTATAGCATGCCACTTCCTGTGGAGCTTGTTGACAGAGACTTCCTACTTGGAATAGTGCTTCTAGCTCATGGGCGCTCTACAATCCATCCGACCCAGGGGCCTACAGATTAGATGTCAGAAAGATCTGACATGACCCACCACATATCTTGAAGTCGTATCATTACAAATTGGCAATCAGATATGTACAAACCGGCCCCTAAGAGACCCAAAAAGACGGGTATTGTGCGCTCACGTGGTGGATGCAAAGGGTGTCGTGAAAGACGCACCAAGGTTGGTCCGTTGGCATGAGGTTAGCCGATTAAATGCTAATACCAGAACAGTGTGACGAGAGCAGGCCTACGTGTGGAACATGTATGCGGTTAAGAAGAACCTGCGAACGCATGGCGCATGATTTCAAATTTTGCATGGTGGATCCTCCGTCTATAGCCAGCAGATATCGAGGTACGGATGAAGACTTCATCTCAAGTCTTTCCTCGGGAATCCACAAGAGTGGCATATCCTCCATCGATGGGCCATCGATACCTAATCTGGCCATTGTCAGCTCGTTACGGAACTCCGAGAGGGAGATTTTCTACTCTACTTACTGGGAAGATCGCTGCTTGCCATCATTACACCCCACGTTTCAGAAGGTCTCGCACCTTATTCGCGAGTTTGCTATTCTGAACGAGGCAGTTCTTTCTCTATCTGCCTGCAATATGAGCCGTTCAAATGCAGAGCAGCGATCTCTATCCCCAGTCAGTTTTATGGGAGCCTTCAGTCCAGACCTCACACACCAGACCAGGAGCGAATTCTACTATTCGTCTGCGATCAAGAAATTCGTTCGACTCAATGCACGCGACATCCAATCAAAGCAATTAATCATATTCATTGTCCTTGTTCTTTTCGCGCTGCTGGAGTCTGCCCGGGGCAACTTCGAGGCCTTTTACTGTCATGTCAAGGGACTGACTACTTTGATGGGTGGGAAGTTGTCCTATCCTAACCATGACCCTATCGTAAACGGCCTCCTCACTGCGTTGATGCAAATGCAATACTGGATCTGGTGGGCGCGAGTATACTTCAGCTCTTTGGATGTTCAACTTGAACCGTACCCAATTGTACTTCCTGGAGGTCTTGCGAGGTGCGTGGACAACCTTTACGAACGGAGGGTTGCGGTGTTGGGCATCCTTCATGAATCCCATCAACTTCACTCTCGAGCACTTCTTCAACACTGGAATCATGTTTCACAAAGTACTGGAATCGATCTCCCTCGATACTGCAAGCTCTTAGAAGAAGAGGGCAAAAAGCTCGACAAGTGGGTGTCCGGTCTTCCTTCTTCGGACCAACCGCTCCGCTATAGCAGTTTGGAGGACGATTACGGGCTCGATACGTTGATAAAAGCAGAGTTGTTCCAGTCTCACGAGGCTGCGCTTAACTATGCATATTATATCATGGCGCGAATAACGCAATGTACGGGATCTTTGCGCCTTTTATCTAATCATTCCCAGAATGCCATCAGACATGATCATGAAGAACAGTATTGGGTCCGACGCCTATTAGGAGTCGCCAAAGGGATGGATATGAAAACCTGCATTGCCAGAAACACCTATACGATAGGCATTTCCGGCTTGCTGATGGCCGCATTGCTGAGATGTCAGGACCAGCACCTCGGGTTATGGATCGAGGGCTGGCTTCTAGCCCTTGAGAATATACACCCAACAGAGGAGGGAAGCTTTCCCGTGTATCAATTGTCGACTGTAGCCAGAGCAGTCAATCAACAAAGGTTGATGGGAAGAGATGTGTTTGGAGTCTCCCTGCCTGTCGACGATGGAGGAGGCAGTCCCAAACTGAGGTATTATAACAGCCAAATGATAAGTGCTCTTCTAATACATGGGAGGCACAGAGCATCAGGAGAGCTTTATACGGATTACGTAGCCCTTGGCGTATAATTAATACCTTAAGAAAAAGTTACAAACATATATTTATAAGCTTCATGGGAAAATCTTTTTCTTTCGTGAATATAAAACGTTTCTTGCATGCGAACTGCTCGATATATATTAAAAGCCTGTGCCATGTGATGAGTTTTGAACAGGCCCTAATGCTGTCGAGATATTCCATATTCAGAAGTAGAAAGAGAAATATATAAACAATAGCAAGGAATCATTAATAACATCATCTAGAGTTATGATTCTAGAAACCAATGCCCAAAATATATACCAGACTCTATCCATCCCTGCACCCCGGCAGTAGGATTCCATGAACGCATCATAGCTTTGTTGATGGCGCCGCCACCGACGATTGGCTGCTTGAGGTAGGTGGTTCTGTCGGCGGTGCCATAGGACCAGTGTCGAACGATTCGTCGCCATTGAAATGCCTGCGCAGATTGTTAATCGAGTGATTACATGCAATGGACAAACGTGGAAAGAATGGTTGTCACGAAAGAGACCCGAGGACAGGAAGAGATATACTCACCAGCCCCTCTCCGCACCATCACTTAGAAAAGTGCAATCGCCATTCGAAACGCAGTCCCATCCACCACCAACGCCACGTCCTCCTCTCCAATCCGGAATCTTGATTTCCGACCGTGATAATTTAGTTCCCGGTGCAAGACGATCTTTCTGCTGTATTGAAGAGTCTTGCTGCGATGAACGGGGAGGGCTCTGCTGTTCCCTTCTCACAAAGGTACTCAAACCCGCAGTGAAGACGTTAAAGTCTTCCTCGTTAGGATCTTCTGGCATGTTGCCAGTCAAAGCTCGGCCCATTGCGATAAGTGGTGCTGCGTGGGAGCATATTAAGATAGCCTTGCTAGATCGTAACTCAGGTGGTTGATTGGCTTCGATGGCGTTGATCTCATAATCGAGATATGAGATTATAGCTGCTAGTGTGGTTGCGACGCGATCATGTAATTGAGTTATTGTTTCCCCATTTCTAGAAGGCATGACGTTTGGGGTGTAATGCTCCTCTGGGTTAGGATGTATGATAGTCGGGAAATGCGAACGGAGAGATGAGGGCGAGGCAGGCGATGGATGCTCGAAGAAAGAACTTGATCCGAACCATTCTCTGGATACCAATAAGTGTCAGAATAACTGCTAATGGCCTTCGTCACGGATACTCCAGATATCGATCTTAGGTGACCTCTGAACGGTGTTATCAGATCAAAGAGGGTCTCCTGCACTCACCCGAGACCATTCTCAATCCTGACATCCATGTCCACATCATACTGCCCATCTGTACTCTTATAATACCCCTTCAATGCCTCCACACCAGGCTGTATTGTCTGCAAACATCTATAGAAAGGGCTGCAGTACACTCGACATGGCTTCGGCTCAAACTCCGGACTCACCAGGTGAGCAGCCAGTTCGAGGGATTGTCTCACGCCATGAGATGTCAATGTAGGGTCTGCCGGATTTCCGGTAGGTGTTGGAAAAGCCGCATGGTACGTTCCTGTCTTCAAGTCTATTGTCCAGTTGAGGCGGTGCTGTATGAATGCGGGGAATGAGAATCAGTTGTCGGGTTTTCGATCGCTATGAAAGAAGAATCACATACGCCATGACGGGTCAGGTATATCGTTTCAAGGGGCATATCAACGCTTGATCTATCGACTTGATATCTATATCCAGTACATGTATAAAGAACTAGTTAAATTGAAAAAAGATAATAATGCCCAAGCAGTTGCGGGCAGATCATTGCATCGGCCGGCAGAATCTACGAGCGGTGAGTCGGTCTACTCGGTCCGCCTTCGGCACGAGCTCTGCCAAAAAAATCTACTTTGGGGAATCGAGAGCAATTGCACGAGATGCACTTGACATTTGACTAGGTTGTATGGACGAGTAAATGACTCTTCAAGCTATCTATGGCGTAGCCTTCCAGGAGATCCTCAAAACATTACACCATGCGCCCTCATACAAGCCTTGTAACCCGCTCTCATGTCATGACCACGCGCATTCCCGATACAGAAAAAAGCACTTTTTAGGGATATCTAGTAGAAGAAGCCGAGGATCTTGCCAGCAACGTGCTTGCGACGAGCCTCCTCGTGGTCCATGATACCGGCGGAGGTGGTCAGGACGATGAAACCGAACTGACGAGAGGGGAGCAGCTGGACAACCCACTTCTCGAGGTCACGGAGCTGAACGTTGTAACGGGGGTTGATGACACCAGTCTTGTTCAGGCTGCGATTTTATCAGTACTAGCTCAATTATAATAGAATTTTTGGAAACTCACCGGCCGTTAAGCTGGATGACGATCTTGCCGGAGCGGTGGTCGTCAACCTCCTCGAACTCGCCAATGTAGCCTGAATAGCAAACAGTTAGAAATGTGGCGATAAATTAAAATCTACCCGGAACAGAAGAGGATCCAGGAAGCTTGTAAGATCGTCGCCAGAATCAATATATCGGGTACTTAAAGGGCGGACGTCGTGGAGTGGGTAAAGATCGAAATCGCCGCCTAGTTATCAACCCGAATGTGGTTCTAGGTTTTGGCGACGACCAAACAGCTTCTTGGACCATCTTCTGTGACCGGGACAGATTCGTTTAAGGTGGTGCTAGCATACCGTGCTTCTGCATGACGCGGAGGAACTTGACTGTAAATTGTTAGTATGAAAATCTTTTTCCTCCAGCTTTTTCAGGGGAACATACCAATGACCTTGGAAGAAGGACGGATCATGACCTGGCGACGGCCAGCCTTCTCGGCGTTGTTGATGGCGTTGAGCGCATCGTTGAGGACGGAGGTGCGGACCATTTTGGCGGTATTGGAATGAGATTCTCAAATCGAATCGGGAAATGAGGTATCTAAAATTTCACTGCCCGATGCCCACCATTGGAGGTGATGGGCAAGGACAAACGAAGTCAGCCACCAGTAGCCTACGAGCCGAAAAGAGTGCCCTTCAACAAAGGGTTCTTTAGCCCGTGCCGCGAGGAGAGAAGCGTATCATCTCGACTGGCGATCGGTAGCGTGCCTTCGTCGAGGAACATCGAAACACGATCGATTCACACGGTCGCGATGATTGCTCCTCTCAGGCTAGCTGAGGGGCTGCAAGAAGAAGGGAGGATGTGACGAATACATACCTCTAGGGGTGCTGTGGTGAGAGGCGGGAAACAGCTGCTTGTCGTGGTGAAGAAAAGGAGGACCGGGATGCGTTAGTCTTGGTGTTGAGCTTTTGCCTGGTGCGCCCGGTTAGGGTTTCGCCTGCACAACCCTTATCAGAGTCACGTGATATTATAATCTGTGCAGACCGCATTGGCCAATGGCTGTCCACTTATCGTCCGAAGATTTTCATGTTTCATTCTAAGGCTTGTAAGATCTCTGTACATCCTACTTGAACTATGGAAAAGGGTCGACCAGCAAAAGTATGTATAAAATGATAGGCAATTTAAGCTTGCATTATGACATGATTATCTTGATTCGTTCTGCCACTGGCTTTACTAGCATATACATACATGATTTCAGGACGCAGTGAATCTTGAGGCGCCAGAGAAACATAATGCACAGGTCTACCTGTTCGCCTGTTGAGTATCAGGGAAAGGTGCAATCAAAAAGAACAACTAAAAGAAATATTACAGTAATTTTGAGTATCCGAGGAAGAAGGCAATGCAGGAAGGGGAATGGCAGACACCGATTATAATGTCCGCTAGAAGTTAAGACCCGTGCCGGAAAAGAATAGAAGGAAGGCAATTCAGAACCTCGTCAACATTCACTCCGGTTTTCGTCCGACCATCAGGTACATGGGAGTGAATAGCTTCTTTTCACCACCAGCGACCAGGCAGTCACCAGCCAAGGCCAGACTGTCAGCAGTTTTCTGAGACCCCCTGGGGAACAGGCCGATCTTTTCCATAGCGCCAACAAAGCGATGGGCAATGCCGCGTCCCCACCACGTCATACGAGCGATGGTCAAGACATCCCACGGTGAGGTCAAGTGCTTCCACGAGCCAGCAAGGGGGTAATACCACGGGATTTCATCTGGGCGGTCTGCCAGGTCCTCTGCGTGGATTAGCTCGAAACCAGCAGCCTTAAAGGCAGCGAGACCCTCAGAGACCGTGACCATATTTGAGATACCGTCACCCTGCTCGATTCCTAGTCGGATTTTGCGGTGCTCGGGGTTGCTGTTGTCGTACTCGTCGGTCATGAGCCACTCGTAGACACCGAACACACCACCGGGCTTCAGAACACGGTACATCTGTTTGTAGACACCCTCCAGGCTGGGCGCATGGACAGTAGCCTCGATGGCATAGACAGCATCGAAAGTGTTGTCGGCGAAGGACATCTGCATGAAGTCTCCCTTCGTGAAACTCAACTTGTGGGAGAGACCCTCGCGGGCAGCGTAGTTCGTAGCACGCTGAATCTGGTAGTCGTTGTTGTTCAGACCGACAACGTCGACACCGGCAAACTTGACCATCTCACGAGCGGGACCGCCAACACCACAGCCAACATCCAGCACCTTCATGCCTTCCTTCAGACCCATCTGAAGGGCCAGGTAGTGCTCATGACGAGCGATAGCCTGGAGGAATGGCTCGCCACGGTTGAAGCGGCAAAAGTGGAACGAAGTTCCCCATCCATACTCGTAGAAATCCGTAGCAAGGTTGTAGTAGCTATGGCGATGTTAGCATCCAATCACCCGTATTCACCGCCAAACGGCCAGCGACTGGATATACGTACTGTCTCGTCAACGTGGCGTATTCAGCTCGTCGCGCCTGTTGCCAGAGTAAACAGTCAGCATCATCACCACCACTAATTACGAATGCTCGGGGTTTCAGGTGGAATTACCTCTCTGATCTCCTCAGTCTCGTCTTCTGCGGCCTTGTTGTCCCAATGCTTGAAGTACTCATCGACAGCGGCCTTCTGCGCCTTGGAGTCCTTGGCGCGCATGGCTGCAAGGCCTCCACGGCTCTCTGCAGACTTGCCGTGCATCGCGCGGTTGAACTCAGCATCGCGCTGGTGGTTCTCGGTTTCGAGCTTTGCTGGGGCCATTTTGAATGAAGTTGCGAGGTAAAGGGGCTCGCGGTGTTGAAAAGAAATTATATGGACTAATGTCTCTTGAACGAAAGGCAGTCAAGCAACCACAAAACCTCTCTGTAGGTTATACGGGTCAATTGAGATGCGCTGAATGAAAGGAAGAGGCCACGAGCCGTTGAAAAATAACTGAGCAGGCGGCAAGCTTAATATGGGCGAACGCTGGGGAGACCGCAACCTGAGAAAGGAGACCTCGAGCGGTCTTAGCGTAGCCAATCAAGCCAGAGAAACGCGGCCGCGCCAGGAACAAAGAGATTCCGGCCTGTGACACTGCAGCAAGTTGTGGGGGCGCAGTCCGAGCCAGGAGTCCTCGGGGTCCGGCCGGGGAAGACACCATTATCCACGAAGCAAATAATCACGGCAATAATTGCGATAGGCCAACATTGTCATTTTGCCACATCTATGGCAGGATCACAGATCTGCAGCCCGCTAATTTGACGATTGAGAATAGACGGCAACCAGCGACACGGCTGTGAGACAAAGCATAGTAACTTGAACGGTCCCGGACTGCTCGGTCTCCGTGTCTCGGTACTAGGAGATCACGGCCTGGCAACCGTCAATGCTTAGATGAAAGCTATCATTTTGCTAGTAGTATCTACAATTTTTGAATGGAAATCAACGTGAGGGAAATACAGATAGTACAGACCCGCAAGAGTTTTGAGACGGGTTCCCGTAGTAAATTTACTAGTTGGCAGAAGTGCCGAGCGATAGACTCGCTGTCACTAGCCACATAGATTATGTCAGCAACAACGCCACGCAGCAAGTGATAGCGATAATCGACTTGCGCTATTTCATCGGCGTCAGAATCAGTGGCGAGAACGCGAGGATTACCATCCCACGACGCAGGATCCCGAGAGATCCAGTTCTCCCCCGAAGTGGAGATACATTCTGAACGCAATCGCATTACATCTCCGATAACCAGACAACATGCCGCCCCAGATCAAGCAAGATCTCAATCGATCTGGTTGGGAAAGTACCGACTTCCCCTCCGTCTGCGAAAACTGTCTACCGGACAATCCTTACGTGCAGATGCTGAAGGAGGACTACGGTGCTGAATGTAAAATTGTGAGTTACTTATCCATCACTGTTATGGCTTGTGGAGATAGTGCTAACAAGTCGTAGTGCACGCGACCGTTTACAATCTTTCGCTGGAAAGCAGATCGGACTGCGCGCACGAAACGCACCAACATTTGCCTGACATGTGCCCGTCTAAAGAACTGCTGCCAATGCTGTATGCTGGATTTGTCCTTCGGACTGCCTATTGTGGTCCGTGATGCAGCGTTGAAGATGGTTGCACCGGGACCGCAAAGCAGTATCAACCGTGAATATTACGCGCAGGAGCACGAGAAGGAGATCGAGGAGGGTCGCGGAGCTGTTGAGGCATATGAGAAGACAGACGAAAAAGCCCGAGAACTACTCAAGCGTCTGGCGAACAGCGAGCCCTACTATAAGAAGCAACGGCGACTGGAGAGCACGGATGAAGGTGAACCGTCAGAGTCAGGTCAGAAGCGAATCGGATATGGAAATAGCCCTGCGTACGGAAGTGGTCCTGGTCCGATAAGGACGAGTGAAAGCAGAAGAGGTGGTTCTCTTCCCGGTCGAGGTGGACGGACTGGACGCGGTGGACGACCATTCCCCGGTACTGCTCAGCTGCCTCCTGGCCCTGAGGATTATATGCCACCTGCGGACCCCAAGATTACTTCGCTCTTTGTGACTGGAGTCGAAGACGATCTCCCTGAGCATCTCGTGCGAGAGTTCTTCACCCAGTTCGGCCAGGTTAGGTCGTTGATCTGCTCGCACCGTTCACATTGTGCATTCGTAAATTATGCGGACCGCGCCAGCGCTGAAGCTGCTGCTCAACACTGCAAAGGAAAAGCCGTCATTCAGGGCTGCCCTCTGCGGGTGCGCTGGGGCAAGCCTCGACCGCTTGACAACATGGACCGAGAAGAACGGATGAAGTACGCCAGAGAGGGCAGACAGACGGCTGCTGCTACAAAGACTGCTGGTGGTGGTGGTGCTCGAGCCATCACTTCGGCAAGTCAAAATGCTCCGCAAGAACCTGAACAGCCTTCCTACGTGGTCGCTCCTCCTCCCGGGAGCAGCGAGGTGCAGTATGCCAGTATGGCGGGCGAATAAACAATATCATACGATCATATTTGCTTTCCTTTCTGTTTTCCTCCTCTTCAGAGACAAGTTTGAGTGATGATGGGTGCAAAATGTATTTTAGGGCTTTGGCGTTTCATTCCGTTACTTAATGACAAACTCTGGACCAATACCCTTCAGAGAGAACAGTTGAGAATAAAAGATTGGGGTATATTTATTATGATACACAGCAGCAAATATTGATCTGAGTCCCATTCAAATCGATCTTGATCCCCTTGAAATGCGTAGGCTCTTCCTCCCCGTAGCACATGTAATTCAGTCACCGAGAACTCCTCCCTGATACGTCCTCAGCACAATTGTTATAGATCTATGCTTTCTGATTCCATCTTTCCGAAAATAATCGGTCATCTCGCAATATCGTACAGCGCAGAACTAAACACCTCCTCATGATAACTACTACGACGAACAGCACTTCTCGACCTTGACACTCTGTCCGCCGGCAGTCTTGATAGAATCATTGTCGCCGCGCTCGATGTCTTCGTGGATGCGGAGTTCTGTGCATGTGACCGGTCAGTTACTATCTCTCTCTGGCTGAACAGAATAATAGAGGTTGAGAAGGGGAGACTTACGCCACTGGGCATCTTCCTTATCCGCTTCTCTCACTCCCTGGACAAGATTGTGCCTCAGAATGTTCGCAGTCTCAATGGCATGCTGGATATGCATAGGACTGTCGACGCCCGGACGGCGGTGTTCGTCAAAGCGCCGTCGCGCCTCTGCGCGGGCGGCATAGAGCAATGGGTAATCATCTAAGTCGTGTTAGATCTAGTCAAAATTGATATACATTATGGTATGCAGGCTAAGAAGAGTAGAGACGAACCTTGGAAGGCGATGCGGGTGGCACGGAGGAGTTGCCGGTAGGCACTAAGGGGAGATACAGTCATGATTGCGGAAAGCGGCTGAGCTGGAGTCGGATATATTTATCTTGCCGTCCTAATTGAAAGATCACCACCAAGTGTCTCTTTTAATGGTGATGCTGGTGCGTGAAGCGTGGAGTACAAAGTAGATGGTTCGGTGATGGCGAGATTCGCTCTGAACGCCTTCCTAGTTAGTAGCGTATGCGAGACGCCAGGGCACGACAGTAACAAGTGAGAGGCGAAAGAAACAGCTGGGCTTGCAAAGCATATACTAATGAAGAAAGAAATGACTGCTTCTGACCTTTTAATGTGCTGGCGTCCAGACTGCCAGTTCCCTCGATCGAAAGCTCCAGACTCCGATTACATCCCGAAACTTGCCGGCATTGATTGGACGGACAGACGGGCGGAATCAGCCGGCAGAAAAATAAATTTTGCGCTGCGGGCGGTCGAGGCAGCGGACGCACAGGATGCTCCGCCCTCTCTTTTGCCTCAATATCGATCGTTTCATCTGAATACACACCAACAGAGCATCGGGTCATTGCTCGTCTCTGCTGTTCAATATGGCCACTATTCAGACGGTCAACCTTCCTCTGCCCGCCCTGCCCGCGGGCTGGAGTGCCGACAAAGACTTCAAGGCTGTCGGCACCCTCTCCAGCGCTATCCAGCGTAACATTGAGCCCGTGGGACCTCACTTCCTCGCTCATGCTAGACGGGTATGTTTATATCTATACTCCTACATGGCGTTTTGGGGCATATTCTGGAGACGCTATCTGAAATATGTTGGGATACTCGTATATGGACATCTGCTAACAACCCTCTAGAAGCGTCACAACCGTACCTTCTCCGAAGATGAGCGCATCACTGCCCAGGAGAACGTCAAGAAGGTCGAGGACGGTGAGGATGATGATATTTCCGAACCGGAAGACCCCCTCATGCTCTCCAGAGATGCCAAGGACTGGAAGGTATGTCGGATCTGCGAGACGTACATGTATAATCCCATCTGACAACTTCTTAGGGCCAAGATCACTACGCTGTTCTCGGTCTCAGCAAGTACCGCTGGCGTGCAACCCCCGAGCAAATCAAGCGTGCCCACCGCAAGAAGGTCCTCCGTCACCATCCCGACAAGAAGGCCGCCGCTGGTGCCACCGATGAGAACGACAGCTTCTTCAAGTGCATCCAGAAGGCAACGGAGGTTTTGCTCGACCCCACCAAGCGCAGACAGTTCGACTCTGTCGATGAGGCCGCTGATGTTGACCCTCCCTCCAAGAAGCAGGTGGCAAAGGGCAACTTCTACAAGCTGTGGGGACCTGTCTTCGAATCCGAGGCTCGTTTCTCTAAGAAGCAGCCTGTTCCTCTTCTAGGAAACGAGAACAGCACGAAGGAGGAAGTCGAGGAGTTCTACAACTTCTGGTACAACTTCGACAGCTGGCGTTCCTTTGAGTACCAGGACGAGGATGTCCCTGATGACAACGAGAGCCGTGACCAGAAGCGTCACATCGAGAAGAAGAACGCCAACGCTCGCCGCAAGAAGAAGACTGAGGACTCTACCCGCCTGCGCCATCTTGTCGACGACTGCCTTGCACAGGACGAGCGTATCAAGAAGTTCCGTCAGCAGGAGCGTGCCGGCAAGGACAAGCGTCGTCTCGAGAAAGAGGCTGAGGCCAAGCGCCTGGCTGAGGAGAAGGAGCAGGCTCGTATTGAGGAGGAGCGCAAGAAGAAGGAGGCTGAGGAGGCCGCCAAGGTTGAGCGTGAGGCCAACAAGAAGGCCAAGGAGGCTGCTAAGAATGCTGCCAAGAAGAACAAGCGTGTGCTTAAGGGCAGTGTCAAGGATGTCAACTACTTTGCCGAGTCCGGTGAACCATCTGCTGCTCAGATCGATGGCGTTCTGTCCGATGTCGAACTTATCCAGAGCAAGATCGACAACGAGCAGCTCGCTGCTCTTGCTGGTCGCCTGACTAGCGCTGGCAAGGATGTCGCCGCAGTTAAGGCCGCTTTTGCCGAAGAGGCCAAGAGACTGGTCGGCGAGGGCAAGCTGAAGGATGGAGAGATCAAGACCCTGGTTTAGACCTGCTTCTCTTATGGCGCGTCGTTATGAGTCAACAGCACGACTAGATAGATATGTTTGCCTGATATGTGTTTTATGAGATATTTGGTGTTATAAAAATTTTAGACCAATGCATGCTGCATATGTAATGAAGCCTAACTGCGTTCTCGTAGTATGTTCTTTATTTGTACCAGCACTGCTTCCCGAGTGAGTGCCTCATCATGGACGCCTTTACAGTGTAGTCGTTCTTCTAATTGATAGGAACGATGACGCCAACAAAGAACAAACGCCAGCCGATCCCACAACATACATAGTTCCTTCTGCCTACTTAGCGTCCCATTGCAAACGGACGGCGCTAGAAACGACAGCATTGAAATACTAGCCAAATTGCATATATATAGAGAGAGAAACGAAAGATGTAAGAGACTATCCAGAAAGCAACGGATCGAATATATTACATATGTTAGTCCCAGTATAAAACAAATAAGAACGATTAATAGTCATATGAGTGTGTGAAGAACTTGGTTCATCTGAGGAAGACGACGAAGGAACGGTAAAAACAGAAGGGTACGTGAATAGGGAACATTCAACAAACACAGTCGTTGCGGGTGTATTGTTACATCGTAGCTTTGGGAGGTCGGGGAAATGTTCGTGATCTTGGATAGTCTGGTTCGTTTCTTCTTGAAGTGGTATTTTACTCTTCATCGTGGTCTTCTCCATTCGTCGCTTCGATACCGTCCTCGTTCGCAGTTTTGGAAGTCCCGTTCTCGCCGTTTGCGCCGTTCTCGATGGCTTTTCCTTTGCCTTTGTCTTTAGGGGGCTTCTTCTCCAGCCGCGGCTTTTCATTGTCCTTTTCTGGCTCGCCGGTGATAAGCTTGTTGTGGTAATCTTTGCTGGAGCTGGGGTTGTCGAGCATAATGCGCCTAGCGGCTTCGTTGCCCACGACGGGAAGTCGTTTGACGCCCTGGACGCCTTCGGGCAGGAGCTTCGGGTCCAGTAGTCCGATTTGGACAAGCACACTGGCTTGGTCCCAGTAGATATGCTCGGAGAAGAGTTTACCAGCCTTGAAGCCAACGATGCTGACCATGATGATCTCGACTCGTTTGTTGGTAGGTGGAACTCCGGGGAGCATCCAAGGTATCTCTTGAGTATGTTCAAACGTGGTGTAGACCTCATCAACTACCCTGTCCGCACCGATGGTACGCGAAATAAGTCTCATCCGCATAGACGGCGGCTTGTTTTGCAGGAAATGGTCCTCGTAGAAGTGCTTCAGATGCTGCGCACCGATACCACCTGTCAAAGTGGGAGTGAACGTGACAGATGGCTTCTTGTGAGTTACGAACGTGTCCATAGCTTCGTTTGCCTTGGAGGTGAAGTAGACATCTGTAAACTCCGGTTAGTAACAGGTCCGTTGATTGCAGCTGCTAGTATTAGTGACTTACACTCCTGGTTGTCATCCCATACTTTCTCCAGATCGGGATACTTCCTGAAGGCCTTCCGCATAACATCAAGGGTGCGAGTAAATGCCACCTCTGCAGAGACTCTATCGTATTCTTCCAGATCATGCTCCGCAAACCCCGGCTGGGAATATTCATAGGTATAGGTTGGGTACGCGATGTTAAGACGCTCGCCGGTACCAACGCCAGGATAGATGCGCCTCGTACTTCGACGGCGCTTGCCCTGAAGCCCAAGAGCCTGGGGAGTAGTGGTAACATCAACGCTTTCTCCAGCTAGGTGGACAAGGACTCGCAGTCCGTGTGGGAATCGTGTACGAGTGTCGGGGATATTCGTCGGGTAGTAGGCGATTAGGGCAGCCAGCTTGCTACATGAAGTAGGCTTGCGGTAGTGTTCGAGACAGGCTGATGCGGCATCTCCGTATGCTATCCTTTGGTGTCAGTAGATAGGATCGTACTAATTGACGAAAAAAGAGGACAGTACCTATAACAGCGTATTGTTCTCCAACCCCAAGGCCTTCCTTCACGCCATTCAGTCTGCTTATGTACTCCTTCCCGCCATCCTCATATGCCACATAGACGACGTCGAAGCCTTCATTCTGCCAATCACGCAGGGTCTGCGTATCGAAATCTTCGGTTTCTGCGGTGATGCAAATGCGTGCAGGACCTGAATTGTCAGAGCTGAAGTTGTTCGAAATGAGCCCGGTACCCGGAGCATTGATGCTAATGCTAGCCATTTTCCTTGAATCTGCACAGCTTCTTTGTTATAGGCGAGCTATGAAATTGTAGTAGGTCTATATCGACGATAATTTAAATTTTGGAGCGTTGCCGCGTGCGATCGATTCAGGTATTTTGGTCACCAACGGTGGTCGGAAGTAGAAACTCATATCTTATCTCTCTTTCTAGGAGAAGGCCAAGAATGATACAATGACTCTATGGCGTTAAGAATTAAAAGCATTGTCTGTACTGGCCTGTACGTCAGTTGTGCTGAGGATGGAGGGCAATGACGTCGGAGCTTATATCATGTTGCGGAGATCGACCCACGCGATCGAGATATGACAGGCCACTAAACTTAGCAAAAACCACGAGAATTTCCCCGATGGCGCAACACAACAGGGAACGTGGCTGGAAAGTTTATCCATTGTCACGGTCATTGACCACTCATCCTTCGTCTCAGCCGAGAAGGGCGAGGTTGCTGGTTTTTGGGACGTTCTTGATGTCTGGTTGGACTCTTCAAATGGTCAGCCTCTCCGCGGTTCCTCTATGAGCCATGGGAATGAAAATGTTCCTGTTATCCATTTCTCCAGCTGTTAGTCATATTATTATTATATCGTTTGCACTAAAATACCAGAGTAGCCAGTTGCTGTCTACTAGCATTATTTCCCATGCGACGTATAACTCGTTCCCGACTGGATGACCATTAGTTGATATACAGCATCGCTTTAGTTCCGTGCCTGTTGGATAGCTGATGATATTCAATCTCTGGGTGCATGTCAATCGCTGGAGGAGCAAGGCTGTCCTCAGGACAAAGTGGATGATCGGAATGACTGTTTCCCACGGTTGAACTATATTTTGGAATGTTCATCGGTCCGGATATAGTTCGTTTAGATCTCGTGCCGTGCGCGGTCTTATCGGACAGTTCCTCAACGGGGCTGAGATAAACTTCATAACTATGTACTGACTACGACCGTGATATTCTCATAGGGTGCGGCTGATGCAGGCCTACCTGGTCCTGCCTGATAGTGTATACAATACAACGTTATCAATACTTTCCACTTCGTCGAGAAGGAAATGAACAATATGGGATGATCTCTATGCTACGCACGAGTTCAGATATAGTAGGTATCCTGCGATTACAGCCTCTGATAATGCAACGGCTACTAGGATGGGTTAGCACATTCGTCAACTTCGATGTTCAGCGGCATCTTAAGTGTGCCAACAAGTTCCAGGATGGAAGTACGTCTAACACATGATATATTTATTAGAAAATGATACTGAAGTGATGTCTGGTCTTGCATGGCTTCACTATTAAGATTTTTGACATCTAGGTACTTACTTTCTTGATGATTATAATTACTTACTCGCGCAGATGTGGGGACTAGTTAGTGAATGCAGTTTTATTTGTATGCCCGGTGTGTTGTATACGTCGATCTCGAGAAGTGGAAAACACAACGCTTGAGAACACGCCGTTTGTAACGGGGAGGCACTAGATCTACTTCTGACAGACAATTATACGCACTTATAGGGTCACTGCGATTTCAACCAATTTCAGCGAGGAGCCTTTACCACTCCGTTGATCGAGTGAAAGGTTCTGACCACCGCTCGTGGGAATTGAATGGCGGCATGAAAAGCCCTGCTGATCGTGGGACCTTGGCGGAAAACAAGAGTCATAAAGGAAAGCGCATTGAACCTGTGTGAGGACTATTCTCGAAGAAGGCTACGCAGAGCACTGTTTCTCTCCATTGTGGCCGTTGCAGAAGACGCGGTGTAATTGCGATCTCACGACTCGTCTTCATATGAGCTAGAGTCGACAGTAAACAAGACTGCAATAGTTTGATCGTATATAAGCACTTACACTACGAAGCAGTTACTGCCCCAGGAAAGTAGCAGCAGTCACTAACCACTAGCGAGTTTTGTTGGCGGTGACGTTTGTTTGCGGAAGATCAAGTGCCATTTCCATTCTCGGCGGACGGAAAGTTCCAGACTCGCCGGTCCGACCTGGATACATATCCTGGAAACCTGCCTCACCTCTTTTTCTCTCTTCTGAAGAAGAATTAAGGACAAGTTTCGATCGTTCTGAAAACCAAGCACCCGTCTGGCATAAACCGGACGCCCGTGGCCTAATGTCGCTGGTTCAGCACGTCTCCTCGATAGATGGAGTCGACCGGGAGCATGTACCGTCGAGCGAAGAGCCAGCGGGTTCCATCCGGCGCCAACTGAGCTATGACGCCTTTCCACGGAAGACGAGCCCAAAGGACGACCAATTGGAGATTCCTGCATACAAAGTCTCTGTAGCGAAGAGAATTGGTGAATAAACCCCAAAAATCTACGAGACGCGCGATAAAAATAATTTCAATCCTCTTTGCTAATGACTTGTTACAGTCCAGGTTACGGCTACTATTTTAGCCTGTTGGTTCGCTGCAGGAATCGTTTTTGGCTTTGCTGCTCTGAAACCGGTTCTGATTTCAGAAGGCGTCTATCGGGATCTATGCACAGAAGATGAGTTGAGGGAAAATGTCGAAGTCTGCTACGGGCAAGAGATGAGGTGAGTGAGAAACGTCGCATCAATAACTATAGCCCGATTTGCCCGAGAACAAACGCTTATGTGAACCCGCCAGGCTCGATCTCTTCTTTGCAGTAGCTTCGACCACAACAAACATATCTGCTCTACCCGTTGGTACTATTCTCGATCGCTTTGGACCACGGCTCTGTAACATCGTGGGCTCAATCTTGATAGCTATCGGTAGCGTCTTTATGGCCTTTCCACTGCCCAAGATCGACAGCTACATCATCGGCAACCTATTCTTATCATTGGGAGGCACTTTTGTGTTCGTTCCTTCGTTTCAGATCGCCAATGCCTTCCCGCGATATGCTGGGACTATAGTGGCTCTGGTCACGGGAGCCTTTGATGCCTCAGCAGCTGTTTTTCTGTTCTATCGCCTGGCGTATCAAGCAACGGGTGGCGCCATCGGCCTGAAGAAATTCTTCGGAGGGTACCTCATCGTTCCCGCTCTGATACTACTTGTCCAGACTATAATGCCCGCCCATGGCTATCAAACTGTACAGCAACTTGAGGTTAAAATAGAGCAGGCTCAGGATGCCACCCGAGACGTGCATGACTCGGACGACGAGATTGACAGCGAGACAGAGTTGTGGCGCGTGCGCAGCAGACGAGCTGAGCGTAGACATCAGAAGATGGACCAGCTTGATCAGCTCCTGGGAGATGAAGAGGTTCGACAGCAGCGGGAGGAACGAGAAGAGGAGAAACAGGCAGTTAGTGGCGTCTGGGGAGTCCTCCACGGCCAGCCCGCACGCAAACAGATGCTGTCCCCATGGTTCATTCTGATCACCCTTATGACAGTACTACAAATGGTCAGAATGAACTATTTCATTGCAACTATCAGGCAGCAGTACGAGTACATGCTGCACTCTGAACGTCAAGCCGTGCAGATCAATCATTTCTTTGACGTTGCTCTTCCTGTCGGCGGTGTCGCATCTACTCCATTCATTGGCATTCTTTTGGACAGCTTCAGCGTTCCAACAATGTTGACTGTCATTGTTGTGCTCACCACACTCGTTGGGGCGTTAAATTGCGTACCGACCATCGGGGCTGGATATGCAACAGTCAT
Organism: Paecilomyces formosus; assembly: GCA_029606185.1. Classification (NCBI taxonomy): domain Eukaryota; kingdom Fungi; phylum Ascomycota; class Eurotiomycetes; order Eurotiales; family Thermoascaceae; genus Paecilomyces; species Paecilomyces formosus. Next base: position 1,156,398 of record JAPVCB010000025.1, on the reverse strand, counting down.
AGTATTCGTCCTGTTGAGACCACTCTACTATTCGGCCATGTCGTAAGTACCTCCCTTATTCTAAATTATCCTTGGAATGTCTGTGCTGATATTTATTGGTAGCGACTACGCTGCCAAGGTGTTTGGCTTTGCTACCTTTGGCCGTATCTATGGGACGATTATCTGTCTTTCTGGGCTCGTCAACTTTTCGCAATATGGATTAAATACCTTGACCTACAAAACCTATCACGGCGACCCAACTCCCATCAATATTGGTCTAGTCGTTGGCGGATTTGTCATTGGTGTTATCTTAGTGACATTTGTGCACGTCGAGGGCTATCGTATAAGACGTAAGCAGCTGGAGGAAGAAGCGGAAGAAGAACGGGAGAGATTGATCCCCGAAGAGTGCGAGCCTTGAGAGGGATAAACGAATTGGTGAAGAAAACCTCTTTACGACCAAAAGTCCTTATCAGTACATAATACCATCCACTCGGTAGATTTTACACGCCAGCAGGATGCCTGGCACTCTAAAAAATAATGATACAATAAAACTGACTCCTTTTGAGAAGATATGCCTGCGTTTCGTCCGCGATAATCAATTTATGTTGCTAATTAGAAGGAAAAATAAGACAATATCCGCCATCGAAGTGCCAGATTGATGGCTTAACTTACGATACCATTGCCGTCCGGACTCCTATTCTGATTATACCATTTTCGGACAGCCTCTTGAATATAAGAACGGAATTTGTCCTGTTCCCCCGGAGACGCAAACGACTCTACAATCACATTCACAATATTCTCAGCATCCACGAGGCGAATGCCTCTCTCGCGATACTCTTCCAAATCATCTTTCGTTGGAAAGGTATAGTACCCGCTCTCTTCAGCCTTTTGCTGCAGTTTAGGCAGCTCCTTTCCCCTAGCAATCTTATCGATCGTATCCATTGCGAGCTTTGCCCCTGTGCCATACACATCATTCATATAATGCAGGACTGATTTGGAGTAATCAATGGGACATTTGCGAATATCAATAATATCGCCAGAGTCCCAGTTCTCATCGATGTCATGAAGTGAATAACCAAAGTCAGTTTCGCCATTCCTCATGGCTCTGACTGTCGTCATCACGCCGCGATAAGCGGGGAGTACTCCAGGATGAAGGTTCAGTAGTCTTCGTGGATGGGAGAAGAACTGAATGATATCTGTTTTGAAACGCTGATAGCAGCGCAGTGAAAGACCGACGTCTATATGATGTTCTTCAAGGCGCTTGATGAAAGACGTGGCGTTTACACTGGGCACGTCCTCTACAAGAATTCCATAGGCGGTTCTCATTTGGTGGACTGTCATGTGCGCAGCGCCTTCTGGGTTCTCGTTCTCGAAATACGGGATGATGTATTTCTGCAGAAGCTCTCTCTCGAAAAATCCCATTTCACGAAGTTCAAAAAGGCTGGCATTGCGACTTGCTTTGTGAGCTGGTAAGAACATGAAAGGCATGTGGCCAGCAGCGAGGAGCTGAGGAACTAGTGTGCTTGCCATGAGATGGGAAAATAGATCACTCCCGAGAAAGATAGCGATATGTAAAGATCGCGCATGGGGCTCTTGGACCAACGCCTCTGCGACCCGGGCAGCATGAGCAGCGATACGGTCAATGGCGCTGACGTAGAAATGTGTTCCGGAAGTGAGAGACCCGATAGCATACAGGCCTGGTGAAGCACGCAAGCTAGTGAAATCGACAGCTATTCCGCCAGCCGGATGTGGAGTGAGAAACCCCTTCGTCATTGCGGACCGTATCAGTGGTGAGTCGATGTGGTTGAGATGGCACTCTTGCCCAGTCGCCTCTATCACATAAGGTGTTTCTATAGGTCCAACGGGAGTATGGGCTTTGAAAGTACCGTCCCAGTGTACATGGTCCCCTTTGACCACCCGCAGCTGTGACTTCTTCAATAAGTTGAGTATCTTCTGCGCATTCTGCACAGGCATCGCATGACGGTACCTCATCCAAAGACTGTAGAACTTCTCCTTGAAGAGAAGTCGACTCTTTGTGGATAGGCAATTCCAGTACCGCTCAATTATTGGAGCCGTGCCGCGAAGTACTGCTTGCCATTCGACTTGTCCCGTTTGTGCAGCCTGGATGTCATGCCGCAACTGGTTAATGGGGAATTCGTCATTTTGGATCCAGCTCCAGTCATCGCTTGTGGCCCGCGAGAGTTCTTCTACGAGACTACCAGTCACTTGAAGCAAGCTCTCATCTGGATTCATTTCAACATGCTTTGCCAGATCATGCAGTGCATAGCGACGTGGAACCGGACTCGGATCCCCTTGAACCTTGGGGAGACTGCCACTAGGGGACATAAAGGTGATAAAGCCCTGGTGGCCATTCTCTGAGAGATAGATTGCCGTGTCTATAGCTGATAGGCGTGATCCGACAATGAGGACAGGAGCATCTTTAGGGATGACCCGTAACTGGGATGTGGGCCAGGGGCTTGGGAAGAAGCCGGGCAAACTGATGAGATGACGATTGGAGATAGCAGAAACGTTCCCAAGTGCTAAAACGACTGACCGGGCTGAAAATTGTGCTCCATCTTCGAGAGTTAGAAGCATGGTGCCGTCGCTCAATCTGTCAACGTCCTGTGCAGCTCCGTTGATGACACAGATATGCATACCAACCTTATACGCTTCCTCGTATGCCTGGTTCCACATCGATTGGAGATACTCCCCATAGCTTTCACGAGAAGGGAAGGGTCCTTCTTCGTAACACTTCCGCCATTCGGTAAAATGGCGTGGCTTGTCAAAGTATAACCCCATAGTATCGGTATGCATATTGACAATAGTACCGGTACAAGCGGTTGAGTATGGTAACCCGGGTCCAGGAAGCCCATCTTTCTCCACAACGATGACCTTCTTCAGCAGATTTCCATTCTTGGCTTGCTCAATCAACTGAAGGAGGATAGCAGTGCCGCTAGCACCGCTTCCCACTATAATAACATCAGATAGAGAAGCAGAAGATGCATAAGTTTGTGGAGTGGATTGCGCCATCATAAATCAATAGATATTCCTGCAGTATATTGATGTGGTATCCAGATCTCTCTAACCAACAGAAGATGGTCTATATATACCCACTCGGAGAAATAGTACCCTACAGTCTTTTGCGCGGTATCTGCCATTCCTTTCTCTTGGCGAGCTGCACCCATATGAGATATGTTACGTTCGTTGCTGGAACTTCCAAGCAGAAGACAGTTCTAGGGCCGCCGAGATATTTAACTCTTGGCATGAGTTCGACTGATCTCAGGATCTTCCATACTTGCTGTTGAAATTGTGTACATGAAGAACTTACCTGAGTATGACGGGGGTTTCTCTGACGGCTTATATGCCGCATGTGATAACACATTCAGGGGATGGTAACTTGGCGAAGTCGAAATTATTGACTTGGTGTAATATGTAGTTGCATATCTAGTATACGCCCTGCATGGCAACGCAGAATCCTAGAGCAGATGGTAGTACAATATTACGTGCATATATCCGGGTGGATGGCCTCGTGCATCTAGATCTTTTTGATACCTGGATAATCTACGTGATCCTCGGGGTCTAGTCATCTTGGCTAAATTAGGATCTGGATCTGGGCTGAAACGCGGGCGGAGTATCAAGATGGTGCAATTGATTCTGATGATCACCTCGATCATCGCCGACACTGCATCTCGAGCTACCATGAAATTGCAGGGCTGCTTATATTGAGGTGTCCAGAGATGCTTAACAAGGAAATATCATTACATAAAAGTATCTAGAGGTGTGAGGAAAGATAGCTTGGCAGGTTTTCTCTTCCCTGTACTTGAGATTTGTTTGCAAATGCATACGAGTACTCTGTGGAAATCCTAGATGCTGAGGACCCGTTAGATATGCATATAATTATCTCGTTGAGAAAGCCTATAGTTTAACTAACCAAGATTAAGGTTCTTATTAATTTTCAAATCAAAGTCTTACAGAACTTCTATTGCCTTGATGTGCTTTCCATTGCATCCAAATAATCCTCTCTGTTAGGATCTTTCCCATTGCTACTCCTCCGTATGACACACTATAAGCATTACCGCAGACAGAAGATAATTAACGTAATCAAAGCAGATATTTCACATTTCTGACCTTGGCAATGCTACGTCGGATCCGTTATGCGTTTCCAGCCCTGGTAATACTACGCTACGTACCTAACTTTATACATTCTTGGCTCTTGGCTTCACCAGTGTCTTAACTCGTTCTTGTCTTAATTGGTCACTCAATAATGAACCCTGGGAGTTCCTCGCATGCTTTTATTAATGCTTTTATTAACACCTCTACTAATATTAGTATTGTAAATTGCTCCTCGTAAAAAGATCAGTTATGTCTGCATGCAAATATTGCGAAAATGGTACAACCAATAACATCATAAAGGAGACAAGTCGATAACTTCATTCGAGTTTTAGACGTTCCTTGGGATTGATTATTGTACAATAAACTGTGAGGTCCCGAGAGGCTCATAGTAGCTATATACCATAATACGCTATAATGATCTCCGTTCGATGCTCTATTAAGTGGTTCCGATTAATTGTGGTCCGTGCAGCTTATGCGATCGATCGACTCGGAGTAGTTACATATTTCTCTAGTCTGATGACTAGTTACTGTGAGTCTGTGACAAAGGACGCTAGTTCTGTAAGGGCACTATTGGCTTATATAAATCATGTGCTAAGAAGTGAATCATTGTTTAAGATCGCGTCACTCAGATACACTATATCCTCTTTTTCTTTCTCGGCTTTCCTTCTCTTCTCGTCCCCATGGATACGAAAAACGAGGGGCCCCAGACTACGGCCACTACGCAGACAGGGGAGTCATCAATTCCTATCGGGCCCCCACCTGATGGAGGGCTGAAGGCATGGACGCAGGCTGTGATGGGACACTTGGTGTGCTTCAATACTTGGGGCTATATCGCCAGCTTCGGTGTATTCCAAGCCTACTACCAGACGAGCCTGGGTGTGTCCTCATCAGCAATATCGTGGGTAGGATCCGTCCAGATCTTCTTGATCTTTTTCATCGGTACTTTCTCCGGCCGGGCGCTCGATGCGGGTTTTTTCCGTCCCATTTTCTTCATTGGAGTTCTCCTGCAGCTAGTCGGTGTGTTCATGACCTCTTTGGCAACGCAATATTGGCAGCTCTTCCTGACACAAGGCATCTGCACAGGCCTCGGAAGTGGCTTGCAGTTCTGTCCGGTGATGGGATTGGTAGCTACTTATTTCTCCTCAAAGAGAGTCTTCGCCCTTGCATTTGGTCTAGTAGGCAGTGGGACAGGAGGGATGCTCTTCCCTGGTCTGGTGAAAGCGCTTCTTCCAGCTATCGGTTTCAGCTGGACCATGCGCGTACTGGGGTTCGTGATGTTGGCAACGAGTACCCTCTGTCTCATCTTATTACAGCCTCGACTTCCCCCGCGCCGGTCCGGCCCGTTAGTCGAGTGGTCAGCCTTTCAGGAACCCGCATACACGCTATTCTGTATTGGCATGTTTTTCAATTTCTGGGGTCTATATTTTGCCTTCTATTACGTGGGCGCATTTGGTCGCAGCATCATCGGTCTGAGTTACTCCGATTCGACCAATCTGATCATCGTAACGAACGGCGTGGGCATTGTTGGTCGTCTTATTCCAGCCTATGTGGCTCTTTCCACTGGGCCGCTCAATACGATCATTCCCCTGGCTCTAGGGGCTAGTGTGATGATGTTCTGCTGGAGTACCGTACATTCTATTGCTGGATTGTATGTCTTCGCCGTTCTGTATGGAATATTCTCCAATGGTGTCCAGGGGCTTTGGCCCTCAACACTTTCCAGTCTGACATCTGATCTGAGCAAAACTGGCGTCCGCATTGGCATGGGCTTCACGGTAGTGAGCTTCGCCTGTCTGACAGGGCCCCCGTTAGGAGGAGCCTTGATTGCTAGTAGCAATGGATATGTTGGAGCGCAAATATGGGGAGGCTTGACGTTTGCGGTGGGTGCATCAGTGCTGGTTGCTGCAAGATTATCGAAGACGGGACGTCATCTGAAAGTGAAGATTTGACGATGAGATATGACTTTATTTCGTGTATGGGCATGAACACTTAGCCTTTTGGTTACTAAGGAGCTCGATGAGAGATGAAAAGTTTAGAGTTAATAAAGTTAGTGTATATGTGTGGTCATCAGAGGACTCGGGGAGTTCAGTTTCTTCAAACTCTTGATCCAAGTACATTTCTCCTCGGCGATACTAAGGATGAGAGACTACTGTAGCAAACAACGTGAAACGACCGATTGCGGGGTAGCGCTGGCCATCTAAAGGGACCAAATAGCAATGATCGTCGGATTCGTTCGGAACACCGAACTATGACGACGGTTACAGAAACCGGTAGCAAGAACCAGACTATAGATAAAATAGTTTCTGTCTAAATATCTAAACGCTTGGTATTCTTCATATACATTGGCTATTACTTTGCGTAAATATAGTCACCCCGTACCGCTATGCAGAGAAGTTGCCTCTGTAGAACGAAGAAATGACAGTGGCTGAAGAGACTACCAAAGATGGCCCAGAGGAGGCGCCGAAACCAGTTCCATTTTGGAGCCCCCATTTGAAAGGTGTTCGCGCCCAAGTTACGCAGAAGTGGGCGCAGATGAGTGAGTTTCCAATATGTCTATATTGATGTGCACACACTAGGCTGATATCGACTCCTAGTCGTTTTCCTTTGCGTATTCGTTGTTGGCATCTTGTCTTTGTACTGGGCCATACTGTTCCGGGTAGAGAATAATTTACCAGCACTCAAGATCTGGGTTGTCGACTTTGATGGTAAGATTGAACCATACAGTTCAAGTACCTCCAGGCCACTCGTTGGGCCAGTGGTTATCAGCGTCGCAACGCAGATCATCCAGAGTACTACGCGTCGCCTTGGGTTCACAATCAAATCGCTTGCAGATTTCGGGAATGATCCAATGGCCGTCAGACAGTCAGTTTACGATGAAAAAGCATATGCGGCCATTATCGTGAACGCCAATGCCACAACTCTTCTGCGAGAAGCTGTCCTGCAAGGCAATACCTCGTACGATCCGTCGGGAGCTGCTCAAGTCATCACCATATCCGCACGAGATCAGACGACGTATCCAACATATATCTCGACCCCATTGTTTGAATTTCAATTCGCAGTTCTGACTGCATTCGGTCAGCAATGGGCCAGTGAATTAGCCAACAATGCGTCTTTGGATCTATCCCGCGTACCCCAGGCAGTGAACCCTGGGATAGGTTTCACAAATATCGATCTGCGACCATTTATTCCCCCGGTTGCTACACCAGCTGTCACGATTGGTCTGATATATCTCATCGTCATCTCATTCTTCAGCTTCCCCTTTCTGATGCCTATACATTCGAAATACATCAACCACAGATACCCACTCCGGTTGAGCCACCTGATGATATGGCGCATCTTATCCACCATGGCGGCCTATTTCTTCCTGTCCCTATGTTACTCTATAGTCTCCCTTGCGTATTTGATTCCATTCTCCAACTGTCCTGCTTCTGATACGGAGCCAGCTTCGAACTCCAATGCATATGGAAAAGGATCATTTGTCGTTTTCTGGATGTTGAATTGGATGGGAATGTCAGCTCTGGGACTGCCTTCAGAGAACATGGGAATGATATTGGGCCCTCCATGGAATGCGTTGTGGCTAATATTCTGGATCATCACGAACGTCTCCACTGGATTTTACAGTTTAGACCTGGCTCCTGGATTCTTTGCTTGGGGGTATGCGTGGCCACTTCATAGGAGTAAGTATCTATCCCATACACAGGTTCTGTATTTGCTCTGATGACATTAACTCATGATGATTTAGTTGTTGAAGGATCACGGACAATACTATTCGATACCCACTCTCGAATTGGTCTCGACTTTGGCATTCTGTTCGCGTGGGTTGGTATTTCAATCGCATTGTTCCCATTTGCAGCCATGTTTATGCGATGGAAGAAAAAGAAGGGCATGGCATGACCAGCGGACTTATTCACACGCGTACAATGTCTCTGCAGTTATCCGTAGTCCTTGATGCCACCATAGACTACGATCTATATCTATGAATTCTGGCTTAAATAATCTCTCCGTGGCCAGCACAATATTAGGGCATATGTACGTACACATACATATATACGCACATATTCCTTTCGATAAAGAGTAAAAATTATGATTTCGACACAGAGGTTGTCGTCCAAATTACTCATATCTTACATTCACCAACTAATAATACAGTTTATCTGAACAGTAAACAACTACCTATATTATCAACCATTAATCAACCGGCTGCTCCGGCTCACCACCCATGTCCTGAAGCTTATCCCGAGCCTGCTTCTTTCCGAAATCAGTCACGTTAGGATTATGCATCGCCCTAAATCACCAAAGAGAAGACATTGTCAGCAAATATGATAACACTTCTCGAGTACCCTGTTTCGGTAAGAGATTGGAAACACATACGCCTTCAAGCCTCTCGCCACGTTCTGCGGCATCTTCTCCCCTTCTTCACTGCTGCTGGCGTCGTAGCCTTGGCTTGAGCCGCCTCCGTATTCTTCCTCGAGCATCGCTTGGTCTCTTTCCTTGGCTGCTTCGGAGACGTTGGGGTTGCTGATGGCACTATTTCGACCGAAAGGAGTCTGGGTTAATATGATTCATTCACAACAGGGACGAGTGATGAAAATAATCGTAAGAGATGTCACATACGCTTTCAGACCCCTGGCGCGGTTCTCTTCTCTAGGCATTTTGTAGATGTTTTGTTTTATCTCCAAGATGGAATTTTCTTGTTTTTGGAATAGTGTCAAGAAAGTGAGATACTACCTAGCGCGATAGGACGACCATCAGAGGTATTTATACAGCTCCCGCCTTCCCTCTGTGACATAGCTAGATACACACTCTTCGCCTCCGCCACGATACTCCAGAAATGTGATACGCTATCCAAGGCTGCTGTGCGGAATCTTAGGATTTATGGCAATTCGACTACATTGCCATACTGCATCATTCATTAAAAATCGACCTATGAGGTGCTATGCTCTGTATAAACCAAGTAGTGCTTTGTTTATGGTACATAGATACATGGATCCTGGTCCATAAGCGCTCCCTGCGCCTCCCGGGTTTCGATACCCGCAACGTCATGTTGGTATAAGCTGCACGTCAGGGATGAGCGAAATATTACGCGAACTGTATTTGGACAAATAAAACGAAGAAGCAAATAATGAGTTGTAAATGGCAAATATTATGTGCAAAGGGAAAGAAAGACGGGCGCAGATGGCGAATAGCCTCGCTCGCTCTTTTGCTTTGGTTGTCAGGAGGGAGGTGTAGACACACTATGCGTGTGGCGATATGAGATGATTCAGTATAATTAAGATAGCTGGATAAGGATTATCAAGTCATGAAATGTTATTTCTTAAGGAAACCCTATCGACTAATTCAGACCGAGCTAAAAGTGTGCCATCCAGGAAGAATAAAAGAGAAGTATGGTGATCACGAGATCGCAAAAGCTATATGCCAAATAAAACCAAAAATTGTCACATATATTAATGAAACTTATCATTTAGTTAAAATCGATATATGATATATAACTAGGTCTATCAACGCCGTGTACATCCAACTCCAACGTTAGCCATGTGCCCCTAAAACCCCAACCATCGCAGCAAATAAGACACCCACGAGCGCGGCAAAGTCGGAACAGCAGTATGTACGACGCTCCTGTTGGCCTCCTTTTGCGATCGCTGATGCACTAGTTTTCCATTAACCCAGACGGCCTTCACGTTTCGATCGTCGCCGTTCCAGACCCATTTTTGGATCTTTTCTTCCCACGTCTCCCAGCCGAAGATGTCGACGCTTCCCTGGGCGTCGTTGATAGATTCAGCAGACCTGTCATCGATGGAACTCAGTTCGATAAGCTGTGCGTCCCAGGACATGCCGACTTCGAAACCACCGATTTGGTCGGCCATGTCGACAACTTTTGCGCCACCTCTTGTTGCGAGATACAAAGCTTCCTGAACGCTGAGGTTCTCCTTTCCGGTCTGCTCTTCTGCGCTATAAGAGACGAGACGAGACACAAGAATTGCCTGGCGAACTGCTTCAAGGACGCTCGGGCTGTAGCCACCACTGACGTCCGTGCCCAAACCTACTGCGATGCCATCGTCGAGGAGCGTGCGAACAGGGCAGAGACCAGAGCCTAGGGCCGAATTCGATGCCGGACAGTGTGATATTTTGGCATCTCGGGAGTGAATGAGGGACCGTTCTTCTGGCGTGAGATGAACTGCGTGTGCAAGGATTGTGCGAGGGGTTATAAGACCGTGTTGGTCATAGACACCAGCGTAGCTTGTGGAGTCAGGAAACAGCTCCTTGACGAGAGCGACTTCGTTCTTGTTTTCCGAGATATGAGTCTGTATCCTCAGGGGAGGCTCAAAGGATGCAGCCAACTTGCCCAGTCCTGATAGGGAGACTGAAGTACAAGTCAGGGCGAACCTTGGCGTGATGATGGGGGCAACAACTCTACCCTCCGGGTCGATTGACCGGATATGGGCGATAGTAGCTTCTGTGGCTGCCAGGGACTCTTCAGCGGAAGGATCACGATAGTAGTCTGGACAAAAGTACGGGTTATCCATGCAGAGGCGACCGATGAATGCTCGTTGACCGCGCTTGAGGCAAAGATCAGCCAGCAGATTCGTGGCTGGAACATGAATAGTGGCATAGTAAGCAGCGCATGTAGTTCCGTTTGACAAGGTACGTGCAATGACCTTTTCGTATGCTGTCCGAGCGACTTTCGGTGCAATGGATGAGCCGTCGCCGTATGAATACTCCAGGGGAAATGTGTATCTCTCTAGCCAATCGAGTAATGTTGAGGAGCCAAAGACCCCGGAATTAGGGTACTGTGATGCATGGATATGTGTGTCTGCGGAATCGGTTAGCTGTTTGTTTCCATAACAAGCAAGTCCATTGTCACATGTATGAATTTCAACCTGGAAGAATTGCATGGGTGTTCTGGGACTCAGGAATGATGGATACATACCGATAAACCCCGGGAAAAAGAAACCATTCCTCCTCTCACTCGCCTTGACTACTCTGACCACTGTCTTCTCGCCGATCCTCTCCTCTTCACCGTCTCCAGAAACGGCCACCCACCCCTTGTCTCTTAATAAATCGTGCAGCCTTTCGTCTGTGCTAACACTCCAGTCAAATCCCTCGATACGTCCACTCTCATTCGAAACCCACAGGGCTCCATGATTAATATCCAGAACATGCCTTGGTTCCGAACTCGCGGGTGTCCGTGGCAATTGGATAAATGTCCCGTAGAAAATCGTATATACGGGAGACATCTTGCAGCAGGGATGGACGTCAAAGATCCTGAAGAACCTGACGCTAGTGCAGTGTAACCTAGTCGTGTATATATAGCACGCAACAGCGTTGTATGGATCTCTTATGATGGACCAAACGCCAGAAATCAAAAAGCAGGAGCCAAAATAGGGATCATATGCAAAAACAAAAGAGATGCAATAAGTTCCCCGGCTTATATATAGATAGGTCGATAGTTTTTGCTGCGATAACAGCGGGGAGAGCAGAGAAGTGGCCTGATGCGATAAGTAATCTGCGGTGGAGAAACAAGAGCGACTTCTTCAACGACTATCGACAATCCCCGACAATACCCGCCCCGACAACCGAGCCAGTTCTGCAGAGAAGATCTATAGTTACCAGAGAATGGATAAATGGAGAGATATAATCGCAAACCCTCCAAAAGGCCACTTCCAGCTCTGGCTGGGAAACGAGCGCCTTCTTATACAGCAGATCCAGGAACGATGGCGGGAATCCAGCCCGATCTCCAGCCGGCTTTGTTCGCTGAAGTCTAAAGTGGATAGCTCGACAAGTACCTAGGACGGCGGCGAACTCCACGCGACGGGAAGCCGAGCTTAATGATAGTATTAATTAGTCGGTCAAGTCGACATGAAGCCCGAACTAATGATGAGATTAATTCTGCGCGCGTACTCTCAAAAAGATACCTACTCGCGAGGATGGAAGGAAGAAGAGACAAGAGAGACAATACGAGCAAACAAACTGACACAGAAGCACTGTATTCCTCCATCTGAGACACGAGGCATGCGGCAACTGTTGCACCACTACTTAACCCATCCGTGGAGCATAGCAACACAGTTAGTGGAATCGGATCTTCTAGTATCATCCTACTAAACTATCTACAGATGCAAACAGATTGATCAGCCAGTCCAGCATCCGCCATGATAGTAATGCTGGCGTGTTGGCTTTTTTTTTGGAGATCATCGGGCATCGGCCGTCTCCGATGAAGACTTACTTAAGCGTCAAAGTATCCAGTGGGGCTTGCTTTCCGACGAGAATCAACAACTGGGGAAAGAGAATTAACCATCCCCGCAAGGGCTGGGTCATTTCTAGCGGCGATGAGGAGATACATAGTAACCACAAAGAAAAGTCCAGACACACAAATCCAGACAAATTCTTCCCCAAGGTCTACGTGCTGCAGTGGAGAGCAATGCTGGAGAATGCCAACATGATTATCTATTCCGGAATGCATCGAACGGATATCATCTATACTGTACACGAAAATTGAAATCCAGCCAAATTGGAAAAAACCTCGCGAGACGTTGCGAAGTCTATGGCAATGTTGAATCATAGTCAATGCGTAACGTTCATCAGGCCTCGCTGAAACGCAGCGAACGGGAAAAATGTTGAAATATTCAGATATGCAATCATCAAGAAAGAACAAAGGCCACCCTAAGCAAGGAAGCAAGAGAAAGAGGGGTATCAAAATTATTCACTGTCTTCGACCGGGCCACATGTGCAGAAGAGATTCTGGTCGCCAAATGCTGCATCACAGTTAGCTTAAGTGTCGAATATTCTCAAAAGAGAAGAGAACTTACCATCATCCACACGGGTCACCGTGGGCCAGAATTTCTTCTCCAACAGCCACGCCTGGGGATAGGCAGCTGTCTCTCGCGAGTATGGGCGGTTCCACTCGCCAGAGAGGAGATCTCGCTGCGTGTGAGGCGCGTTTTTCAGAACGTTGCCCTCGCGCGGCTGTTCTCCACGCTCCACAGCTGCGATTTCCTGGCGGATCGAGATGAGCGCATCGCAGAATCGATCCAGCTCTGCCTTGCTCTCCGACTCCGTTGGTTCAATCATCAAAGTGTTGGCGACCGGCCACGACATGGTCGGTGCGTGGAAGCCGTAGTCCTGCAGCCGCTTCGCGATGTCGATCGCTTCGATCCCACAGGTCTCCTTGAACTTCCGGACATCGAGGATAAACTCGTGCGCACAACGCTCGTTCTCATTCGTGTAGAGAATAGGGTAGTGCTCCTTGAGGCGCGACAGGATATAGTTGGCGTTCAGGAGAGTGATCTTAGTGGCATGCGTCAAGCCCTTGGCACCCATCATGTTGATATAGTTGAAGGTAATCGGGAGAAGACTGGCACTACCCCATGGGGCAGCACTGACGGGTGGCGAGGCGGTATCACCTCGCTTGCCCTGGAGATACTCGTTGACCGGGTGGGAGGGGAGGTATGGGCGCAGATGCTCAGCGACACCAATGGGTCCAACACCAGGACCACCACCACCGTGGGGGATACAGAAAGTCTTGTGCAGGTTCAAGTGGCAGACATCCGCTCCAATCTCGCCAGGAGAGCACAATCCAATCTGGGCATTCATATTGGCTCCATCCATATAAACCTGACCACCGTACTCGTGCACGATGTTGCAGACTTCCTTGATGCCGGGCTCAAAGACACCAAAAGTGCTGGGGTATGTGACCATGATTGCAGCCAGCTCATCCTTGTGTTTCTCACATTTGGCCTTCAGATCCTCAATGTCGAGGTTACCGGTCTTGGTATCACACTTGATGGTCACAACACGCATACCAGCCATGGCAGCACTGGCAGGGTTGGTACCATGAGCCGAGACAGGGATCAGGCACACATTCCTGGTTCCGCCTCGCGCGTCCTGGTATTTCTTGATCACTCTGAGACCAGTGAACTCTCCCTGAGCACCAGAGTTCGGCTGCACAGTGACTTCAGCCATACCGGTGATATCGGCCAGCTGCTGCTCCACTTCGTCGATAAACTGATTGTAACCGGCGACTGAATCTGTAGGCGTGAACGGGTGCATCTGGGAGAACTCAGGCCATGAGATCGGAATCATCTCGCTAGTAGCATTGAGCTTCATGGTGCAGGATCCAAGGGGAATCATGGAGTGAGCGAGTGACAGGTCCTTGGACTCAAGATGATGGATGTAACGGAGCATCTCTGTCTCCGAGTGGTGCGTGTTGAACACAGGGTGAGTCAGATAAGATGATGTGCGCTCCAGAGCAGCAGGAACAGCGACTGGACCGAGCTCAGTAGGCAACTCGATGGCCGTCTTGGAGGAATGGGAAGCAAAGACATCCAAGATCGTTTTCACCTCATTTTTGCCAACTGTCTCATCCAGGGAGATACCGACCCTGGTAACATCCAGGCGACGGAAGTACAAGTTGGCTGACCGAGCGGCATTCATAATAGCATCAGCATCGTCAACGCTAGGTAGCTCAACCGTCAGTGTGTCGAACAGCGCTTTACCGTCAGAAACGTTGCTCTTGGTTGGAACACTGTATCCCAAGCCGGCGAGTTTCTCCTGCAGCAGAGCCGTCAGGGCCATGATACGCTGAGCAATCGCCTTCAGTCCCTTCGGGCCATGGTAAACCGCATACATAGCACTCATGTTGGCGAGCAAGGCTTGCGCTGTGCAAATGTTGCTGGTTGCCTTTTCACGACGGATGTGTTGCTCTCTGGTTTGGAGGGCCAGTCTGAGAGCACGGTTTCCCAATCTATCCTTTGAGACACCAACGAGGCGTCCGGGAATTTTACGCTTGTACTTATCCGCACAGGAGAAGAAAGCGGCGTGAGGTCCTCCGAAGCCCATAGGAACACCCAGTCTCTGAGAGCTTCCAAACGCAATGTCAGCGCCAAACTCACCAGGAGCCTTCAACACTGTCAATGCCAGGAGATCGGTGGCGACGCTGAAAGTACCGCCAAGCTCATGAACGGCCTTGCCTAGATTCTCAAAATCATAAATGCCTCCTTCAGTGTCTGGGTATTGGGCCAAGACTCCGATAAGATCGTCACCCTGGTCCTTGACAAGCTTGGCATCATCTGCCAGTATGTCACCAACCTCGAGCTTGATCCCGAAACCTTCTGCGCGGGATCTCATAACAGCAATGGTTTGTGGGTGGCAGAGATGGGACACCACGAAGACCTTTCCCGGCCTCTTCTGTCTGGCCAGCGGAAGGACTGCCAGAGACATTGTCATTGCCTCCGCTGCTGCAGTAGCCTCGTCAAGAACAGACGCATTGGCGACAGGCAGGCCTGTCAAGTCCGCAGTCAACGTCTGAAAATTGAGCAGGGACTCCAATCGACCCTGACTGATTTCCGGCTGGTATGGAGTGTAGCTAGTGTACCAAGCTGGGTTTTCAAGCACATTCCTAAGAATGACAGGAGGCACGATTGTGTTGTAGTAACCGGTGCCAATGTAGGGTTTCCCCTTCGTCATGATCTGATCTTTGTATGCCTCCAATAGTTTCAGCATATCGGTTTCGCCTAGGCCACCATGTACACTGTCTCTTTGTAGCTCTGTGCCCACCCTGGGTGGCGTCACGACCATATCCTTCTTGGACAAAATATCCGCGGGCAGCACCTGCTGGACAAATTCATCCAGTGAGGCCACCGGAGGGTCCAGAGCAGCTAGCATCTGTTTTGCAGCATCGGGACTAGGTCCAATATGACGACGAGGGAAGGTATCGATAGGTTGAAAGAGGTCACGAGCTTCTGGCTCACCGTGATCGGCCAGAGAGCTGGTATAGACTGTCCGAGCAGAGGCATGGGTATGTCTCAATTGCAAGTAGTTTCGGCCAGCAGTCACAGATGATGCCGGAGACCTGTATAGAGCTCTCGTTGAAGCCACACGCAGCTTCGACAGACGCGTTAGCTGGTTGCTCGCTCCGCGAAGAGCATACAAGGACGGAGACATCTTGGAGAGCTGCCGAATGGAGTGGGAGCTCCAATTGCTACCAGACCAGACGATTCAGCAACGCAAGAGCTGCACCCTTGAAACGATGGAAAGGATGATGAGACTGAGAAAGCGATCAGTTACACAAAAAGAGAAGAAAGAAAAAAGAACTGCGCACGAGGAGCGGTGGGAAATCATTCATTCTTCGCATCCCGCCCTCGTTCCTGCTGCTCTCCGATCGCCCGCCCATTGACGTATGGTTCTGTACCGGAGGCGCGCCAGAAGTCGTATTCACGTGATAATACCGCCTGGGTGCTACCCATGCACCAATGAACTGCCCCGCTTCTCCGTATCTCGGTCCCGTGGCGACCCCGGAATACAGTACGGTTACAATACGAGCGAGTGATATCAGTTGGCAAACCCGCTGATAACGATAAGCTTGCCCGCAATCGCGCACTTTCCCGCGGAAAACATTTTTCTCCTCCCGAAATTCCCCATTTGGAAATGAGGGCTCGGGGCTAGATTGATTTCTCCCTCGTCTATCGCAGACTTTGATGAAGTCCATGCTCGTGCATTCATAGCTTTGAGAGCTATGGTAAGCACTGATTGTACTGTAGACCCCCCACCACTGACTGATGTCCATGCATTGACCCCACAAGACCTACGTCACATTTCTACTTGTCGAAGCTGGCGATATCAGACTAGCGCCAGAATTTAGTACTAGAGTATAGAATACAGAGTACGTACTTACAGTAATAACTCGACGTGGAGTCACCATGTCATTACATGTTACTGCTTCTTGTTTCAATGAATGTGTATACAGTACGAACAGGTACCATCCAATATCAATGCCGCTTGTTTGCAATAAGCCAGAAATATATATCCATACTTTACATTGAAGCTGCAGTGCAAACAGATCAATCATCGCCACAAAATTGTCAAGCCCGAGGAGCTGAACCCATTTCTGCCTTGCGTCCACATTATTTACGAAGCATCACCGCCGGAAATCCATCCCGCAGTCTGAAGTCTGGAACTATCAAACGGATCTTATTCGCAAGACCTGTATATAGAAGGAAGAGCCATGGGCAGCTCCTTCATATTCCCGGGCGCAATGTGGCTCGAGTTAAGAGAGAGGCAAGGAGATCTGCCAGTGACATACCCTAACCGCAATAACGAAGACCTTGGGGCTCATACATACTGTACGTATGGACTGGAGGTCTCTTTTTCCACCACTGTGGTCCCAGGTTTACAACCGTCTTCGTATTTCACCTTGCCTCTGTCAGCTTCCTAGTACGTTGTAATCAATCAGACGTACAGAGCCTTGGTTATTGCCCGCAAGACCAGCGCCCCTGGCCATTTCCCATGCGCTTTGATATTGCAGTGACGTGTAGCTTGAGAAACTTCGCTAAGTGTCGTTGGCAAATTAATTTGCCTCAAAGATATACTCGCTATGTGAACTTCCCCTATCTCTCAACACGAATGCCAGTTAAGCTTCTGTTCGTGTGGTGACCGTCGCTTTAGCTTTGCCAGGTCCTCCTATCTAGAATTAGTTGGGTAGCTGAGGTTGATGTAAAAGAGGATCACATTATCTGCAGTTGCTTCATTTTCATTGGAGTAAAGGCTAAATACCACCCTGAATTCTATGGTTAAAAATCAGCACTTTTCGGACGCAAGGTATAGTATTCGTGAACAGATTCTATTTGCTCATCCTAACACGAACCAGATTGTTAGTCGTATATTGCTGTGGCTTCAACTCGACTACAGATCGACCTATTATGTACGACAATTAGCTGCAAAAATACACGCCTGTTCATACTTCCTTTAGGATGTCTCGACAAAGCTACAGCAGCTCGGAATACTCGGATGATACGAAGATAGCAGACCATGAACTGGAAGAAAGATGGCATGGTCAGCACAGTGACAGCATAGAATCCACAAGGGGACAAAGAGTTCGGTTCAAATCCATTGACGACGAGCGCCCGGGCGAGGATACAAGGACATGGATAGATCGTCTCAGAAACGAGGGGCAACAGCAGCAAAGACCGTCGATGCCAGACCCAGTTACATCTAGAGATGTAACAGACATATCGCTCAATGACCGAGCAGCTCCGGAGGAAGGTAATACTGAAGCCCAGGAAAGGGAAAAGTCTCAGGGTGAAAATGTACCTGAAAAGACAAAGGAATACATGAGGAATCCATTCAAGGCCATGCGAGAGAGAGGTCAGCGCCTCACCGCACGCCTGAAACACAGCCCCGGGCACGAAGCAGGGGATTCTCTCACGCCAAGCCATCCAGAACAAAGCTGGGCAGGTGGTGGAAATGTGCCTGTCTCAGACATGACAGACGATAAACATAAGAGCGATGAGGACAGACGCAAGGACCAATCCACCTCTACTGCGGAGGCTCATCGTCTCGTGCGAGACTTATGTCAAAACCAGACAGAAGATAGGCGCAAGACCAGGCCCACTGCTCGTGGTCAAGGCACACCACCTGGGCTCCAGACAGATGCAGACTCTCAATATAGGTACCGCAAAGGTGGAGGAGGAGTCTTGTCGCAGCTTCTCAAGCTGCAAAACGTACAGCAGGGACAGAGAGGTCGTATTGACAGCGACACTGACATTGAGGATCTCCAACAATCTAGACCGTCTTCGGGCACATCGACCCCCAAAAAGGAAAAGCTGAAGTGGTATAAAAAGCCTCCCACCCAGTCGAGATCCTCTTTCGTTGGGTCGTCGAATCTCAGTGGAGCTAGTACCCCGGTTCACTCAGGTGAAATAATGTCTCTTGCTTCGAAACGGCGCAGTAAGGGAGATATAAATGAAAATAGACCACGTCTTGAGGATGAGATACGAGTGACTGTTCACATCGCTGAGATCATCGCCCGTCAGAGATTCATAATGCAGCTATGTAAGGCTCTGATGATGTACGGTGCCCCGACACATCGACTCGAGGAATACATGTCGATGACTGCGAAAGTGCTAGAAGTCGATGCCCAGTTTATATACTTCCCAGGCTGTATGCTTATGGCATTTGACGACCCGTCAACGCGTACAACGGAGGTCAAACTTTTGAGAGTTCCCCAGGGTGTGAACTTGGCGCGTCTGGCTGATACTCACAGGGTATATAAGAACGTGATGCACGATATTATCGGGGTCGAGGAAGCCACTTCAGAATTAGAAGAAATTTTGAACCGAAAACCTAGATTTGGCAAGTTCGTTATGGTTTTTGTTTATGGGTTAGCTAGTATGACAATCGGGCCCTTTGCTTTTGAAGCGAGACCGATTGATATGCCCATGATCTTTGTCCTTGGCTGCGTTCTCGGTATCTTGCAACATGTGGTAGCTCCGAACTCCGCACTTTACTCGAACGTTTTCGAGGTCTTCGCGACTGTCTTGAATTCTTTCCTCGCCCGCGCATTAGGAAGCATCCGATGGGGCATGGTGAATGGGCAGCAACAATATCTCTTTTGTTTTTCTGCCCTGGTCCAATCCTCCATTGCCCTTATCCTTCCCGGGTTCATGGTCTTGTGCAGCAGTCTGGAGTTGCAATCTCACCAACTGATTGCAGGATCAATCCGTATGGTTTACGCTATTATCTATTCGCTTTTTCTTGGATATGGGATCACTACAGGCACAACAATCTACGGCCTCATTGACGCGGGAGCTAGTTCCGAGATCTCATGCCCGCCTTCTGACATTAACAATCAATACCTGCAACGATTTCCCTTCGTTGCCATAACGATCTTATGGATTGTCATTATTAATAAAGGAAAGTGGAAACAGCTCCCTGTCATGTTTATCATTGCAATGGCCGGTTATACGGTCAACTTTTGGAGCACAAAGCGTATCGGATCGAATACTCAAGTTGCCCAGAGCTTAGGCGCATTTGTCATTGGCGCCATGGGCAATCTATACAGTCGTCTTTGGCATGGACACGCTGCCACTGCCATCCTTCCAGCTATCATGGTGATGGTTCCCTCTGGCTTAGCTTCCACAGGTTCTTTGATCACAGGAGTTCAGTCCGCAGACCAGATTCGCGGGAATGTGACACATGGAGGGCAAAGCGGACCAGAAAACGCAAATGGAAATATACAACAAGCCCAGGGCAATAACGCAGCTTCCAATCTCGGGTCTGGTATGATTCAGGTCGCCATTGGTATCACAGTTGGTTTATTCTTGGCGGCATTGGTAATATATCCTTATGGAAAGAGACGAAGTGGTCTGTTCAGTTTCTAAAATGTTTTACGTTCACTGTCGCGTGTAACAAGGAACCGAATATATCCCTGGAGACGCAATTTCAATCATCACATGAGCAGTTATGGGATCTTGTGGGACTATGTGGATAAATATGTGCGGAGATTCTAAATTGAATTGCTGTATACGACATGTTAGCTGGAATCAATGGCGTGAATACTTAGCATGTATATGGTTCATCTAAGTTTACTGCATAGAATAATTTCATTTTCTTCCGATCACGCCTTTGTACATGAACGAAGATCATGATGAGATATGTTTCCTGGACCAACGATACCGGAGTATACAGTATATTTTCACAATAATACCAGCGCACATAGACGATGTATCATCAAGGGCTAAGAATCGGAGAGATGCAAGAGTCTAAATTCTCTAGCTAGGAGAGCAGTAAGCTCTAGCTATGTGACTATCTGTGCCTATGCCTAATTGGGCCGGTGGCAGGGGAACATGGATGCCTTCAGGATCTCAGGGGGACTCTAGGACCCGAAATGTATTCCTACTATTCTTCGCAATAATCCTGATATGGCCACAGTTTATCCAGCCATGCTTTCTCTTCTTCGGTATCAGCCATCGAGAGAAGCCTTTCCTTCTGTATGTCACTCGTTCTCTTGACGATCTCGTAATCTTGGGGGTCAACAATGCCATCGGCTGGGAATAAGCCTGCCTCTTGGAAATTCTCGATGACTTGACCGATATAATCGCGATTTTCCAATTCTTCGTTATGCAGGTCCCTCTCCTCTTCAGTGAAGGTGATGGGACAATCAGTATTGAGGCTGAGTTCATGCCAATGATCTACCACAGCCAGTAATGACGACCGAAGACGAAAGACTTCCTCTGAGGACCATGCTTCACATACTGATTTGACTGGCTCGATACAAGGAAGCTTCCAGGTATCGTTGTGTGTGATAGCGGCGTAATGGAGTGGATGCCTTTTTGCCGTCTGGACTTCGTAGTACTTGTAACATAAAGCATCTTCGTAACGTTTATCTTCTCTCTTTTTTTGTTGTTCAGACATCGTATCGTAGTCCGCAGGTTTTCTCTGGCATAATCCACCCTAGTGGTAGGGGAGTCGTACATCGGACCATCCGCGGTATTCTTGCTTGAAGTATGAAAGGTGCCACAGTTGCTCCTTGCCAATCAATGATGTCTGAAATAGTTTGCGAAGTAAGGTCCACATATATGTTATTGAGATGGAGGTCGGTATGCCATAGCGTTGGCCGTATGAATTCTGGATTTGGACTTTCTGCTGCAGTCAGATAAGGAGCAACCGCTAAGTACTTTTCAATAAGTGTCATATAGTCAGTGGGAGTCTCCAGGTCGGTGTTGCTTTGATAGTAATTGAATCGCGGTTTGGCGTAATTCTTCGCCCAGTTTATCTCACTTTGCCCCATGCTAATGGCATAATCAGATAGGCGGTACCCTGGCAAGGATTCGTTAACATGGATAGATGGTCCTTCAAACCACTCAGTGACATACATGGTCCTCGCGATGTATCTACCTCCAATATTTCTTCAGACCACAGGATGGGATCTACAACTGGACCAATGGGGAATTCGTTTTCATCATCCCTGGGAAGACCATACGCATTCTTGCATCGGTGCTCCATAGACAAGTCCTGCGTATAATAAATGCAGCCGTGTTGTGGAAAACATGTCGATGCCAGTTTTACTTCCATGTCCACCACTTGTTGTATAAACTTATTCTTCAGTGGTCTGGCCAGCTTGTTCCAAACATCGCCAAGAGGGACTCCTTTCGCCTTTTCCATGATAATATACTCACATCCCACATCATTAGAGGCATCACAACTCCAGCTTAACACCCTAGGAGCAGGAATGTCGAGCCGTCGATGGACCTATCCTAACTCAGCAGGGATGCTTCGGCATAATGAGTCCTAAAACTCACATAATCCATAGTTGCAACTTCGCTAGCAATAGTGAAACGTTTCGGTCCCGCATTGGGATTTGGGAGCTTTGCGACCACCTCAGATCCATCATCAAACGTGATAAGGAAGGATTTATTGTAGAGGCCTTCGCGGTATTTCATTACATTTATACCTTAACCCACAGTTAGCAATACCCGCAATTCTTAAGAGGTTAAGTGCATACAGGTGCGCGTTTCTGCATGACTTGAACGTAGTGCAGCGTAGATAAGCCCATGGATATTGAATTTCCTGTATCTCTTTGACGTCTCTAAGTGATCATTTGACCTTTGAGTTAGTCAATGATATGATATGAGAGCCACTTAACTGAACCGCAGGAGCACGCACAGCCAGCGCTTGGTTGTATAGCGATAGAAATCTTCCTCGTTGGCGGGTACCACTATAAATATGAAACGGAAAGAAAAAGTAAGCATAAGTAGCTGACAAGCAAGAGACCCTTCTAAAGCGAAAGTTTTTACCATTGCCATCACTTTTCTGTAAGTAAAGTAGATTAGAGTGATTTCGTGCGAAAGCTGTAGATGCTGCAATGAAACATGCTCTCCTCCTCGGTATAGAAGCACCTGTACGTGGTACGGACAACATCAGGACCCAAAGATGAGTTGGCATTGCACATAGGACGCATTAGGGATTCGTAGCGATCTCACAGACGGGGATGTTGACATGAAGTTGCGGTGCTGAGAGTGAAAATGATTGGCGGGATGCAGAATGTCATTCCGACTGGTTCAAAAGTAGGTCTCAACACAGTCTTCTCAGTAACTAAGTGTAGTGACGGCGATTTAACATATCACTTTATGACCTGATGTAGGACTACAAAAAGATGAACTTTCTAAGCGTTGGCACACCAATTATTATTGTAGGTGGAAGGGAAATCTTTTGATTTCTTGCTCATCTTTTGACTACGCTGTAAAAGTCGTCACAGGTGCCATTACAATCTCAAATGCAAATGTATACAGTAATAGTATTTTGGACTTTTCTATTCTCTAGCTTCCGAATACAAAGCAGAAATAACAAAGACATATATATGTTCGGGACAAACTTTTCGCGATGACCATAAGACCAGCACGCTTATTCGTCCATCCCAGCGCCCCATCGATGAGGTAAATGAGCGGGGACGCCATTTTCTTCTGGGTATACGAGGTCCGATATTTCATTCGACATTGGAGAACCGCAGATAGTATTTATTCTCAGAACTGCAAGGAACTCCGCCGACGTCGGGGTTATGATACCCTTCTATGTGCATAATAGCACTTCAGAAGCAATAAAGAAAAGCAAAGCAAGCGGTCACAGCCCAGATTCTGACCGGCTCAACATCATGACACCGGGTTGGAATGCTGGATGGCTGCTCAATAAACAGCCTGACACTCACCGAGGAAGCCTTGAAAGAACTTCAAGAAGGCATACATGTGTATCATCACATCATGAGCAACATCCGCACAAAAGCCTTGAAAGAAAGATCTCCATTGTGTGAAGGGGTTCCTGGTCAACGTCCATATGCAGCTGACCGCATGGATACAAATGAAAAGTAATATTTCGCTGGGGGAGACACGCCTTTTTAAACAGCCGAGCTTGAAGTGGGGCCAAGAGGTTGAAGTTCGGCTACGGTAAGACTTGGTTCTGTAACTCTGGATGTCTTTACTTTTGGTGTGATAAAGCACGGGTGGCAGGTAATGTATTGTCAGAGGATCTTGGTTAGTTTGGGCTCTTTTTGCTTCGCAGAATAGTATAGGATGGCACTCGGCTGATTGAGTATATCTTGCATTCTAGACGGAATCATGTCGACCACGGTTGACTGGCTGTCCATCATTGTCGTATAGAGCTTGGCAGGAATTATAAAAAGGCTTGGCACATAATTCATATCATTCCTAGAGTACAAACCAGTCGTAAACTCGAACCAATATACACGGTATAGAATATAGAATATCTATTGCAATTGGTTTATGCCATGCATCCATCATTAGAGGCCATTCATGCCCTCTTCACTTCCTCGACAGTGTTGGTTGTTCCATCAACAGCAGCCTTCTCCTCCTCATGCTCACCCTCCTCGCCCAGAAGAGCCAGGAGACCGATCTCGCGCTCAATCCGGGCCTTCATTATGGCGTCCTCAGCAGCCATACCAGTTGAGCCGAATAGCTCGTCCATCTCTTCCAGTGTACGGTTCTTGGTCTCAGGGACAAAGAACCAAACATAGAATACGGCAACGAGGGTAATGCAGCCGAAGAAGATGAAAGCTCCAAAGTTGGAGGTGTGGATAAACGGAGAAGTTGAGATTCCAACAGCAAAGTTGTTCAGCCAGTTAGCACTACCACCGAAACTGACACCCTTGGCTCGCATACTCAAGGGGAAGATCTCAGAGATAACGATCCATGCACAAGGACTATAGTCAGGAGTTAGCATATGAGTTTTGATGACGGTAATATAGTCATTGCCAATGTGTAGTACTCACCCCCAGGAATAGGCGAAATTGGCAATGAAAATCCAGACGAAGGCTACAGCAACCCATCCTGCAGCACGGTGGGATTCCCAGTCGCTCGAATAGGCACCAATAATACCAGCAACGATGAAATGGCACGAGGCCATGCCGATCGCACCTGCGAGCAGGATCTTCTTTCGACCGAAGCGGTCGACCCACAGCACAGCTGGGATGGTGAAGATGAATTCGATGATACCAACAACTCCAGTGGCGAGAAGGGAGGTAGTGTTGCCGCTGAGTTCGAATCCCTTGAAGATAAATGGACTGTAACTGTTAGATAGGTCTGGTTGGTTCTTGTCTACCCTGGTGGACACTCACGCATAGTAGTTGATGGCGTTAATACCGTTCCACTGTTGGAAGGTCATGACCAAACACTATACAACAATGTCAGTGTCGGTCATACTGGGGAATAATCCTATAACAACGTACAGCAACAATAGTTCGCTTGAAGAGCGACTTGTTCGTAACGAGAGACATATAGTCACTGACGCCGATCATGAAGCGACTCTTGAAGGAGCCGTCCTGCCACTGAGGATACTTCTTGGCGGATGTTTCGATTTCAAAGAGGCGCATGGCCTTCACCTCAAGGAACTCAATTCGGACAAGCAGGTCATCAGGCGATGCGCGTCGGAGCTTGGCCAGGGTCTCCAAGCACTCCTTTTCTCGGCCTCGGTTCATGAGATGTCTGGGGGACTGCGGCATGAAGAGCATCATACCCGCGGCCAAGAGCAGAGCGGGAGCGAGTTGGATGCAAACTGGCACCAACCAGGCGGCATCAGACTGGCCTTGTCCAGTTCCACCGATGTAGTTCGTACCATATCCGATCTAAGATGTGTCAGTCAGGAGTCTCATCACGTCACCCGATTCCAGTGGCCGACTAACCCAGAAGCTGACCATGATTCCAAACGTGATAGCGAGCTGCTGCACGGCGACCAGCGATCCTCGAATTTCGGGAGGAGCCTAGAAGGTAGTTAGTATCTAAAGGCTGGCTCTCCATGGTTGTGTGATTCTTACCAACTCGGCGTTGTAGAGAGGCACAATCATACTCAAACTTCCGACACCCAGACCAGTGACAAAACGACCGGCGAAAACGTAGTCCTTATTCTGAGTACATGCCTGGACGATGACTCCGACTATGAAAACAATACAGGCAATCAGGGCGCACACTCGACGTCCAACCGCATCAGCCAAGTATCCGTTGAACAAAGTACCCAGCCAGGCACCCAATTCGAGGATAGAGGTCATCAGACCCTGAGCTGTTCCGGTTTGAGCAGCATATCCATCTGTCTACACAAAGATGCAGTCAGTACACTGTCCGTTTTGATTTTATGTTGCGGAGAATATCATACGCGGTTGACAAAAGAGGTCATAGTCAAGACCTGACTGAACATTCCCTGGTTGTCTGTAGGTTCGAGGTCAGTTCTGCATGTCTTTCTGTTCTAAGATACACATCGTCTCTTACATCCATAGACCAAACCTCCCAGGGACGCGAAAAATGCAATTGCCGTCGTCTGTCCATTTGACAATAGGCCCCGGAGTCCTCCAGGACCTGCGAGCTGGGCTCGTCTTCCGGACACCTGCGCGTCGGCCACGGGAGCCATCTTTGTATCGTGCGCAGGGCGCTTTTCACTTGGAAACAGAGAAAGACAACAACGGTAGGAAGAATGGAATCGATTCTCTCACCGTTCCCGCTGCATGCCACACGATGGAACACACCTACCCCATGGGCAGCGTTCCATAGGCGCTCTATTTAAATCGGAGCCAGTGCTCATCTGGGGCTCCGCTCCCCATGGGGATGTCAAAGCGTGCCCGCTTTGGGTCGTGATGTATTCAGGCTAAAGACACAATTCGGGGGCCCCAACCGGACGGGGCTAAGCTTTTCTCGTGGCTCCTGCCCGACGCCTTCAGTCATGGCAATAATCCTCGAAAAACGCCATCACGGCGTCGTCTGAGGGCTCTTGGCATGCTGGGATGCCGTGAAAGCCGGCAACATGGCGAACCGAGGGCCCTGTTGGAGGATGCGACGCCGTGCATTGCAACCCTTTCTGCACTCTTGCATGTCGCCGTGCGAGGGTCATCCCGAAAGGCAGATGGCCTGAACCACGAGTACTACGAGAGATAAGCAAACACTCAACATTGGATATCCTCATCTCATGCTGGCTTGCGTTAGCTATTCGCCTAATTACCCCTGGGCCCCGGCAAAAGGTCAAGATGGCAGAATCACTACGATATCTGGGAAATATCATCCATTCATCCCAGGGACGTCATCTTGACCATGAGTGATTATAATTTCTTCCATCTAGATCGAGACAACGAGATGAAATCTCCAGTTGATACCGTTAACAGTTTCCTCTTTACCCGGCCACTCAGCAGGAAGTCCGTGGAGACTGTGGGTTCAGTTTGATTTAACCAGAAGATGGAGGTTGGTCGGGGTCTTCCTCCACGTTTTTTCCCCTTCATGTCGGGGATTTCCGCCACCTCCACGCCTCCGCATCCCGGGGTCTATTAGTCTACCATTAGCTACTGTTAGCGTTAGCGGACAAAAGTCGGACCTGGGGAAATGTGAGATCAAGTGGCTGAGACCACACAGGGAAAACAGGAAAAAAGGCAAGCAGTTCGGATGTCCGCTTTCATCTGTTGTCCCGCAGTCAGCGGGCTACTTTTCACTCTCAGTTCTATGAGATTCGGAGGCAGACTGGAAGCCTGATTCTTCTATTCTTCAGCCGGTATTGGCTTGTCTCGGCGTTGCCGTCCATGGCTTCGCTTCCCGTTTCCGGGTTTGAGCCGGCGAGTGAACGGCTGCCATCAGCCGAGAAATCTGTTCTAACAACGCAGCCAACAGCGTCAAGATCATGCCTTCGGCTGGCTAGGATGGTTCGACTAGCCGGAGTCGTGTTCTCAGCACGCGGCATCCCTCGTTTTGATTGGATTCAGGGATTCAGACCCCATTCTACTGCATTGTCACTGATGCGGTTATTCTACTCCTCCATGGCCGATGGTCACGGCTTTTAGCCAGTAGGCTACCAACACAGACGTGCAGCTTGCTCGATAAACACGGGCTATGAACCCGGAGTTGTTCACTTGTTGCTAGTTCCACGTGTCAGGCCAACAGTCAGCGTTGCGGAACTATCCGAAGATCTATTATGTTTGCAATCGCGACGACCGCAATGTGCTCACTATTTTGCCGTCCATTCCGATCCCGAGTCAGCTGAGGATTATTGAATCTCGGCCTTGGCTTCAGTGTCGGCTTGCAGTTCGCACCAGGTCATTCGACCGTCACCCCGGAACACGGAAGATGATGGAACGATCCATCCCCGATCTTGCTTCTGGGATCATAGACGATGAAGATCTAGTGTCTGACTACTCTGTATAGCAGTGACTGTTGTTACTCGTTGACAGCTTCGTGTCTATCCTGAAGCGCCATAAAGACAGAAGCAGTACTTAGGTATAGAAACGTTTCTTCGCAAGCCCGAAATATGAGGTTGACGTCTAAGTTAACAAATCTCGACTTCTACCGCAAAGCGCCATCTTGCTCAGCGGCGTCTGCGCCCTACGCCCTTATTTCTTTGACATTCCGGCAGCTCGGATCACTTACGCTGGATGCGTGTAGAAAGTTGCCATCCGCTTCCCCGGTAGGACGGCAGCCGAGACCATAGCCGCCACGCTCTCTAGGTCTCTTGGGCTTGAAGACTTAACCGTAATTAGGGTATCCTTGCAAGCCTCCATTTCTAGAGAGCGGGTTGGTAATTAGCCGGCAGCCGCCTTAGTTGCTACCATAGATCGACTGTTGTACTCTAGAAGATGGTAACTTGCTTCATATAAATAGCCTCATATGCGACATTATTATCTTTAATAAGTATATTTTGTTGCATTATGAAGGGCGCTTCGAGGACAAAAGGGCTTTCAAGTTGGGGGACTGCAAAGGTAGGGGAAAAGGTTCGTACTTATGACTTCCTCTACGAGTGAAAAACGGAATTGCTCCATGTATATTATATGTACCAGCGTAGTCCGGTTAAGTACAGTGGTTCATAGACGGTAGGTATTTTACTGAAGTCAGTAAACTTGGCAAGGACTTTCCTTGTTATTGTCGCCTAGAGCCCGCCATGATAATATTGTACTGGTATGGAAGCCAGACAACACAACACCCCGTCAGTCCATACTATCGCCATCTTATCCGATAAGTATAATCTTCGTGCTCTTCCTTCTGGTTCTCCTCTTTCGCAGATTCTGCAAGAGCTCGCATTTCTTCCGCCTTCGCCCTCTTACGAGCGACTTACTTCCTCTTCCCTTGCCGCTGGGTCCGAATCACTTCGCCTTCGAAACCCTGTGCGCCTTTCGCCATGAAGATACAACCTTGTTATCCCAATAACCTTCGCCATGAATATCATCTCTTTTCTTTGTTCTGCCTCTAACTCCGAGGTCTAACATCTTGCAGTGCTGTTTACAAGCAGTTAGAAAGGAACCTTACCTAACTATGATGTATCACTGTCGAGAACTTACATCGAATGTACCGACCACCTCCGTAATCTCATCCAGACGGAGATCAGATTGATTACTATCATCGAAAGCAGACTCGCCGACCCAGTCGTCGATGTCAGGGCCGTGTACGACTTGTATTATGTGCACACCATCAGGTGTATGCTCAATTTTACACCTACTTAAACACGTCACTTCCGTCGTAAATTGTATACCTGGATACTTGTATCTGCTGCTATTATACTCGTCTTCTGTGAAGTCGCTAATTATCCTAGCCCCAGGAGTCTTATAACCGATAAGCACACTGGGTCTAGACTCAAAAATAAATTCAAGTCCTGTGATGTATACTGTTGCGTAGGTTTGGCGAGCCGAAACGACGATTCTGTTGAGGGATTGGTCTATATTAACGGATTCTGCGTGCGTGTTTGGATAGAAAGAATTGTGGTAATTCTGTAGTGCGCGACCTCGAAAGTCTAGTGGAAGGTTAGACTGAGCAGCACAAGTCGTTTTGCCTTGTATGCGTTTCCTTGAGCACCTGGCAAGTATTGTATCTCTGAGCCATCTCAGAGATTCCCAAATCCTTATTTGGTACTCGAATTCCAAACTACACCTCAACTTACAGGTGCAGTGGTAAAGAAGACGCCAGTCGACTTCTTTGCCGCCGTTTGCTTCCTTTGTTTGCTGGATGATGGGACAAAGAAAGCCTCGTTCTCCATTAATGGAAAATATCGATTTCCAGAACGTTTTGCTAGCAAATATTGGTGCCGTTGCTCTTGAAACGAGACGCAAATTCAAGACGTCTCGAGTTCGTAGGTACGCAACAATCGCTTCGAGAATTTCAATTGGGAGCGAACTGAAGTGATCAGTGGGATTTACCTGGATAGTCGCTAGTCTTCCTGGGACATGTCTCGTTGGTATAGGGCACACTCCCGGTGACTGCATGAGTTGCTCTAGAGTTGGAACCGCAAAAACATCATAGGTCTCGCACTCATCAGAATATTGGAAAGTAAGGGTTACTGGTAATCATGCGCGATTGGTAACGACTCAAGCGGTTCGTACAGACTATTCAAATGAAATTCGTCCCTGCCCATATGTTCCATGAGGCTGTCCCAGCATCTTTCGTGGAAGAGGTAGACGTCCGAAATTCGACAAGGAGGGTTCATGAGTGCAATTGTGTCGTAGCCCATGGTGTCCCATCGTGCGTTTTCATCATTAGGAACTCGCCAGCTGTTATTGTGATCAGTGCAGCCGGTTCCAGTCAACTTCACACCATATCCCCCTCTGTAAACTGAGTAGAGGCTTATGTCAGCTAAATAAGAAAAAGAAGAAGAAGAAAAGCATTTGTTTGTACTCACGTGCTCTGAATCGGGCATGCCATGGTTGGTAGGCAATCCAATTTTCAAACCACAGACTGCAAATAATGCAGAACTGGTTACCTACTTTCCCTCGTGGATTCGGTGGCATGATTTATTTCATGCATATACAAGTCTAGCAAATACAAAAAACGACAAGATATACAATAGGTATTTATATGTCGCTTACAGGATTACGTCCGTGGGTATAGATGTGCTGGTAATTGTTACATTCACGCAATTTGGGACCAAACTCAAATATTAGAGACCCATGAGTAGGTAGCTCAGTAGTGTTCTCTCACGCTATTTAATATTGGTGATAAACAAGAATAAAACAGAGATAAGAAAAGAGATCTCTATGGCTTATATGGGCGCAGGGAGTTACTCAGTTGCAGACAGTTTGATCAAGGATTCTGCCTTTTGGACCTTTTCTTCGGTCATCACAAATATCACCAAATTATGATCTTCCTATATATACATAATTATAAGAAATATATATACATGAACAAATGCCATATACAAACAAATCAGGTCTCAAGCGAAATAATATGCCTACAGGACTTTCTGGAAGCATGGCAACCATTGCTTTAAGGCATTTGTAAAATACCTTCGAGAGGTAGCGCCAGCAGAGAAGTCTGTACGGAAGTCGAAGCAGTGCTCCGCGTTTGGCATGATATATCCGAAAACCTCGTCCTCGCTAGTCTTGACCCCGCAGCTGGGGATCTCTGTCGTGAAATTGACATTGGCCGGGGCGAACGATTCGGTTGATAGTGTCGAGAGAGGCCTCCATGGATCATACTGTCCACCGCTAAAATAGACGTTGGATGGTCGCATAGTCCAACCCCCCGTTTCTGCGTTTACTTGAGCAGTTTGGGGCTGCGCTGGTAGCAAACCGCTACTCAAGCCATCTGGGAACTGCCGATAACAGACCTGCTGAGCATACGCATTCGATTGATATTTGGATAGAAGAGAATGTGGCCCGACATTGTCGCTCTGGAAAAACCCCCACTGGGAGCAGTACTGCCAAATCCAGCTGATAGTGTCAGGATCAGTGGATGGCTTACCAAGCACACATGATGAGGCGCTTGAACTCTTGCAGCTGGTGCCAAAATAACTGTTCATCAAAGGAGCCATCATAGACCATGAAGCAAGTCGCTTTGCTACCGCCTGGCCATTGTTGGCCGTGCCGAACGGACTGTTAGTGTTGTTTCCGTTCTTTGGCTCCAAATAGTTGCATAGTGTTCCGAGAGACGAGGAGCCACCTCCCACGCCATAGTTTTGGAATAAACCGTAGATAGAGGTTAGGGCAGCTGTGAAGTCACCGTTGGTATTATTTTCCGCGCCGGACCCCAGGAAGAGGCGCTTGATACTGGCGGCAGTCTGGTTATTTTCTAATTGGTCGTCGATATATGCGATTGCAGCATGGAGATCTTCGGCGCATTTTTCATATCCGTAACCGACCATCCCACGATAGACCTGATCCCAATAGGCACTCAAATCAAGACGAGCCTCCACCGGAGCAGACGATGAGAACGCAGCGAAAAAGGTCTCCGGATATTGGTTACGGGAAAATGCCGAGCGCATCCCAGAATACGATCCGCCAACCATGACCCACGGCGTTGATTTCGGTGTAAGGTCTTGATCAGGGAAAGCATCCCGACTGAAATTGCTAGCGAAATATGGTAGATCAGCCAGTGCCTGCTCGTTGGTCAGGTATTTGAAATTTTCAATTGGCGTATGAGGACCAATATCGAAAGGTCGCGAATCGCCGTAATAACTGTCCGCCTCGAATCAGCAACATAGTCAACAACATAAGGATAATTGAAAGAAGATCCTTACCGATGCTCCCATACTATACCGATGGCGTTGAATTCTTTCAGGAACTGTTGGAAGAATTGGGTCGAATTGCTCAAGTACGCCTGAGCTGACGATTCAGCATTTGATTCGCCGTTATCGAATACAAACACTGGTCCTCCGGGTTTGTAGTATGCATCGGTAACCCAGTATCGATTCTGGTAGGTACCACTTAAAAGATCATTGTGGTCGATCGGAAGCTATCAAAGTCTCAGAAAACAAAATCGATTAACAGATTGAGGCACTCACAGTAGCATATTCTGCTGGAATAGTTTCCTCGGCCGTGTTGGCAATCATTGTGCGAAACTGCTCATGGTGAAAGAGAACGATATCCGGATTCAAGCCTAGTGTCGCCGCGAGCTGTATGTCTCGAAGAGTGGGCGACATCAGAACACCCATACTCGAAGAAATTCCAACGAGAGTGGCCAGAGCCATTGCCGCGAGGGCTAATCGGAAGGGCCCCATTGCTTGCGTAAAATACTTACTTCTTCAATTGTTCGGAGAGGTCCAGAAGAAATTACTCAATTCCCCCCGGCATTCGCCAGCTTTTAAATCCTTTTTTCAAGAGCATTTTCTATTTATGTGACGGATGCGTCCATCAAGGATCTTTAATCTCCTTATTGTTTCTGGCCAGACCAAATAAACATTGCGTGCGATCAAGGCATTGTTTGCGCTTGTTGTTGACTGCATCTGGAAAAGCCAAAAGCATGGATATGTACAATGTGGAGTCCCAGAACCTTCAAGGCCAGGTACCCGTGTGGCATTGTTCCAAAGATAACCTCCCTGGCAAAGATATGGTGCTGATCTTTTAACGCATTTGGTTTGCTCCGCACTTTTTCGGAAAGAATGTATGGGAGATAACCAAGGTGGAGAATCCGAGGTGTCCGTCATGGGTCAAATATTCCGAATACAAACAGTTGGCATTACTCCGTATATCTTTCTAATGTAATCCTTATATAATCCATTTTATTTGATTCACTCGTACGCGAATAGATCATATGCCGTAAGTATAGCGACTTTTTGCACCCTAGCGGTGATGATATTGTAGTTACTATATCGCAACGTCTTCTCATGAGCCAATCGAATCGCTCCTCCGCTGTCGATCCGTCAAAGCTTCCGATTGCAGTACCATGGTCAAGTTACGCGGCTGATCGGCATAACCAATATGCCCGCGCCATTCGCCGTATCGAGATAGCTGCGCAATCGACAAGATTAAAGAATAATGAATCTCTAGTGCTGCACAGAATGTTTCTGGAACTTGTGTGTCTGGGACCAATCTTCAGTGCGTTTCCGTCTATCACATGTGGCGTTTTCGGAAGTCCAATCACCATTATTTTGGTCTCGAAGCTCACATCGGAGTTATTCTGCAGATAGGATCAGCAATCATCTGAAATTGCTTGTTTCCCAGTGCAACGAACCGTTGTTCTCAATTTATTTATGTAGAGGCCCTCAGGAATATTATAATAAAGGGATTACAAGTAGATGGAGGGATCTGTTTTGTTTATCGAGACAATGCTTTCAGTGTTGTCCGGAAACGGAACATTGTCAACATACCACGTGACGTCACCGCTTTGGGCATCAGATTAGACTTCCAACACGCAGTCTCAGACATCAACACAATGGCCGAACGAGTGCCTTAGAACGGTTGTCTATCGAGAGTATCTTATGTCCTGGGGACCACTGATGGGAGATGGACGCTGATTACCGATTGAAGGTAGATCGCAGCTGCTAGTACATAGCAGAAGTTGAACGTCGGATCAGATTAAGTACAGTGACAAGGTTAGAAGAAAGATTTGAGAACTTTTCATTGAGCGAAAAAAGATTCAAATCCTACAATAAAGCCTCTTGATGGCTTCTACGGTCTAGAAATAATTTTTCCATCAATCTGGTTGCACACATCTACTGTCGAATTTATAAACTAGGCCGTATACAAACCATAGGAAACAGGGCAACAAGGACACGCGCCATAATGAGTCCTAAAACACATATCAAATTAGGAAATTGGTTCAGTTTGTCACTCGAGTGTATTATGTTTTGAAGCCTAGAACATCCAGTGAGACACCGGCTCGAATCTGCGGCGCTGAAACGTTACATCGGGAGGTTAGTAATTAGACCTCGCCCTGCTCAAGACCACCCCAGAAGTGGACAGATCACAGAAAATGCAAACTCTTCACAGTCCAGTATCACCATTTATTGGCGCAAATATTATGTTGCGATCCAATATGAACAAAGGGGCGTTCTATGCAAATGCACTATGACAATGCTTAACGCAAAATAAGCTTATGAGATAGGTACTGTAACATCCTTGGCTGAGGTGATCTTCCTGTCAGGGTCACTGTAAACTTGGAAACAGATACTCTATTTCTCTTGGGACGAATCCTGTCCAGGGCTAAGTCCGCAGAATGCGAGTATAAAATAGGCAGGATTGTCTATCCAGATGGAAACATTTATCGAAGTCGCTCCACAGTTTCTCAGTTCATCCCGTTAGTTTCTTCATCTGCGCACTCCGCATACCCTTCCTTCCTGTGGAATTACTGCAACACGATGTATGCCACCACAATAGCCACTCTCCTCTTCTCCGCCGCTGTCATTGCTCTTAACCCTGGCTGTGCCCCAGGCGGCAATTTCGATCTCAGCAAATGGAACCTCCAGCTTCCCATAGGCAGTGCTGGTAGTCCTACCACTATATCTAGTTCGTCTCTGCAGGGCTGCAATGGCTACCAAGACCCCGGCCATCAGTACTTCTTCACGGAAAGCGGCGACGGTGCACTAGTAATGAAGGTGCCTGGATCACCTTCGTCGTCAGGGTGTGTTACAACACCCAACAGCCAACATTGTCGGACCGAATTACGTGAGGTTAGCCCATCCAGTTGGGATCCGAACGCAGCAACGAATCGGCTTAGCGCAACACTCAAAGTTACCCAGGCCGACGACAGCAGTCATGGCACAGTGATCGGACAGATCCATATTGACGACAGTGTCTCGAGCAAACCTGTCTGTGAGCTATTTTACAACAGCAATGGCGACATCTCGATTGGTGTTGAGCAGACACGTAGTGGTGGAAACGAGGTTGTCACCTATGTCGATAATGTTCCGGTAGCCACCACTTTTTCATACGAGATCCAGTACGAGTCAAACGTGCTCAGCGTCAGCATCAATGGCGGCGCGGCTAAGACATTCAGTACTTACAGTCTGGATGCTCCTGAGAGCTATTTCAAGGTGGGAAACTACAATCAGGGGGATAGTCCGTCGGATGTACACTTTTTCGCGATCTCGACCCAGCACTAGGAAGACCTTCCATATCAGCCGAGGGGCAGAGGATTCTGATCGATTCTGTTATGGACATATATTTTCTGGCGATCTGCATTTCCCTTGTACATAATTGGAAATAATAAAGCGCAATATATGGACATAAATATGGGCGTTTCCTTCTGGATGGTTCCGCCAGCCACTTCACTTGGGGATGGTTCTATTTATGGATCATGTGCTCCGCGTTCCAGACCACTGACATCAAACCACGACTAACACC
This sequence comes from Paecilomyces formosus, assembly GCA_029606185.1. Classification (NCBI taxonomy): domain Eukaryota; kingdom Fungi; phylum Ascomycota; class Eurotiomycetes; order Eurotiales; family Thermoascaceae; genus Paecilomyces; species Paecilomyces formosus. The sequence continues at coordinate 1,120,520 of JAPVCB010000025.1, read as the reverse complement.
CCGGCCAAGATGTTTGAGGAAAGCAGATTAGTGTCTGTTGCATTGACTGGCTATTCTCCTGGGACTAAATACCGCACAAGAATAATAGGACAAATAAGAGTGTTCCAGAAGAACTTGGTGTCTGAGGAACGCCATGTCAGTACGGTAGGAGCGGTGTGAATCTCTGCCATGCTCAACTCTACTTAGCTCGGTCAAAGACTCGTATCCCCATGACAGGGCATTCTGCTGCCAATAATAGAGTCTCTGAACTACGTTTAGGACAGTTGGAATGATAGTAACTACCTAAGCGTTTTATCCTAGCCCTGTGAGTGGGACCACGCCTTATGTGTTTCAGAGTAAAGTACTGGATCCTTCGGTAGCCAGCCTCCCAGGAGGCTGGCTAGGAGTGAAGGCTCCCGTATGGATCGGAGCAGAAATAGACATAAAAGGGCAATGGAAGTAGGACCCTATGGCTACGCAGTAGCATTCACTTGGGTTACAGTCAGCGAGAGCCTTGTTGACCAGTCGACCATATTAAAGTCTGCCATATCATCTACTCTACCAGCTACATCATTCTCCCATCGACACATTCTCTACCAGTGGCCATATCAGCTTTTTGATATCACAACCCCGAAAAAAATATCAGAATGTCTACCACAGCAGCAACAACTTCTGCCGCTACCACCACTACCGCCCCCTCCGGGGCATGCGGTGCCAAACTCTACGAGATCCCCATCACTGATGCTGCATGCGCCGTTCCCTCGAAGGGCAATTACTCGGACGTGATGAAAGAATGCTGTAAAGTGGCCTCTGTGCACTCCTATGACAATAACTGCGGCCTGTACTGTCTCGCTCAGGAGCAGTCTGTTGGAGATCTCTCTTCATGTCTGACCAGCCACGGGGTCAAATACGGCGACGCATTCTGCAACACAAACTCCTCTGCAACGGCTACGGCGAAAGTGTCTTCGAGCGAATCCACTTCATCTGCAACGAAAACAGGAAGTTCTGCGTCGTCGACATCGTCTCACAATGCTGCTGTGGCAGTGCTACCTCCACAGACGATTTCGAAATCTGGACTGGGAATTTTGGCGATCCTGTTCTGCTCGACGGTGATGGGAGCCCTGGTCTAAGAATAATCTTTCATGTCATGAAATAAAAGAATTGGTGCTGCAATTAGTTCGAAGGCGTTTGGTCTCTGAGGCTGTAGGCTCTGGTCCTACATAGGTCACATTTTGCTGGCACTTTACTTGGGCTATTCTTGCTTAGGAAGGAAGTCTTCTTCCATTATTTCTGTTATCTAACATAATATTTTAATAGAAAGCAAATATGAAAACCATCCCACACAGATGTATTTTTGTGGTCATGTCTTAAATATAAACGAGTTTTCAACATAGAAGGGAAGACTCCAGCCAGCGCACGACAATCTTCCACGTTCATGTGTGAATTACGTACCTTGCAAGCTTGTTCCATATAGGTTTCACATGGATAACATGGATAGTCACATGCGATCTACTAGATACTAAAACAAAAGATCACTGCTGTTTTTGACACCAGAAGGAGAGTGTATTCCCGCACATCAAGGTCTTACGGAGTAACTGACGAGACCGAGTGTCGATCTGGGGTAAGATGATCGACGCCAAAAGCGAACGGAGCCACGTTCAGCAAGACATTCCGTTTAGGTCACATGAGTTTTGTTCTGCAGAGAGAGAAATCACTAATCAGTTATACGGGCTTCAAAATCGTCGATGTGGGGGAACCGGAAGCGGGAGAAGGACGGAGCACTAAAGTTATGCCGAGTCCGTACATGACTTGGAACGTTCACATGGCGTGTCGTGTATCGTGGGTTTACCTAGGCTAAATAGAACAACTAATTCAAGCTAGTCCACGCCATCATTCTCCGGTCCTTTTCTCCACGCTTTCTAATCGGATATATGGCACTGGCGCTCCCCACAATCTGAGGTCATTGAGTACACTGGGACTATTAATTCTCCCAGAAATGACCTGACAGCATCTATATACAAATTCTATTAAATAGCCAATGATCATGGTGGGACCAGCGGTATTGATTATCGCACTTGCGTTCTATGTTACTTTTGCTGTTATCCGGTCTATCCAGCAATTCTTTAGACACCGCCAGAATGCAAAGGCCCTACACTGCCAACCTGCACCCCAGGGGCGAGCTGGTTTCTTCGGTATCCCTGCTTTCTTGAAAGTGGCTCGAGCTGTCCGGGAGAAAAGATTGGTCGAATTCATGACCGAACAGTATGGGATATACGGAAATACTTTCGAACAAAAAGTCTTCGGACGATATGTTGTCACAACCATCGAGCCGGAGAATATCAAAGCACTACTAGCTACACAGTTTAGTGATTTCCGCTTTGGGAATCGACATCGGGAATTTTACCCCCTTCTGGGAGATGGCATCTTTACTTTAGATGGTGCAGGCTGGTCGCATGCGCGGGCGTTACTGAGACCACAATTTACGAAGGACCAGGTGAGTTTAATCGATAGAATCATGCTTGAATGGATCTTTCCGAAAAGGCTTGTGCTGATTACTTTTGTTAGGTTGCTGATCTGGCGATGATGGATGGACATATCATGAAGATGATTGATATCATTCCCAAAGATGGCTCCGTCTTTGACATTCAGAAGCTCTTTTTTCTCTTAACAATGGACTCTGCGACCCATTTCCTCTTCGGTGAATCTGTCGGGTCTCTGTCTTCCAGCTCCGGAGTCTTGGAGAAGTCCACAGGTGGCGCACAAGGCTTTGCTGATGCGTTTAACCTGGCACAAGAGTACCTCGCTGCGAGATCACGAGCACAAGCATTCTACTTCATGGTTAACACCCGAGAATTTCGTGAAGCGACAAGAAAGGTACATAACCTTGTCGACCACTATGTTCAGTTGGCTCTCCAATCCAGAAACAAGCCATCGAAGCCAGATGATCGATATATCTTCTTGCAGGCTCTAGCGGAAGATTCGCAAAATCCGAAGGTGCTCAGAGATAATCTGCTCAATATACTTCTCGCAGGCCGTGACACTACAGCCAGTCTACTTAGCTCTACATTCTTCCTCTTTGCCCGCCACCCACATGTCTGGCACAAGCTTCGACGAGAGGTCATCCGCGAGTTTGGCGATTGCAATAACAAGGTTTCTGATATCACACATGCGAAGCTGAAAGATATGCCTTATCTTCGCCATGTTCTCAATGAAGGTAAGTTTGATACCCAGAAAAAGATAGAACAAGCTGTAGATTTATATATCACGTACTCTACAATTTCTCTGCGCATTGCGATTTCATAGCATTTGCTAACTCACTATCCTAGTCCTTCGCTTGTACCCCCCTGTGCCAATCAACTTCCGTGTTTCTGCTACTGATACATCCCTACCTGTCGGCGGTGGCCCTGACGGAAAATCTCCCATGTACATCAGGAAGGACTCGACGGTCGCATACGTGGTGTACGGTATGCATCGACGCAAGGATCTATGGGGACCTGATGCGGAGTCATTCCGACCCGAACGATGGGAAGAAAATGGAAAGCATGGTTGGGAGTATCTTCCTTTCAACGGTGGACCAAGGATCTGTCTAGGTCGTAAGTGCCGTCTTGTTTTCCTGCTTTGCTCTTTTCCGTCAGATTGCAAAGCTAACAAAATACCAGAACAATATGCTCTCACCGAAGCAAGCTACACTATCGTCAAACTCATGCAGCACTTTGACACGGTAGAGAATGCTGATCCGCATCTCGAAAAACCGGTCTTGATTTCCAGTCTCACTATGTCTCACGACAGAGGTGTGAATATCAGATTGTATAATTCTGGAAAGAGCTCTTATTAAATGAAGAGCCCACCTGTTTCATCTACTAGTGTTTTGGTTCTGAAATATGCATGACTTGCACTCGGAGACGGAACGAAGCTCTTCATTTCAGTAGAGCCCACCTCGGCGGCATACATGCTCCATCCTGCGGAAGATAGTCGGGGCATATACACCCATGGCTATCATTAAGGTTCATGAATAATGCGTATTCACTCGTCTCCGTCACCTTCTAAAACAAATTTGGAAGTTGTCGAGGAGTTTGATTTGCCGATTACTGAGATCGAGTAATGAATCCTCATGTCTTTAATGAATATACGGATATGTACTGTACATTTCTCAATGCAGGGGTATTGCCATCTCCTTCCAGTAGATAAAGAAAGCGAATGACGTGAGGAGATACTACTCACTCTATTCATTTACTCTTTGGTCCCTAGGACCACATCCATTCACCTAACTCCTTCCCTTTCGGGACTAGCAGAAGATAGGTTAATGGAGCTTCAGGCTCCGATCCTAGCTAGAGATTTCAGGCTCTTGCATCTCCCCGATGCCTGACCCTTGATATTTACTCTGCTCAATCTATGATAAGATCCAAATTTAACTAGCTCTCAGAATCGTATCCCAACAACTTCTAAACAATGGCAAAAGAAAAAGCAAGAAGAACAAAAAGGTCTATACAATAGCCGCCAGCCTCCTATTCTGCGCAAACTTCGCTGCAAGTAGGATAACACTTCCAAGGAGCAGGCTAGCTCCGGAATACATCGATAGAGACAGGAATCCATATTTCTGACCCAGTTCACCACTGATCACTGTGCCCGCCATAGCGCTAAAAGGATGGTTAGTACTGATATCAAAGTCCACGTGGAAACTGGAGATGGAAGACATACGAAAGAGAGGCGGATCCCATGACGATTCCGATGGCTGTACCCACGGTGGGTGGTGTAGCGATCTGAGCAGCACAGGCTTGTTGAAGGGACAGAATTGCCTTTTGTTTTCTATGTTAGTCTCGTGATGATAATTTTAGGTGATGCCCGCTACTTACACCAGAGCAGAAACCATACGCTGCTGAGAAAATCACCAGGCCAGCCACAGATGTCACTTTCGTCCAACAAAAAGCGATGATACCAGAGAACGCGGTTGCCAGGATGCAAAGGTTGAATTTTCCATATTTATCCGCAATAATTCCAGGAATGATACGTCCGAAGAGCGAGGCACCGTTGATAATCGATATGGTGTAGAAAGATAGGTTCGATGAGAAGCCCTTATCAACCGCATAGGCAGTAGTGTAGAAGAAAGGCGAAAACATCCCGAAGTAGACAATAAAGAAACCTGCACAGGAGAGCTGCAGTTCGGGCTTCTTCACAATGGATAAATCCAGCTTGGGTTTAGCAGGCGCTTGTTCTCCTTTGACAGCTGGCTCTGGGTCACTCTCTGCAGAGGATGCAGAGGACGGAGCAGTTGGTGTCTTTGGTACGGGCTGGCGCCCTGATAGGGAAGAGATCCCTAAGATAGGCAGCATTATGAATCCCACAATGCGCATTGTCCACCCGAAGCCAACGCTCGAGCTATCAAGTAGTTCATGTACGACGACAGGCCAGATGACACCTCCTAGAGATGATCCCGCGATAACCATGCCAACTGCAGCTGCTCGTTTCTTTTGGAAGTGCTTGCTGATAATAGCAATCATGGGGGTCACGATAAACGCCATAGAAATTCCAAGGAGGATACCTTGCGCAAGGATAAACTGATATAGTTCCTTGCACAAAGATGTCATCATAATGGAGAAGACAACCCCAAGAGATCCCAACAAGAGCATCGCCTATCCGAAGATCAGCTTTTGTTCATGAGATTTATTGACCTGCTACTCCTACCTCCGGACCCGACAGATCAAGCAAGGGACCTGTGAAAACCGAACCAGCGAATATGCAGAATACGTTGATTGCCCCGATCCATGCAATCTCGGTTTCCTTCTTGTTTGACAATTGATTCTCCGCATAGTAGGTCTCAAAAACTCCGAAAGCGTTAACGAAGCCGACGGTGCAGAACATCGACCCGAATGCTCCAGCTAGAGCGATCTTTGCCTGAGTTCTAAAATGCAAAACCTGTCAGATCATACAGAGTTCCACTTGAAAGAGAGAGACATACGTGAGTTCATTGGCTTCTTCGGTTTCTGGAACGTTTGGATGTTCCTGAGCTTCCTGGGGCTGCTCCTGAGGAATCTCCACAGAGACTTTCTCTTCGTATCCCATATTTTAGCTCTATTGATCCGGTTCTATGAACAAGGAAAAACCGTTTTCTGAGAATCGAGATGGGAGCAGATCAGGATTTTCACTCAAATAGCTGATATTTGCTTGTGGATGGCACCGACGAGAAGGACCCGAACGGCCAGGTTCCGAGCTTCTTATATCAGGGATCGGCATGTTTACAAAAATTCAAGACTAGCTGCGAAGCTGAGGCCCGGAGGTAAAATCGGAGAGTCCATGGGATCATTCTAGCACGAGTGGCCGACCGTATGGAGGATACATTCAAGCCGATCAGTTATTGTGCCCGCATACATCACGGCCCCTGATGCTTCTCGGAGTGTCCGCGGACGGTCCGAGTGCGATTCTCGGAGGGCGGATCGGTAGAAGACCTCTCACGGGCGCAATAATTCCTCATGGAACCTTCATGACAAAGTTAACCGTGAGCAAAATAACGAAGAACTGAGTTCCCCTACCTCTCCACACAATTTCCACAGCAATTGCACTCATCGCGTCTCATGGATGGCGTTGAAGTAAATCGAAGCATCAAGCCGGATCCGAGCGGGCCACGTGATTCACTTACATCGGGAAGTCCACGTCCAAGATCTCAGATACAGTCGCGCATTCACGACCTATCGATCAAGATGAAGCGGAAAGCGAACGTTGGGAGCCCTGAGGAAGCCGAAGTAGAGACATCTCGCAAGCGAGCACCTCGCCAGGATCCAGTGTCGTGCCAAACTTGCCGTTCAAAGAAGCTAAAGTGTGATCGGAAGCAGCCATGCGCAAATTGCACCGCGCGAAAGATCAGCTGCATCTACGGCACTGGTCGCATAGGTGATGTCTCCGAGCGGAAGGCTGAATACCTTCAGGAGAAAGCTGGTGTGACTATTATGCCTTCTCAGGAGCATGGAGCGAGGGGCCGGCCACTAGACTCCAGCGAGGCACGACCATCGCGTGAGAGTAGTGAACAGTGCATGACAGCAGATTGGTTGGAAAACATTGTTATGGGCCCGAGGATCCCAGATGCACTGCCAACAACTATCAAGGATAAATTAATCCCTTTCCAGCAGGTTGCTGGTGAGGAAACCATGCAGCAAGCGATGGCTATACCGCTTGGGACGACCGGGGGACGTCAGTTCAATGCACGCAATTCCTATCCAAGGGGAGAAGAGAGGAACCTTGGCGGCGTCTCATTAGCTTGCATATTACCAACTAAGTCGGAGACAATGTCCCTCTACAGATACTATGTGGATTGTATCGACTATCTATATCACGTCATAGTACCAGTCAGCGTTGAACGCATGATCGATGATATCTACAGATGTATCGAGAATAACTCTCCCATCAATCTGAACCACGTCGCTCTGCTGGCAAGTATCCTTGCCGTCACGGTATATTTCCGGCCACAGAGCGTTAGTGAATACTCAGAGCCAAGCGATGCAGATGCGAGATGTAAAGAGTTCACCTCACTTGTAGGTGTTGCCTTGCTGCAAAGCAATTTCATCGCATATCCTACAATCGAAGGGCTCCAAGCGACTATAATTATAGCGCACTACCTATCGAGCTTGAATACCGACCCATCCCTGCGATCCCTTTTTCTTCACGGCACAATTGTTAGTCAAGCAAAGAATCTCATGTTGCACTACACAGACACTCCACGATATCAGGAGGAGAGACGAATAAATGGGTTCGATAGTGTCGAGGTGGAGACACGAAGACGCTTATGGTGGCACCTTGTTGCTTACGACTGGTAAGGATATGATTCGGATACTTATTACCAGCTTTCTGCTAATGATCGGCACACAGGCTATTAGGGTTCTTAAGCGGACCGCAAGAAAGAACATATCTGATTCATCCGAATCATATGAATGTCAGACAACCGCTCAATATCGATGATGGCGCTTCCCAATCTTATGGGAGCGAGCATGGTCTTAAGCGTTGTATTCCTACTAGCATGTCGTATTCTATCGAACGGTTGAAGCTGGCCTACGTATGTCGCGAGATCGTTGACGAAACCGCGGTCGAACACTTTCAAGGCCTCGAGGTGAATTATGAAAAGATATTGGATCTTGACCGCAGAATCCATGATGTTTATAAGGAACTTCCCGAGTTTTTCCGTCTCGACCCCGTCAGTAGACGTCGCTACGCCCAACTCTACAGGGAAAGACCTATAATTGCCTGGCAGAGATGCTTGGTACAACAAGGTTACCATTCTCGTCTGTGTCGTCTCCATCGCCAATACTTTATCCGGGGCGCCGGTGACCCGGCTTATTCGTATTCGCATGTTATCTGTCTTCAGTCAGCCCGGAAGGTCCTGGAGATCAAACGCATCATGGATGAAGAGGAGCCCATTTTTACCCCAAATAGCTCTGTTGTATGGTCAGTAATGCATCATGTCTTCATGGCGGCAGTTATACTGCTGATGGATGTGTGCTTCAACTGGGATGACATTCTAGCCAACAAGCGCAGGGAAGAGGTACTCGATGCTTGTCGGATGCTGAGCAAAGCACAACAGGCTTCGACGCTCGTTCGAGAAGGCATCAATGCCATGATGAGCATTTTGCAGAAATACTGGCGTCCTGCAAAACACAATGTCGGATCAATTGATCCATGTGCGCCCAGTGCAATGGCGGCATTTACGAGCAACTCTATGGCTGTTGATAATTCTGCATCGAATGCTCCCCTGGCCCCGCAGTCGACCTTTCAGACGTCTGACTTCGATGGAAAAATCCTCAACAACTCCTTTCCTGCTAATGATGCACTATCCATTGACAACGGCAGTAGGGAACTGGAAGATATCTGGGCTGCGATGCTAGACAATGGTGGTAATCTCGCTACTGAGCAGACGGACTGGATGGATCTTCTGACAGAACTTACCAACGCAACGATACCTTGCGAGTAAACGATACTTGACATGGACTTCGTCGCATCGAAGGATCTTATTCTCATTGTGGTTGTGCCTGAAGAAGTCTTTTAGACGTTCGGCGCTATCAATAAAGTTACCATCTCCGATGTGCCTGGCCAATATCACCCCTTGGAACCTTATCCCGGTGAGGTCTATTTATCCTCGGGGGCAACCAATCAGTCTCTTTTGCAGACGTCACAGCCATGATATCGACCACATACACTGGCTCTACCTCGAAGATGCAACATTGTGATCTCCGATACCTGACAACGTATCGTCCTGGTTCAAAATTGCAATCTTATTTTCTTCTCTGAAAAAGACCGATAATCTCGTCAGCCTGCGCCATGTCCACGGCGAGTAATCTCCCTTTCATACACCGATACATCACTACCCATAACACAGAAGGTGAAGCCATATTCGTCTCAACGAGCCAGTTTCCCGAGTGCATACCCGCCCGCCCTGCAGGCGAGGATGGCGATCTAGCCCTTCTCTACGCAACTGCTACTTGCCCCGTCCAGGCTCACGATGAATACGACGTCTCGCTATACGACGAATACCTGCACACCCCTCAGGGCCTAGTACCGCCGACGGGGTCCGTGATCCGAATGATAGACCTACGACCGGGGAAAATAAGCCCCATGCACCGCACAGTCAGTCTAGATTATGGAGTCCTCCTGGAAGGCGAAGTGGATCTTATCTTGGACTCAGGACAGAGTCGGAGAATGAGACGTGGGGATGTCAGTATCCAGAGAGGAACGGCCCATTCGTATAGAAACAGGAGCCAGACGGAATGGGTTCGAATGCTATTTGTATTTCTGCCCATGGAGCCAGTGACGATAGCTGGGAAGACTCTAGGTGCAGAAGTGTACGATGAACCATATGAGCTGGGGAAACATAAATGAGAAACTCGATATGAGTATATCTAATTCTCATGACATTTTCTTTTCTGTTCGTTGAATGCCAGATACAAATTCCCCTGAGAAATAACTGCACAAAATATTCCATTTGGCCTTTCGATCAGGAATACAAACAATCACTCGACGTTGACCTCGACCCTGTTTCTATCTATATACAGACATCATTAGTTAACGGCTGTCCCGGGCTCAGCTAACATAATCGTAGCAACGAAGTGAGAGGTAAAGCTGAGCACATACAAAAAGCAATGTGATCCTTGATGTTCTTCGCTGCATCCATCGGTTCCGGATAATACCAAGCAGCATCGGGAAGTACTTTATCTGATATCTCCAGTTAATACAGGCCTGCAGATATCGGTAATGAGTGACGTCTACTCACCTCCAACCGCCACAGTGTAATAGGATGCATCTCCCTTCCACGGACAGTGAGTTGAAGTGTCCGTCTTTGAGAAGAACGATTTATTGATCGATGACGGGGGGAACTATATCTCCATATATTAGCGAGAGAATGGACAGCTCGGGGTTATATCGCATTATGTTGAGACTATCGATGAAATAGATGATAATTTCGCTAGGAGGATCTTGAAATATTGGTGTGTCTTACGTAGACATTGCCCTCGACCGTCTCCCATGCGTCCGTGTCTGCGACGACGGTATCGCCTACTTTCGCTGTTGCACGCGGCATGTTGGATTTGTCTCAGTAGTTTAATAGCTTAATGCACAGAAATGGAATTTAGATACGAATTCTGTTCGCTTTCCTGTGGAGACGTAGGAGACAATATCCTTAGCACGTAGATATTGGGGATCACGCGTCCACGATCGAATTGTCCATCCCGAGCGGGGAAGCTTATGTGATGAAGAGGATGACAGAACACGCCAGTCAGCCAATCGCTCTATCATACTGAGGTTTACTGATGAACAGGATTCTTTAGCAACATAGAATTTTTGATCACTAGACTTACCCTGTGCCATTTGATGGAACGCTAGGGTAACAGAAGGAATATGGCACAGTGCATATGAATATTCCGCTCGACGCTATATCTTCATACGGTTGCTTGCTGTGATTCTTACCCAATAACGTATACCGTAAAGCAGGTTCCGGTAGTAGCAAGGATCATATCCTTCCGGTTCATCCCCGGAGCGGCTGATACGAGTCTATCGTCAGCAAAAGAAGGCTGATAGAAAGCAAAGTTATACGCCCTGTGCCTGACAAGCCTTGGCTGCGGAATACTGCCGATTCGCACTAGGCAACATTGACGGTTTGCACAACGCAGACTGGTTCGCTGGGAGAGGAACATTTGATACACGATTGAAGCCGGCTGGAAACCGGTCGATTCGGCGGATCCAGTGCGGAATTATCTGCACCGAGCTAGACTAGATATGGCGAAACTACCGCCATACGAGAGACTGTCTGGATGGCTCTCCGAGAGATGTTGGCGTTCCTGAATTTATCAAGGGACGCTGTCCCTTCAGGTTCTCAATAATTTCATTCCATTCACACACTTGCTGAAGGCTGCTGCCCTGACTGTCGGTTGTGAGACTGGGCAAAAGTGAGGGAAGAAAAATCAGTCCGATCTCTACCTACCCGCAAACCATACCCCGCGTCAGCGATAACCAGCGAAATGGACCGCGAACAGTTCAAGGCCGCAGCGCATGCGGCCATTGATGACAGTAAGTCTAATTTTTGTTGCCGGTTAGACATTAGGACATCATTCCCGCGATAATATTGCGCAATGCTTCGAATGGGTGAACAATAGCTAAACAAGATAAATATTGTAGTTATTGACCATTTCGACACGGTGCCCTCGAAGCCCGTTCTGTCCACCGTTCAACCAGGATATCTGCGTCCTTTGATCCCAGAGAACCCTCCGACAGACCCGGAAGAATGGTCGCAGATCCAAGAAGATGTCGACTCCAAGATCAAGCCCGGTCTGACACACTGGCAATCTCCCAATTTCATGGCCTTTTTCCCGGCTGGTGTCACGTATCCCAGTATTCTGGGTGAGATGTACTCCGCTGCATTCAATGCCCCAGCGTTCAACTGGCTCTGCTCACCGGCGTGCACAGAGCTAGAGACCATCGTGATGGATTGGGTTGCCAAGGCACTGGGTCTGCCAGAGTGCTTCCTCAGTACCTCCCCCAATGGCGGTGGTGGAGTCATTCAGGGAAGTGCCAGTGAATCAATTGCCACGATGATGGTGGCTGCTCGTGAGAGACGTGTCCGGGAAAGGGCACTGGCCGAGGGTCTCAAGGAGGGAACAACAGAATATGAAGACCGCACGATGGATCTCCGACCTCGACTTGTCGCCCTGGGTAGTGACCAGGTCCACAGCAGCACGGCCAAGGGAGCGTTGATCGCAGGCACCCGCTATCGCAGCATTCCCACTCGTCTGGAAGACAACATGGAGATGAGAGGAGATGCCCTGCGAGCAGTTCTGGAGCAGTGCGAGAAGGATGGACTGGAACCGTATTATATGACTATGACGATGGGAACTACAAGCACATGCGCAGTGGACCGCTTTGCTGAGATCAAGGCAGTCCTTAAGGAGAAAGAATCATGGCAGAGAATCTGGGTGCATGTCGACGCTGCCTACGCTGGAGCGGCTTTGGTTGCCGATGAGTATCAGCACATCGCGAAAGATTGGGCGGAAGGAATCGACAGTTTCGAAATGAACATGCATAAGTGGCTCCTAGTCAACTTCGACGCTGGGTAAGTCCAGAAGACATCCACATATGTTGTGAAAGCATGGAAACTAACTGTCTCCAGATGCTGCTTCGTCCGCAACCGCTTGGATCTTACGACCTCCTTAGATATCACGCCGGCCTATCTGCGCAACCCTTATTCGGAGATGGGAACGGTTATTGACTACCGTAACTGGCAGATCTCCCTGGGTCGGCGCTTCCGCGCATTGAAGATCTGGTTCGTCATGCGCAGCTACGGACTGGTTGGACTGAAGAATCATATCAGGAAATGCATTTCCATTGGAGAAGTCTTTACAGACCTTGTTCGCAGCCGGTCAGATCTGTTCGAGATCGTCACCAAACCTGCCTTCGCGCTCACTGTGTTGCGCGTCCGCAACCCGAAGGCAGTGACAGCCAATGGCACGGCCCACACCGTTGCTCAGCCAGACGAAGTCTCTCGCGAGCTGACAAAGGAAGTCTACGAGAAGATCAATGCAGCTGGTGAAATATTTATAACTTCTAGTGTCATTGCAGGGATCTACGTGATCCGCGTCGTCGGCGCCAGTACGACAGTCGAGGAGAAGCATATCCGACGGGCTTTCGACATTCTAGTCGAGACCACAGAGGTCGTCCTCAAGGAGAAAGGGGAAAAACTGTAGTCAGCTCTCTCTAAGGGTTAATCCTCGACCAGATCCCGTTCAGCTGATGTCATATAGATGTGCGGTTTCCTGAGAATCATTCTTCCTTTCGTTTCATGTTAACACTAGCGATGTACAGTCACGATCCTTTTTCTATGTTAGGATAGACGTAGATATGATATAGACGAACCAGTTTGGGCCATACCGTTTATTATACATTCCTAGAGAATCTTTAGTGTCTCCAGTGATCGACGTAGAGGTGAATATATATAGTAGTATCGACACGATCTTCAGGCACGTCCTGATGGCCGAACAAATGCTCTGCCGGAGGACCCCTGATCAACACACTTTCTCCAGGAAAGATTGGCCTCTATCGTCAACAGTGGCGCGTCGTATGAAGGCGATAAGAAAGAACAACTGGCGGGGAATTCATCCGTTCATCCGTCAGGAGTATATGATGTCATCTAGGGGGGCTGTAGAAGAAGCAAATCAACAATTACATCTGTGTCTGCGCAGGATTTAGCTGGTTCACTCTGCCCTGCCATCGCACCGAGAGAATGCTTTCTCTCCCACGAGACATTTTCCTCGAGACAACGAAGCACGTGATCCAGTCACACCCTGGCGAGCGACTTCTTTGTTAAAAAGTCTCACGCGAGCGCATTGATCAATTCATTCCAGTGCACATCTTGCCATTTATTTACCTGTCCAGCGACCGCGGCAGACCTCCAAAATGACGGATGTGTTCTTCCATCTCATCTCGCCGGATCGATCGTGATTCACACGAGCGAAAGAACGCCACTGCCGCCGCCAAGTGCCCTGAACCATCGTCTCGACTCCGCAAGCATGTCCTTGTGGCGGGATCCGCCGTGGGGCATCGGATACTCCAGACAAAACGTTCTACTTGGCGGATTAGCATGTCCGGTCAACGCGAGCCCTTTAGGGCCAGCAATGCCATGCGAAACGTCATCTGGGGGAGACTCCGACTGGAGCCTGTCCGATCCCCTGTCCCTCTTGGATTCAACCACTACCTCGAGTACGACGACTCCCGTTCTGCACCTGCATATTAGCCACGAGACCATGCCCGGACATCTTGGTCAGAAGATCCTCAAGACCTTCGGTCTAGACGAACCGAAGACACGGGAAGCGGGGCCTGCTGGAGATGTGCCTGGCAGGGCGGACATCCATCTAGACGAGCGCATACTCTCAGAGTTCCCCAGTAATGGAACCTATCCACGTCTGGCTCGGCTTTCGGATGGCTCGATCTTGTCTGCGACGACGCGGCGCGAAGGGCCCCAGCGCGTGCTACAAGTTTCCAAGAGCACAGACAACGGCCATCGTTTCTTCACCTGGGGTGAAGTGACGCGTGGGCATGGCGACGTCGACAATCTATACCTGCTCGAGGTCGCGCCCAACAAGGTGCTAGCCGCCTTTCGCAACCACGACCTAGGCCCCAATGGCCCTACGCATTTCCGCATTACCGTCTGCCAGTCTACCGACGGTGGTAAGTCCTGGTCCTATCTCAGCCAAGCGGCTGAGAAGGGAGCGCCCTTCGGCCTCTGGGAGCCTTTCATGCGACTTGGGCGCAAGGGCGAAGTACAGATGACGTTCTCTCAAGAATTCGCTCCCGAGGACCAGGACACTATGCTCGTGGTATCGCACGACCACGGCAAAACTTGGTCGAAGCCTGTCGTCGTATCAGGTGCCGATGAGAGGCTCCGTGACGGGATGACTGGTATCGCTGAAACCAGAGACAACGGACAGGATGCTCTCGTCATGGTCTTTGAGACTACCCGATACGGGACGTTCTGCATTGAGGCCGTCATCTCGTATGATGATGGGGTCAGTTGGCAGCGTCGTCAACCAGTCTATATTCCTCCGCGCGGACGCAACGCAGGCTCTCCACAGATTGCTTCTTTTGCAGATGGTTCTCTGGCCGTCGTATTCCAGACAGATGAATCGGTCCAACACTGCCAGTGGCCAGGCCGGGCTGCTGTGAAGACCGTCTTCTCAGGGCCACCGCAGCATGGAAAGCTACACTGGACTCCGCCATCGCTCGTAGGTCCAGAGGCTAGCGTGTGGCCAGGTATTATGGCTATTGATGAGAAAACCGTCATGGCTACCTACGACCATGGCGGACCGCGAGGTAAACTGATCACCTGGCACGCGAAATAGTTGATTCGAGAGTGTTTCGCTTCGAGTATTTCTCATGATGCGTCTCTTCTGTCGGATTTGAGTAGTCATATTTGTACGCTATTTCCATGATAGCTGGCTACTTGGAGCTTGTCTCGTTTCCTTTTCTCTTCTGTGATTGTTCTTGATGAACTCACTGCGAAAGTGCGAATGTTCTCTCGTTCTATCTGAAGAAAGCATTCATGCAAATGTCTCACTAGTCTTAGTTCCGGCAGACCTATTTTTCTGCCGCCTAAACGGACTACAGAAATAAAACTATTCTTAAAAACCTTAAAAGGGGCGTTCATTGCTCCCTGGCGTCAATAAAGTCCCCTGTTGGCTGTGTCCATTGTCAAGACTATGATTAAAACATCTAGAGAGTCTCTCACATAACAGATGCCGCCTATCTGATAAGCTACTTCCACCAGAGAGTCAATATCTCTCAAGAATTAGGACTTTCCGGGATCGCAATCCTGTGGGAGTTGGTATGGAGAATTCGAGTCCCACTGTGATCGAGGGGAGTATTAATAGTATGCCGTGATAACTAACGTGCTCAGGTAACTATGCAGAAAACCAAACTAACATATCAATCATTACTGCCCGTGATGACGATATATGGATCGTCGGCTAATGAAGTCGGCTACAGAAATTTGATTGATGGAAGGCTGTTTGACCGATAAGCATTTCCCAGTGCTTGATTCTGATTGCATGAATTATATGGTATGCCCACAGGTTCCTGGAGACCCCCACGGATCGGTTTCCCCATACATACCCCACGCAAGCAATGGCTCATCTGGTAGCGTTCTGTATGCGGGGCAGAAAATACGGCGCTAGAGAGCGTCGAAGAGAGAACTTAACTGGCCTCACGCTCTTTATTTGTTCCTAACCACTATTCAGTGGTTTCTTTTTATGGAGAGATAATGCCAGAAGTCAATGTATGCTCAGACTAAAGGTCCTGCCAGTTCACTGCAACGAGAGGTACTCCATCTAAACCATCGGGTGAGCAATTGCCGAGAGCGAAGGAAAGAAACATGAGTAGAGAAAACCCTTCGTGAGTAATTAAGTAATCTTGTCAATCTTCTCGTTTATTTCAGTACAGGTTCTCGAATATATGACACAACATGCTGATATTGAATTCACAGCTGCGTCCTGGTCACAGGAGCTACAGGATTCCTCGGGGCCCATGTAGTCGACAATCTGCTCGCCCGGGGTATTTCTGTCCGGGGCGCTGCGAGGTCCATGGAAAAGGCACAAGCGATGAAAGACGCCAGGCCACAGTACGCCTCTAAGTTGGACTTTGTCCAGATTGGGGATATTGCACAACTGGGAGTCTTTGGCGATGCGATCGACGGCATTGATGCCGTCATTCACACTGCGAGTGTATGTTCTTTGTCTCGCCTAGGAGATGCATGGGTCCGGTTCCTCTAACAGCACTTGTGTAGCCACTGAGATACGATACGACGGATAGTGAGAAAGAACTGGTTCTGCCAGCGATCAATGGAGTCAAGTCGATTCTCTTTGCAGCATCGAAGCCAGGGAGTAAAGTCACCCGCTTAGTTCTTACTTCATCCTTTGCCGCCGTCGTGGACATTTCCAAGACGCCTGGGTCCGAATTCACCTACACAGCCTCGCACTGGAACCCGATTACGTCCGAAGAAGCGACTGCGCCAGGAGTCGATCCTGTTGTGGCTTATCGTGGATCTAAGAAATATGCCGAACTCGGAGCATGGGACTTTGTCGAGCGAGAAAATCCGGGGTTTGACCTCGTCACACTCTGTCCGCCCATGGTCTTCGGCCCGATGGTGCACCCAGTTAACAAGGTCTCTGAGATCAACGAGTCGAATTCAACCCTGTGGACTGTAGCATCTGGGGCTGATCCTCTTCCACCTGCACGAGTCCCTGCCTGGGTCGATGTGCGGGATCTGGCTGAGGCGCACGTTCAGGCACTGCTTACCCCTGAAGCGGGAGGACGGAGGTATATACCTGCATCGCCTGAGCAGTATTCATATGAACTTGCCGCGGATATAATCAAAGACAATTTCGAATGGGCGCGAGGCAGAGTGACAACGAATTACCGAAGTTGTAAACCATCTGTCACGTATCGCTTGGATGGAGAGACTGTGAGCAGGGAGTTAGGCGTTGAGTATAGAAACTTCCGAGGGGCTGTTGTTGATTTTGTTAAGCAAGTCCGCGAAAATATTGAAGGCAGGTGAGCGAGGACCGCTTCGAGATGTGTCGTTGGATCTGTGGTCTTGGGATATCTCTCTTCATAGTGTTATACCTTGTATTAATGTTTTCCCCACCTCGGATTGCTCACTTTCTACGCTTCCATTAGAGTCCCTTTTCTGAACCGCCAAGACCCTATTCTACTAGTTATCAATCAGCATGGTCAGCATCGCAGCATTAGATGGTTTCCATTCCCGTATTTTGTCCAATTGACTGCTCAGATTCCCCGCTTGAATGGGGACCCCGCAGCTCCAGGCCTTGAAACTCTAACGAACAAATCATCATTTAAGTTATCGTACTTATTTGTGCCATCTAAAGTGATCTAGTGTATTTCGTGTCAGGGTTGAATCAAATCGAGTGTGTTCTTCTTTTTAAACCCTCGGCGATCCACTCTAAGCGGGAGCGATGCGATCGTTTGAGTATTACCTCCTTTGTTTCTGTCATGCTTCTCACACCTCACGCAAGATAAGATGCAAGTGTGCCGGTGAGTAGATAGTGAATGTCTATCTCCTCGTTCATTAGACCGGTCCTTGGTCAGCTGGAATAGAGCATTGAGTTCCTCTTGTCACACTACGATTCAACCGATCCCAATATTACTGAACAACCATGACTATCGAAGTTGATTGCACGGTCAGCCCAACAACGGTCACAGATACACCAAAAATCAATATCAAATCTTCATCTACTCTCCGCCTGGAACCAGCAACAGTCTCTGATGTCGAGCAGCTCACTGACGTTTGGTATGCTGCGTTCGGGCCCACCTTGGACGGTATGTTCCCTAACACGCCGACTGTGCGCCAGTGGTGGAACGATGCCCATCGGAACGATATCCTGAATAAGCCTTTTCAGCGATACGTCAAGGTGATTGATACTGCCGGTGATGGGAAACCGATCGCGTGGGCCAAGTGGGATTTCTCCACGGCCGCGGAGCGAGGCCCTCGCTTCCCACCATGGCATGAGGAATGCGACACGGAGTTGTGTAGTCGGTTTTTCGGTACTCTGGAGACTGAGCGAGAGAGATTGCTAGGCGGGAAGAAGAATTATTGTAAGTCCTCTGATTTCGTCAAGGCAGTATTTCGGTACGGAAATATGCCCCCGTGTGCACTGTTATCGGTAATGAGTCAAATTCCGCCACTCAAGCTAGAAATTACTACAGTAAGAGGGATTGTCCGAACTAACTAAAATGATAAACAGATCTAGATATGCTAGCAACGCGTCCAGAACACGAACGAAGAGGCGCAGGTTCCATGCTAGTTCAGTGGGGATGCGATATTGCCGATAAGGACGGAGTACCTGCATACATCGACGCGAGCAAGGCCGGTGCTCCACTCTATAAAAGGTTCGGTTTCGAAGATAGAACTGAGCCAGCAATGGGCTTTCCAGATATAGTTTCGATGGTTCGGGAGCCAAAACCTGGTGACCAGGGGAAAAAGAGTAATCGTCAGTGTTTATGTGGCGAAGGGATTAGTGGTGATCTCGCCCATGGAGGGCGTTCGTAAGCAAGCTTAGAAGCAGCAACACTTTAGAAGAATGCCATGGATTGAGAAATCTATCAGGAAGGAAGTAGTATCTCTGAACATAGGTACATGCCTTGAACTGGAACTCGGGGTTAGCTACTTGCAATGCACTGCAACGAAGCAGTTTCGGAGACAGAAAAGTCTCGATCGAACAGCCTAATGTATCATAGCTCACTTTTTTTCGCACTAATATCTGGAGTTCTTTGATGGTCAAGATGATCAATGTCGCCTGTTTTCCTGAATGCACTGTACTGGAAGAACTTGTCTTACCGTGCGAAAGGAGGCAATTTTTCCAGCCAGTATCAGGGATTTATGAATGAACCTTTACCATACTTCCACCTAGACTACCTTATACACATTCGACTTTGTTGTGACATCCACACAGATTGTTCTAAATATAAGAATGATGGCATAGCGGTTGTTCATCATCTCAAGGATACGATGCTGGGATAAGGAACTGGTCCAGCCAGTCACAGTCTCTAGACAGAGTCATGTACCACACGCGACCTGCCCTGTGCCTGCAACGCCACACGATAAGTATTTCACCTTTGTAATACACTGATCCTGACTGGAAGGCAAATCAATGTTGACTGTCTATGTTCTAAAACCCCTCGTGGAGCTTTGAGACGAGACCATCTCCTTCAATTGCGATCATGCAAAAAGGGTCATTTCAAACGGCGTAATGGTGCTGCGCAATCCTTAACCCAAGAATGCCATGGTTTCATGGACGCACGTCCATCTACAGCTCTTTCACATTCATAAAAAGACATAAGGCCACTATCGGTCTAGACTATTACATTTAGAGTAATATGACTCGGGTTCCAGTGTGCTCTCTTCCATGCGATTCTGTACTTTTGCTGACTACGAACCATGTAAGTTGACTACTAAAAAACCGGAAGTGGCTTCCAAATTGACTTCTGTTCAGAAGGACCACATTCGAATCTCTTGGCATCCATTAAATGACAGCCCGGAGTCCGCTCCAGGTTCTCATTGCCGGGAAGACCTAGCTCATAACCTCTACTCCGTGCTCCATAGTCTGCTGCTCCGCATGCACGAATGAAGTCCAACATAAGTGATGTACGCCGAGATCACTGCTTGTCCTTGGCGGCGGTCAGGTAGAAGCAGACTAACTATCCCGCTTCCCTGAAGAAGCGGAGAAATTGAACAGCCCACTGTTCCGGAAGTAGGCCGTCTCACTCTTTGTTAGCAATCATGTCCTGGTTGGTTCAATTGGTGGATTCCTGTTACACAGATCCTTTCTTCCGGAATCTGGATAATAATCTGGTCGCCCTACGTATGTTGAGGTATGATCCGCGGACACCTGTTTCCTAGTAGTGATACGGGTGAGATCTTGAGCTGACCAGCCACTCCTTGCAGGGACGTCAGGAACCACATCGAGAAGCCTAAGTAAATTCAGCAG
Organism: Paecilomyces formosus; assembly: GCA_029606185.1. Classification (NCBI taxonomy): domain Eukaryota; kingdom Fungi; phylum Ascomycota; class Eurotiomycetes; order Eurotiales; family Thermoascaceae; genus Paecilomyces; species Paecilomyces formosus. The sequence goes on along the minus strand of JAPVCB010000025.1, from coordinate 1,100,019 downwards.
TCCACCAATGACAGTATTTGCATATAGAGATCAAGCGTCTCGGGATCCAGCGGCAAAAGCCCAAGCCTCAAGGTAGAACAATGATCGCCGTGCAATGCTCTCCACAAGAGACAGCTTCCAGATGGTATGGACGCGTCATGTCTCCATTGTGAGTTCTACCATCGAACCAGCGAAGATTAGAACCGAGCCAAGACCAGTGGTGGGATACATCTGCGTTGATACAAAGCTAGTGCCGTTCTCTAGGACTCGGTCCGGCGATCACACCAGCAAGGACCAGCATCGCCCTTTAGGGAGCAAGCTTTCCGTATAATTCGACGACGTTTGAAGCTATCGGAAAAACATTTCGGCCACAGAAACAGTAAACAAAGCACTGCGGGGACGAGGATCTGTCGCTGCTCCAGACTCCAATCATTACCAAGCAACATGGCCTCGACCCCCGGATCACAGATCGTTTAACTAAGCACGATGATCATGATAGATTCGAATCAATTGACACCGCCCATTGCCTACGGTAGCCAAGATATCGCTTCCACCTGCGTCATGGGATCTTCTTGTTAATGCCTCCCATCATAGTTGACGCTGTGCATAATCACAAGCTCTCCATTCAACAGGGAACTGCACTATGGATCCCTAATCTAACACACATTATTGGCCGCTTGGGTCTACGATTTAGGACATTTTCTGCGTTCAGCATCTTCAATGTGTCCAAGCCAAGCACAATGGACTCTCTGAATGTTTTTTAGTTTCTCCTTCGGTAGAGTCGAACACGGCCCGGGATACTTAGCATATGCGTGTGTCCTGTGCCTACGTCTCCATGCATTCCAAGCTTCTGCTGACGCTATTTCAGAACCCAATGGATCACATAGAAGATGGAAGTGGTGTCTAGTTGGGTCTATGTGGGGATAACTGTGAATTCCGTGATACCATAAGAGGAAATATCACCATCTCAGGCTCTGATGCTTGGCTACCATGTGGCGTATCCATTTGCGCCATGTCGACCAAGGATGTGATCACTGAACATGCAGTTCCCGTTCTTAGCAAGTAGATCTCGGCGACTTACAGTGGTTCTATCTCCATCGCGGGCACCCGTGCCTCCCTCTGCGGATCAGCCATGAGCACTTCGAGCCTGCCGATAGCAGTTCGGCCTGTACGCCCTCGTCGAGGACGTGGCTGCCAGTTTTTAAAACAAGTACCCTCCCAAGAACCTTCCCCGTCTTATGAAGCCCCCTCTTCATAAGGGCCTCTCCCTCGAGGTTTTCTTCGTATCCTTCTACCATACTTGCATAGCATCCTTTTAGACTATGAAGCCTGACAAGATGCGTTCAATTGGGCTCTTGTCGGCCATTATCGGCATCGCGCGTGCAGCATGCCCTCTTATGACGGGCGAGCTTCCAGCCTCGTTTGCTAACAGCCCTCATGGCGTTCACCGCCGCGCCCAAGAGGATGCAGCTATGGAAACTGAGGAGTTCTTGTCCCAGTTCTACCTCAATGACAGCAATGCCTACATGACCTCAGATGTCGGCGGACCCATCTCCGACCAGACTAGTTTGAAGGTTGGTGAGAGAGGTCCTACCCTTCTGGAGGACTTCATCTTTCGCCAGAAAATCCAGCGCTTCGACCACGAGCGTGTGAGTATAAGCTATTATCCTTTCGTCGTGAACAATAACTAAATGAATGATTTAGGTTCCTGAGCGTGTCGTCCATGCAAGAGGAGCCGGGGCTCATGGCGTTTTCACCTCGTATGGAGATTTCTCAAATATCACTGCAGCCTCGTTCCTATCTGCGGAGGGGAAGGAGACTCCTGTGTTCGTGCGGTTTTCTACTGTAGTTGGGAGTCGAGGAAGTATCGAAACTGCCCGTGATGTGCACGGCTTTGCTACTAGATTCTATACCGATGAGGGAAACTTTGGTCAGTTCGATGTTATCGCTAACGCGTGGCTTATGATCTAACTCCCAAGCAGACATTGTAGGAAATAACATTCCTGTCTTCTTCATTCAGGATGCGATCCAATTCCCCGATCTCATCCATGCAGTCAAGCCCAGTCCGATCAACGAGATTCCGCAGGCAGCTACTGCTCACGATACCGCTTGGGATTTCTTCAGCCAGCAGCCTAGTGCGTTGCACACAGTCTTCTGGGCTATGTCTGGACATGGCATTCCCCGTTCTTTCAGAACTGTGGATGGTTTTGGTGTTCACACTTTCCGTTTCGTTACGGACTCTGGAGCTACCAAGCTCGTCAAGTTCCACTGGACTTCACTGCAGGGTAGAGCCAGTTTAGTGTGGGAGGAGGCGCAGGCTGCTGCAGGAAAGAATTCCGACTACCTCCGTCAAGATCTCTTTGAAGCGATTGAAGCTGGAAGATACCCCGAGTGGGAGGTACGCTCCCTCATATTCTACATACTGGATATCTTGAAGTGCATGAGCTGACCGTTATGTAGTTGGGTGTTCAAATTATGGACGAAGATGACGAGTTACGCTTCGGATTCGATCTTCTGGATCCTACAAAGATTGTTCCTGAGGAATATGTGCCGATCACGAAACTTGGAAGGATGCAGCTCAACCGCAACCCACGGAACTACTTTGCTGAGACCGAACAGATCATGGTACGTTAAGAGTCGAGGACGTTATATTATTTGCTCCAAGTTAGCTAACCATTGGTAGTTCCAACCTGGTCACATCGTCCGAGGTATTGATTTTACTGAAGATCCTCTGCTGCAGGGACGTCTTTTCTCGTATCTTGATACGCAGCTGAGCCGCCATGGAGGTCCCAATTTTGAACAGCTCCCTATCAACCGACCTCGTGTGCCAATCCACAACAACAACCGTGACGGTGCTGGTGAGTTTACCAACCCATATGCTGGCAATCATTCCAAGCTTCTTCTAATCTTGTACAGCTCAAATGTTTATTCCCCTGAATCCCGCTCCTTACACCCCTAATACTATCAACAATGGCAATCCACGACAGGCCAACCAAACCGTTGGGGACGGTCTCTTTACAGCTCCAGGCCGCACTGCTAGTGGTAGACTTGTTCGAACTGTCAGTGATACTTTCACGGATGTCTGGTCCCAGCCTCGTCTGTTCTTCAACTCCCTAGTGCCAGCGGAGCAGCAATTCCTGGTCAATGCTATCCGCTTCGAAACGTCCAATGTCAGGAGTGACATCGTAAGGAACAACGTCGTCATCCAGCTCAACCGCGTCAGCCACGACTTAGCCAGAAGAGTAGCAGAAGCCATTGGCGTCGACGTCCCAGAGCCTGATCCAACATACTATCACAACAATAGAACCGTCAACGTGGGTAGTTTCGGTACACCCCTCAACAGGATTGACAACCTCAAAGTCGGTCTCCTGGCCACGGTCAACGAGCCGGACTCCATATCCCAGATCTCTGACCTGAAGGACGGTTTGGCCTCTGACGGCGTCGTCCTTGTGGTGGTTGCTGAGCGATTTGCCGACGGTGTCGATCAGACATATTCTGCTAGCGACGCTACTAACTTCGACGCCATCATCGTCGCTAACGGCGCTGAGAACCTGTTCACCCCCAAGAGCTTCATTGACGCAACGACCGACTCCTCCACGGCCACTCTCTACCCTGCAGGAAGACCTCTCGAGATTCTCATCGATGGTTTCCGCTTCGGTAAACCGGTTGGCGCCCTAGGCAGTGGCTCTGCTGCTCTCAAGTCCGCGGCTATTGATCCTTCCCGAGATGGCGTTTATGTTGCGGAATCGAGCAGTGATGATTTCGTTAACGAGCTCAAGGATGGTCTTCGCACGTTCAAGTTCCTTGATCGGTTTGCGCTCGATGACGATGCATAAGCGCGTGGTTGGACATGAAGAATAACGACTGCCCTATCCCTCCTTCCTATATCAATAATTGTACGTATAATGTCTAGGTAGCGACAAGAATACCATATGTTCCGGCCGGCTCGCACGGGCGCCAATACTGTCCGCACTTGGCTTGGTACTGAATGGCACACCAAAAGGTGGTGATAATAAAATACAAAATGGGTTAGATAGACCCCGCCTGCAGAGAAAAAACAACACCGTCGGTTTCTGTCCCCTGTCCGGATTCTTACACGAATGACAGCTCTACTAGCGTCGTGATGCTACCGAGTTGAGATCGTCAGATGCTGACCAAGACTCTTCATATGAGTGGACATGTTAAGCAATGGCCTGGATCGCGCATGGGCCTGCCAATATCACCTATCGCCGTTGGCTATAGAGAACGTTCTTAGACCATGGTGTTGCATAGAAGTAGGCTAACCGGTATGCCTGCGTGTCTCTTTCTGCAGCAAGGCCGCGGGGTTTAAGTACTCGCACACCAGTTGAGACCTAGCAGCTTCGTTGTTTGCGAAAAACCAGGATGGTACTCTGTATCTTCCTGCGAATCAGATAGTGAGCTCCAAGGATTAGGACGTTTTGTGCAACCACATTAAAACTTACGGTTTCTAGTCGATTTCATGGCCTCTTCGAGGCAGGATATATGAAGAGCAGCGGTCCCAAGCTCTCTCGCAGGATCCCTCTATTTGCGTATAGCCGCCGTTTTTCTAATTCTCAATGTACAGGAGCCGCAGCAGCTATGTTTGAATCAGTCCAGATCTTCGGGTCTCTTCCAATCTCGATATTTCTTGTTCTAATCGCAGTGGCGAGTGATGTTGCTTTTCGCGCATTTTACAATCTGTACTGGCATCCTGCTGCCAAGTTTCCTGGTCCCTGGTACTGCGCGGTGTCGTCCTTGCCGCTCTCGATAATCTCCGTCTTAAGGGTCGAACCGCAATGGCTCCTGTCTCTTGCTAAGAAATATAAAAGTATGTAATGCCGCCTATCCCTAATCCTATACCAAGGTACTATGAGTGTATTGTACAAAAATAGGTCCAAGTCGCCGCTAATAGACATTACAGATCAACCAATCCGTATCTCTCCCTCTATGCTATTCTTCCCGCAGTCATCTGCTCTCAAAGCCATCTACTGCGATCCGGAACTGAATCAACGAAAAGCCAGCCTATATGGAACTGGAATCTTAGGACCTCCTCATCTCTTCACTACATTAGATGGTGACGCTCATAGGGTTCTGAGAAAAGCACTGGGCGGCTCACATTGGAATATTGGACATTTAAAGAATCACTGGGAGGATAATATCGATGATTTGATACGGCTGTTCATTGAGCGTTTGACTGAAAGTGCCGAAAGGAAAGAAACGGTGGGATTAGGCGATAGATCAGCGTAGGTCGCTTGTTCTTTGTGTTCTTATTTCCCCCATGGTAGATAACTGGTATCAACTAAAATAAAACATAAATAGATGGTTCGCAGCTGATGTCATGTCCATGCTCTCCTTCGGCGAGCCATGGGGCTTTGTCAGAAATAACCGCGACGAGCGTGGTATCCTCAGGAGTTGGCGACAGGGACTCGACTTCTTTGGCTTTGTCGGGCGATTCAAATTCTTCCAGAAAAATATCATGACGCTTCCTGGGATTGGTACATTATTTTTGCCAAAGACCACAGATGCCGGCGGGATGGGATGGCTTATCAACCAAGCGATTACTCAGGTCGAGACTCGAACGCGGCAGCTAGCAGTGAAGGGCCATGAAGGAAAGAAGGACTATATGCAATAGTATGTCCATGCGAACTTTTTTCCTTGCTACCCAACAGACAGAGACATACTGATGACGGTGCCTGCCTATAGCTGCCTCGAAGCTCGACTAAATGGTGAACCTCTCACTAACGTGCAGAGAGTGGCCCACGTAACGCTATTGATCCAAGCTGGCGCCGATACTACAGGCACAGGACTCGGATCCACATTTCGTTTTCTGGTATCAAATCGAGACAAGCTGAAACGAGCAGCCGCCGAAATAGAAGCAGCAGAAAAGGCTGGAAAACTATCCACACCCGCCAAATACGAAGAAGTCCGCCAGCATCTACCATATGTCGTCGCTTGTACCAAAGAAGGATTACGACTCAACCCTCCAGCGACGAACCTCCTTGGACGCGTTACACCCGGAGAGGGAGCTACGATCGGTGGTCACTATGTTCCGGCTGGCCTGGACGTCACCAGCTATCCTTATGTTGTTCACCGCGACACAGAATTCTACGGTCCCGATGCGGAGATGTTCCGTCCTGAGAGATGGCTGGAGAGCGAACCGCCTACGAAGCTGGATTCCAATGCCTTCGCGTTTGGAATGGGTGCTCGTGCCTGCTTAGGGAAGGATATTGCTATCATGGAGATGTATAAATTGGTCACCGAGGTATGTATAATCCCGTAATTGAGGTCTAGTGTGGTTCTTCAGTTTATTGATAGGTTTGTTAGGTTGTTCGAAACTTCGATCTGGAACTTGTCAACGAGGGCAAATTCGTAGTTGCTGGTGGTGTTGCTTATAATAAGGACTTCTCCGTAACTGTCGCCCGTAAAACGGCGACTATTGGAACTGTCAACTCGGAATGAAAGTCCGCTGTACCTGTTTCGAGTTGCGTCTTGCATCGAGGATGTGCACGTTTTCAAATGAGATATGCAATGGGAGAATTGCAGGATCTTCAATGAGCATAAGTTGTCTTGGATGCGCTTAGCAATGGTTTTTACTTCTTATATCATACCCTGACTTGTGATGGCCTTATTTTTCATGCATCCGCTTTACGCTCGTGTTTTTATCTACGCAGTGTGTGCCTAAGAGTGTTATATTGTGAACTTCATAATGATCGTATTACTTTCTCAACTGCTTTTTTTTTTCTTGTATAAATTGCTGACTCTGCAAAGTTACATGAGTCATCTGGCCAGGATATTATCAGATCATCTGTAGCCGCTCATCGAGTTCTAGGGAATCACGCCGACGACCCCGCATATAGCGCCCCAGAGGTACTGCACTTCTCTTCAGTTTCCTCTTCTCCGCATCAGGATCAGAAGCAACAACAGTACTGTTTCCTGCGAGGATGGACCACTCAGCAACGGTAGCTCCAGTCCCGTTCTTCGCTTGAACCTCAGCTTCAGACAGAGCCTGGTTTCCGACGATCAAGAGCGTCGCAAATCGCGAGACGGGAACGGGTTCTGAAAGGGTGGCGTTTGTGCTGTTGCCGCGAGGAATATTGATCGCATCTAGATTTGTAGTCTTCGGGTTATATGGGTCTGAAAGGGTGATGTTGTGCAGGCTAAGAACAATGGAGTAATCGGATTTTGAGCTAGAGCCTGATGTGGAAGAGAATGCAGATACAGGGTCTTCCACAGAGTTATTGTGGAGGATGACAGTCGCGTTGACGGGTGGAGCTTGTGCCCAATCGAAAGTGAATCCGGAAATTGGGGCATTGGATTCGGTTTGGGTCAGAGAAACTGTCAAGGCGCTGACATTTGCCGCATAAGAGGGCTGCCACTTCGTAGATGTGGCACCATCGACAGCTGCAATGGGGAACTGACCAGGCTCAAACTCAGAAGTTGAGGTCACTGGCCTGCATTGAGCAATGTTTCCGGCAACTGTATTCCGAGATGCAATCTGTCTGTTGACCACTGTGAGGGTTCCGTTGATCGGTAGTCGATATACAGTTGCGTTACGCTCAGATCCAACGTGGACAGGGATGGTGACATTGGCGAATTTAGGATCGGCCGTCTCAAGCGGAGGAACGTCCGTCGCTCTCTGGATCGTAGTGTGGGTGTAGTTGGAGTTTGCAGAGATAGGCCATCCTCGCCAGTAGAAGGTGCGGTACTTGACATGAGGCACCTGTGGTGGCAGGTCCGGATCAATGTGGATAACGTTGTCTGGAAGGAGACGTAGACCAAGGTAACCAAACAGAACGACCTGGTTAGCTCCACCACTACCGGTCAGGAAAGGATACGCTGGATGAGTTCCACCGTTGAGAGAGGCATCATCAACCATCTGCTCCGAAAGCTGATAGAAGGGTGCCCGCGCATATGGGACGTAAGCGGTCTGGCCGTAAGTGTATGCCGAGCAACCTGAGGGGGAAACCTCACTAGCTACGATAGAGAAGATAGCCCATGTCATTGCCGGACCATCAGCAGATTGACTTCCGGCATACTTCACTTCTTGTTAGCATTGTACACAATCTCCCTTGGGTTTACTTATGCACTCACATAATCTAGGTCATTCAAGGCATCCTGGCTAGTGTAGCCCAAATCGTAGTTCAAAGGGTAAGTATCCAACACCACATCTGCCTGCTTAACTGCGGCTGTTCCGTTCATCGTTGTATATTCCAATGTGACTCCATTTTCGCGCAGAAGCAATACATTCTCGGCCATGTCCGTCCACGTGCTGTTCTGTTCGATACCGAACTGCTTACGGAATGCATTCGCGTAGATCAATGTCTGCGCAATCAGGGGCATTGTGTATCCACCTGCATCGACGTGGTTGGCATATTCGTCCTATTATGAGTGTTAGGTACTGAATTTTTTCTGGCAAACGGTTTAAGCTTACTGGATCAGTCATATTTGTTAGCGTCCATGATGTACCGTTCCGCTCAAGCAAGTTCGAAAATGTGGTCGCCATAGAGTCGTAAATCGGGAAAAGCTTTTCCTTGAAGAAAGAGTCGTCTCCGGTAGCTACCCACTGGTTGATAAATGCTAGCCCAATATCCCCGTTCAGGTGGTACTCGTAGTCGAAGCAAGGACCGGTACCAGTGCAGTTCCCAAAACGTCCACTTGTCCAGGGATAGATTGCAGCAGAATCAGAAAAGTGTGTCTTATTCTTTGAGCTCGTAAATGCAGTATGGATATTCTCACGCGCCTGGCCATACTTGGCAATGCGGTAGTTTGTGATACATTGCGCGGCTTCTGGGTGCGAAGCGGCAATGCCAGGTTGCATCCACGTATCCGCATCCCAGAAGATCTGGCCTGCATATGAGTCCGAAGTGAGGCCTCCAACAGAGATACTCTCCGAGTTCAATGATGTGGATGAAGCTTTTCGGATCGCATTCTTGCCAACGGTATTCTGCAGAAGGTAGTACGGATTTGTGACCGCACTGATGGCCGAATCGATAATATACTCGTCCTGGGGAAGAGTGCCGTTCTCTGGGAAGGTGAAATCATCCACAGATCCGTCAGGCATAATGCTTGCCCATTCGGAGACATGTGTACGGAAGGATCTTTCATAACCAGCAGCTTGACCCTTCAGCGCTGCCCCCTTGGCCGTCTTCCTGGGATCGGGGAATGCATCGGAGGATGCGGCACCAACGAACTTGGTGATACTGAGTGTCTTGCCAGCGGTGAACTTGACATTGGCGGATTGAGCGATAGAGGAATCGTTCGTATGGAGGTAAGGCTTGTCTTTAGTAACGGCAAGATTCGACGTATTGACACCTTCAGAACCACTCATGACAGCATAGATGTATGCGGTTACATTGCTGACCCCCCATGGCCTAACAGCTGAGTAAATTGCGGGCCCATCCTGGCCGGATTCCACAAAGTCTGTGCGCACAGCGGAATAACCATCTATCACGTTCGCAATTGTGGCCTCTGTATCGTCTGAAGAGGTCACCTCCATGCGTACGACAGCTTGATTAACGTGCAACTTGTGAGCGAATAGTCTATATGTGACATTGAACGAAGCCTGTGCATGTTTTGGTTTCCAGGTATATGACCACGAGAGCAATCCAGCTTTATAGTCAAATGTTGTAGTATAATCCGAGATAGTTTCGTTGTCGACAGTAGCATCTAGATAAGTATCGTTTCCCAGGTCAAGGATTAGGCCACTCCAATGCGGAACACCACTGATGACGCTTTCGCCGCCATACTGGTTGAGCCAGGGGAAGTTAGACCCGTTTGTCTCGGGCTGGAGATCGAAGAATCCACTGATGGTAGCAAAAGTCTGCCGTCTGGAGAAGAGTGGCCAACCACTGATTACATCGCCGTCCACTGGAACATCGAGCTCGAAGAAAGGGCCCGCGCTGGCGACGTTGATACCAATATAGCCATTGGCCACAGAGCCGCGCGACTGAAAATGGCCCTGGTCAAGAGTCGTACTTTCCAGTCGCCAATTCTCCTGGTCCCAGCTAACTCCATCAAATCTCGTGCTGTAGAGGTGGCTTGAATTACCAGCAGCGTTACCGCGGCGCTCGATACTGGCTGGTCCAGAATACCTTTGCAGGACCCTGCCAACTCTGGCATCATGGGACAACGCAGAGACCGATGTCGACTGTATAAGGGACGCCAGGAGGCCCCATTCTAGGAACTTCTCTGTGCGTCAGTTGAGCTATTCCAGAAGACCGGTAGAAAGTACACTCACTGTTAGCCGCATTTCGCAACGTAATCACCCAATTGTTGGCTCTAGAACGCGGTCTTTGTCTGCCTGTACATATAGGAGCTCTACAGTTCAGATCCCACTCCGCACTGAGGTGTGACAGAGTCCAAACCTACTTGCGCGCGTCGAGGAGCGCCGAAACGGAGGTACAAATACGAGCGACATTTAATTATAAGCCGTGCCTGACCTCATTATTGGAGCTGTACCACGAGCGTCGGCAGATGGGTCTAACTTTGGGACCGTCATTGAGTTTTCCGGAGCTAAGAAGACCATGCCGTCCGGATTCAGAGGTACGGCGTGCAGACCTGCCTCTCACAGCTAGGCTGCCCCCACGCCATCACCCAGCGTAGCATGAGTGATTCAGTGAGGGAATATTCTGGAGTATCCTCTCATTACCCCGGACCTGAAGGAGGAAAAGCGGCCAAGCAGCCTCTGACGTCCGCGGCGACACGACAACAGTGGTCACGGGTCCCGTATTTGCGGGGAGAAAGGGCATCTTTGACTCTCCGTGGCGTCCAGAGAGGACAAGGAATTCTGTAGTTGGAGGCAGAACCATATTGTTCAGTCAGGGAGGCCGTTGGGATGGCTCATCTCGCTCGATCTCTGTGCTGCGAGGCTGCGCCGCTCCCGGGATGTTTTAGCGGGGATTTCTTGCGGAGAGAGAAGCTGTGGAGATGGTGGATTCTGGAGAAGAAAAGCCGGGAATTGTCCGAGTCGGACATCCGAGACCGGCCAGGATAGCGCACCAAACGGCTTCTCGGGCAGACAGTCTGCTTCTTGGCCTCCCATTCGGGATATCAACGAGCAAGTCCACTCCTCACCGGTCAGCGTTTGTACACTAGTCCAATATTCCGAGGGCGGGGGATTGCCGTAGCATTGCCGAAGCAATAGAAAACAGCGCATGGCATTGCATCATAAGCAGAGGACTTCAGCAGACAGTGGATTCTGCTGGTTTATCGGATGTGATGCTCTGTGGAGAAGGGAGGTAGAGAGTAGGGCCGGGATGAAGATGCCCGGTTGGACATGCCGATAGATGCTCCGTAGCTTGAGATCCAAAACGTGTCTGTCGCTCTGGAGAAATCGATCAGCTTGAGAAGCACGCGCATCAGGGCTCTCCACTGGTTTACACCTCAGGCACACCAAGCTTTGGCTTTCAGTAAATAGTTACACTATTTGCCTTATTAACGGTTTCACATGAATACAGTCAGCGATGATCTTCTCGACTCAATTTCTATTCTATATATCAATTGTGCCTCAGACATGAGAGGACGCTTAATGGAAGGATCCACGAGCGATGACTGGTGTGGTCAAGGATTGAGAAATGGGGAACTTCTGTGTCTCATGCAGAGATGTTTCGATATGTCCTTGTCCTCATTAAACTGGTTCCCCGTTCGTCTGCATTTGCTGTCCGTATGGACTCCACCAACATCAGAGGCATGCAGACATCACTAGGAGCATGGAAAGATCTCTTGACAGGTGGACGAGACAAGACTGAGGGTATCTCCAAGTAATCTGTTCCGCAGAACGTCCTCTTCGTGGAGAAAAGACACATTTGCTGTCTTGCGAAGCCTGCCTCCTAGCCTTGCCAGCGGACCGTTAGAAAAGGCACCGGGTCGAACTGATGATTAAGGGTCATCGTCAGACGGCGACTATCCAGCTGTCTGTTCGACCTGACAAGGGTGCCTTATGGGAAAGTATCACCAACTATCCTGGATCTGATATACTTCCGAATATCAAGTTAAGTCGAAGAATCGACAAACTCGGCAGTATCTGTCAGCTTCAGTCCTCTGCAACTTCTGCGTCATCCTGTTCTTGTTCTTGCTCATCTTCAACAGCAGATGCACTGGCTACCGCATTGCTCTGGCGTTGCGAGTTCCCGCTGCGTCTCTTTCCTTGCTGGTACTGCTCCGTAGTTGTAATGGCCCTCTCCCCGACAAATTTATTGTGCGGCCAGTCGGCCTTGCATACAGGGCACTTCTCAGCCTGCTGCATGCGGAAGAAGTTTCGCATACAGATATCGTGAAGTCGTCCCAGGCAGTCACGGTTCGCACAGCGCTGGCCCTATTCGCAATTTCAAAGTTCAGCATTGGATATCGACCCATGTAAAGGGCTACATAAATACTTACCACTGTGATTATATCCTTGCATGCTGCGCAGAATTTGATCTTGTTGGCCCGTCGACCGTCGTCGTCTTCCTCGTTATATGTCGCGACCAGCCAGCCCCTCAGTTCCATGAGAGCACGAGGACTTAACGAATAGAATCCCTTTCTGCTTTTCTCAAACCACCCTTCCTCCAGCAGTCGCTTCATGACAGACTCTGCCTGGGGCATTGTCAACGACTGCGCTGCTCCACCCTGAGGCAGTTGCATCGCTGCCGACTCCCGCCTATCGGCGTTGGATACTTTCGCAAGCTGTACGGCTTGCATCCCGGTCACGACCATAGCTTCAGATCGTCGTGTATTGTACGTTTCAAACATGGCGTCCAAGATGCGCTTCACGAACGCAATCTCGTCTGCTGTATATGTGGTCGCAAGCTGCGTGAGGGGATCGCTCGTGGTGTTGACCAGAGCATAAACACGGTAGTTTCCGCCATTATTCCCATCCTCCCCAGGCAACTGATGCACGGTGCTTCGGATCTCCAAGTCGAAGGGCGATATGGCTGTATTCGCCGCGGCGATATAAGAAGACAGATCGGCTTGCGTGATATCCTCTGCAAGAACCGGGCGGCGCTCTGTAGCGAGGTAGAGATTAGCGATTTCTTTCTCAACATAAGAGCTATCGAAAAAATAGTCGACTGCGCACCATGAGCTGAAAAGATAGCTGCGAGCACAGGCTTGGCTTCTTCGAAAGTCATGGTCGAACGCGCCATAAATGCCTGGAGAAAAGCGCGGTTGCTATCGTTATAGCCATCTTCATCCACATCGTTGGACATCACCGCTGAAGAAGACTAAAGGAAAATATGGTGGATAACTCTCGTATTATGCACAAGTTATGATAATGAAATCAAGTTACAGTTGGCTATGATATTTGAGTCTGTTCAATTCCATTCGCTCTGACGCGATAAAGTCCGCGGAACGCGACCCGCGCAAGGTGCGCCAAGCCTATTTCCTACCCGTCGTAGTATGTACAGTCAGAAGGCTGAAGGATTGCCATTATCAATGTCGGTAAGTATTCCTACAATAAAATATGGTTCATATCGCAGAAAGACTAATTTATACTAATTATTCTCCAAATCGTGCATATCTCTATTGCTGCGGACATTCTGGAGACCAATGTTGCCTGGGAGTTATGCAAATACATTCCCAAAAATAAAAATAAAAATAAAACTTCTGGCTAAACCAGCATCAAGATCGCTTGGTCTATTGATGGGGGCTTGTATGACAAACGGTCAGCTCAATTGGGTCCATTGACCTGAGCATTTCAGATAACTATATAATCTCGTCTTCGGGTAACGATTCATTGAAAGACATCAAAGGATCAATCCGCTGATGTCTGCTGAAGTCTTGACCCCATCCACCATATCTGCAATGACTTTTCCGGTCCCCAGAGAGAGTGAGATGCCCCAGGGACCATGACCTGCTGCGATGAACACCCCACCTTTCTTCCTACCTTCATTCGAACCATCAAGGGATCCCGTTTTGATACCTGGACCCAAAAGTTCGTCCCCGACTCGAGAAACAATAGGTGATCCCCGATTTGTCACAGGTCGGAAACACAATCCTTCGCGGAGGACTTCGAGGTCATCCGTGTTAGGTACATCATCAGACGACTGGTGGTGTCCTTCTGCCAGCTTTCCCATCAACCGAACTGAGACATCCTTCAGTTCTTGGATTTGGTCTTTCTGGACGAGGGACTTTGCTTCATCCGCTTTGCCAGGTAAGGGGATTCGGGTGCTGTTCAGCCCAGCAATATATATCTCAGCACCACGCCGCGAAAATACTTCGGGCGAGAACCCGCACGATGCAGGATGCGTTGTAAAAACGGCATGGCTTCTGCCTTTGTAGGCCTCGCACTCAAGTTTCTCTGTATGCCGTGGGGATCTAAGAACCAGGGAATATCCTGCTAACGGCGAGATGCGGACGCGGGCCTTTGACGATGGGAAGAGGCTCTTAAAGACTGCTGGAGTCCAAGGTCCAGCGGAAATTACAAGATTTGTGTATGGAACGACTGATTCGGTCTGATCTTTGAGGTCTCTGACCTTGATGCCGATGATCGCTCCTGTGGCATTATCTGTGATGACGGATGTTGCCTCAGCGGGTTGATGGAGCTGGACACCGCGAGAGATGCAACTATCCATGAGATATTTGCAGAGTCTTAAAGGGTCACTGCAAGAACATTAGTCTCTGACCCAGTTGTATATATAATGAGGTATAAGTAGAGACCCGCCAATAGGTTCACTAACACTTGGGCAGCCGTCTCACCATCGCCAATCTTTTCGATACTTCCACCTTCCTGTCTAGTCAACCAGAGTGGAATATCATCAGAAATCTCCGGGACTGCTTCTCCTACAGAAGCAGCATCCGCTCTTGATGTGCCCTCACTCCACCAGTCACCTTCTTTCGTACTAGTTCGTACTGCAGGCACGTCGCTGACATCCAGACTAAGAGCCGTGCTTTTCATATAACCCCATTTCTCATCTCCCCCATTCTCGGAAGCTTCTTTGTGATGCAGGTCAAATGAAAGCGCACCTAAAGGTGCAATAGATGATGAAAACCAATCCTTGGCAAGAAAACCAGCAGCGTATCCAGACGCACCGCTGAAGAGTTGAGAGGACGATTCGATCACATGAACTTCCTGGTCTTTGTGAGGTGACGACTGGCTGGATAAGTAATAAGCGATCGAGGACCCGATAATGCCGCCACCGATAATCACGGTTGACATCCTGGGAAGATCTGCAATGACTTTTTTGGTGGTAAATGCGTAGATACAAATAAGAAATAGTTATGTATAGGTTATCGAAATTTAAGCTCTCGACCTCGATTATGTTGGTGGTTCTAGAGGAGCAAGAGAGGATAAATTCCCGGTTAATTCAATAGCATATGGGTCTCTCCAGGTGTTAAATAAGGTCGAATCAGTGGATACCAACAGATAAGCCATTCAATATGTCGGATCGGCCAAAGCGAACAAGTCGCGAATACTGATGATACTCATGATATGGACAGTCATCCATATTTATGAAATCCACCTGTAGGCAACATGTAACCTACAATCCGGCATCTAGATTCATTACTACCTCTGCACAATAAAGTTATGAAAAGAGAATAGATATTTTGCTTCTCTACCATTGAAATAGCAGAAACCACTTATCAAAACGAAGAGGGGTTCCATGGGGAAGCGCGCTAGATTCCGCCCGCCACACAATGACGTGAACCACCGAGATCCGGTCCCGCAGAGGACAAGGAACCCCTCCAATATTAATGCTCCGGTCCATTCCTCTTCTTTAGAGTTCTGACTGCTGTTTGAGCCTCATCCAGACGCAAAAAACAGATCTATTGATCTTAGGTAAGTCCGGGCCAGGAACGAGTCTGTTTTCTCTGTTTGCATGTATACCTTGTGGTTTCCAATTTGCGCCAATGCCGAAATAGAAAAGATAGGATGCTTGATCATCCGATATGCATCTCGGTTTGACGATCGGATGAATTTTGATATCTGGTGATTGATCATCATGACGGCTCGATGTTCGAGGTCTACGGTTCTTTATCTCCAGGGATAACGTTCAAGTGCTCGATGTTTTATAGTAGAATGATTCTTTACTTTGACTATGCGTTTTATATCACTTCCCCTCTACGAGCCAGAAACTGACACTATGGTTACCAGACATCGGGTTAATCAAAATGGGTGGAAAAACCATCATCGTCACTGGTGCTTCCAGAGGTAAGTAAAAAGTCCCTGCACCTGATAGCGAGCAGAAAGCTGAGCAGATAAAATCAGGAATTGGCTGGGTCATTGCCCAGTATTTGCTCAAAGCACCCGGTTCCAACAATGTGCTTGTTATTGCTCGCAGCCAGGAACCCCTGCAGAAGCTTAAGGAGCAATATGGCAGTCAGGTCGAGTACCTGACTGGCGACCTCGCAGATCTGTCTATCGGAAAGAAGGCTGTCGACAAAGCGCTGGCAACCTTTGGCAGATTGGATGGTTTAGTGCTCAATCACGGAATTCTTGGACAGGTGGGCAAGATTGCCGAAGCGGATCCCCAGCAGTGGAAGCATGGCTTTGATGTCAATTTTATGAGTGTGGTGGCATTCGTAAGTGGCCTTTTGCTCACAGGAAGCCGACGTACACATATTTAACATAGGGCACACCAGGTGCAAGCCGCTATCCCTTCGCTTCGCCAGTCCAAGGGAAGAATCGTGTTCACTTCGTCAGGAGCTGCCGTTTCAGCCTACAAGGGATGGGGTCTATATGGTGCTACGAAAGCTGCTATGAACCATCTTGCTTTGACACTGGGTGCGGAAGAACCTGATATTACTTCTGTATCTATTAGACCAGGGATGGTCGACACGGAGATGCAACGACAACTACGCGAAGATCATGTGAGCAACCTTGAGGCTGATGTACATGCCAAATTCATCGGGGTGCAAAAAGAGGGCAAACTCCTCAAGCCCGAGCAGCCAGGTCACGTCATGGCAAAGCTGGTGCTCGATGCGCCCAGTTCTCTGAGCGGACGATTCCTCACGTAAGTCCTTGAAACATTATCCCTCGCGAATTTTTCTGACCACCGCAGATGGAACGATAAGGACCTGTCGGCCTTCCAAGAATAATTGTATCACCTCACTAAATAACTTATTGATGTCAGTATGAGACATGTACATAAAATGCAGAACAGTGCAGTGAATAGAAATAGACATCAGCCGAAAGATGAAAAGCGAATACATGTAATAAGCATTAGGTACAAAGCACCTTCATGTTTAGCATGGAATGTATGGTGTTCATCATTTGTCTGTTGGGAGGGGGAGATAAGGTAGACATACTCTTGTAGAAAAGCTATCGAAATGGCTAGTAACCTAGTAACACTACATTAACTGTACCCTCGTTAGTGCCTGATGTAGAATTTTGTTTTGGTGGCTCCACGAGTTTGGTTGACAGTATCAGGAAGAGAGTTACGGTCGGTCATTGATATATCCGAATTTGATAGTACATTTCTTCAAACATCATGCTGTCGCTGGGAAGGCCTCCTGGTTATGCATACCATAATATGTACATGATCCGGGATTGCGCGCGTCACGAGCTGAGTTTGCATCTACATGATATGATTAGGATATTGATCCATGCCCTGTTACTTCAGCAGTGTTAGCTGGCTATCTCAACCAAGTACGCGAGATAGAAAAGAGGCAAAAGATTGCTTTCAGATAGTCCGTTTGGCTTGGACAGGTAAGTCACCATAGAATGGTCTGATAGGGGCGACAACAAGGTTCATCATTGAATAGCAGGATGCGAAAAAAGATGGATATTTCTTACCTTATAAAGAACTACGACTAACACGCAGTTAGTGCAGATAATCTCATGTTGAAGCCGATTCCATCATCAAGGAATCTTTCTTCCACTCGGTCGAAAAGCTGGAAGAATCCGAGTTGTGTGTAGAAGAGAAGGAAAAAGGAAAATTTCCAGGGCCACGAGCAGAATAAAAAGGAAAGAAATAGCGGCTAGTGAGTTGATCTTTTTCGAGTGGAGCGGCCGGAAGATTCGTTCTGCCATTCCGAGCTCACACGCGCCGCGTTCTCTATTAAAGCAGCTGGGTCGGCCCCACGTGAAAGGGCAGAGCGAGCCCTGGACTATCACTACGACTATAACTAATTCACGTCACTATTGAATCCCGCCGCCTGTTTAAAACAATCAATCTATACATCCAGTTTCGCTTTATATGGTCAATAGGTAACCATGTCAGACAGAGAATTTAGTTGTAAGTTTTCTGCCATCATACTTTTCATCGTTCCCAGCTAGGTATCTATGTGATAAATGCTAATCATGATCCGTACAGCAAATGACGATCTCTCGCTCCCCAAAGGTACGCTACCTCGCACTTTTCCTTTCCTTCCACTGCACTTTCCTACGAAGCATAGTTGCATATCTTATGCGACTATATGGTCACATTTATAATATTTGTCCATCATGACGCGCCCTCCATGTACACCTTATCGTCATGGCTGAATCTAGAATACAACTGACAATAATTCTGCAGCCACCGTGCAGAAGATAATTTCGGAAATTCTCCCACCTTCATCCGGCCAGACTTTCGCAAAGGATGCGCGTGATCTATTGATGGAATGCTGCGTCGAGTTCATCACCCTCATATCATCAGAAGCGAACGACATCAGTGAGAAGGAGGCCAAGAAGACGATCGCATGCGAGCACGTTGAGAAGGCCCTACGTGATCTTGGATTCGGTGACTATGTGCCGGAAGTCCTTAGTGTCGCCGAAGAGCATAAAGAACAGCTAAAGGTATGCTGCCTTCTACTCCTTAGCGATTCGACTTGAATCATAATTTGCTGATCACTTATGGAATAGACCCGTGAGAAGAAAACAAGCAAGATGGAGCAGAGCGGCTTATCAGAAGAGGAGCTCCTTCGGCAGCAGCAGGAACTCTTCCGTTCAGCAACCGAGAAGTACAACGCCGGTCCGGAGTGATATTTCCTGATCCTTCATGACGGATGCAACAATCACAGGCGTACGTAGGCATTACAAAAAGGGTTTCATGGACTTGAGCTGGTTCACGGAGTTATGGGGCTTTGGATCAGGCAAATCATGTATTGAATTATCACTAGATGAGGTCGCAGGTATTTCGGCTGGTCCCCTGGACCTCGAAGTGTCAATCTGGATACGAGAATATGGATACAAGGATGGAAACAGCTTTGCAACTTATCACGGTTCGAATATCCTTGGTTTGTTACGGGAATGGTATTGTAGTGAATATAGCTTCGGGTACCATCTATAACGACAGAATATTCCTGCACTATTAATTATGAAATAATAATGTGATTTAGTATCTTCATTTGAGCTCAGATTTCTTTCCAGCCCATGCTTACTCTAATTATATCTCGTTGATAGTGTACATCACAAACGCAATCCAGGTTTTTTCGGTGCAACAAGGTTCCGCATGTTAACTAACCAGACTTAAAGCACGGGGGAACTGATCCTCTGAATATAACACATTCCATACATACGTCGATCTACAAAGTAATCCATTTGTAGAACTGTGGCCCTATGATGTCCGCGGGGTTGCATACTCTAGGTAAAGCGCTGGCCTATCAGTGTCTGATTTGCCCTAGACTAGATTGGGCGGAAGAGTGGATCTGCGAGCCTGTGCAAACCTCCAAAGGCTGAGCTCGAACACGGCCGAGCTCCCATCGCGACAACTGCCCGCATCGCGTCGCTCAAGATGCCGCCTTTCAAGGATGAGCATATTCTGGTAAGTGCAGCCGTATTCGTTTACAATCTCACATGTCCAAATGATGTCTGCGACAGCGCTGACGGTTACTCCAGATAATTGCGCCAGGTTCGCAAACGACCCTGGCGCAGTTGGGTCTGCCTGAGTCGTTCACCCCTGCCCGCTTTCGCTTTCCCACGCGCATGTTCCCTGCTGAGAAAAAGGGACAATTCGAACCATATAAAGTGCGCGAAAAGCGAGTGGAGGTCAAGTCTACCAATGGCGCTGCTCCCAAGGAGGATGTCGAAATGAAAGATGCCGAGTCCGCGCAACAGGAAAACGCGACGAAGACTGAAGACGAAAAGACAACGGAGGCAGCAGATGGGTCTAAAGAGACTGACGGCGCTGACGGTGGGCAAGGCACCGAAGAAACAAAGGAGGAGATCATCTACGAGGAGGACATCACATCAGACGAGGGTGCGGTGTATCCGCTGAAGAATGGTCGCATCGTCGACTGGCCTTGCTTTTTCTCACTCTTGACTCACATCTACAATGCTCTCAGTCCCCCGTTCCATACTCCCATCATGCTGATATCGCAGCCGGTCTGGTCAGCTCGAGATCGCGAGATTATAACGCAGTTCGTCTTTGAGAAGTTCAAGACTCCTGCCTTCTGCATGATGGACTCTGCGCTGGCCGTCTGCTACGCATATGGAACAGCTACAGCCACTGTGGTAGACGTTGGCCATGGAAAAGCGGACATTACGGCCGTCACTGATTTCTTGGTCAACGAGCACGGTCGCGGTATAGCGGTGGAAGGCTGTGGTGGAGAAGCCATGACGGACCGCCTCATGGAGCTTCTAGGCCCGAGGGGCTTCAACAGGGAAATGTGTGAACAGTTAAAAAGAAGCAATATTACAGAGATCCTGCCTCCTGGAACAGCATTGCCGGGTACCGCGACTACCGCCATGCAAGGTGGTAATCCCGCTGCCAACGCTTCCACTGGCGCTGGCGAGGGCGGTGCCCCGAATACTACTGTTCCTCGGGGACCTGGAAATGGCACGCAAACTGGAGCTGAAGGCGGAGAGGGCGGGGAGGGTGAAGATGACGAAGGTGTACTGAACGTGGCTGCTATTGTCAGTGGAAACACTAGCGAATACCTCGCCAAAAGAGAAAAGGAAAAGCAAGAGAAAGCCGCCGCCAAGAGAGCTGCTGCTGGAGAAGCCAATAAGCCACTTCGACTTCCCAATTCAAAGAAAGAGAAGGCATCGTTCCAGTTCCAAGAGTTTGTGAGAATCGAGCCAGAGGAACCCACCGGCCCTAGTCGTTATATCCGCCAAAAGCGTGAGATCGAAGTTGGCATTGAACGTTTCCTCCTGGCAACTCCTCCTGAAAAGACGTCTGATCGTTTGAGCAACGGCATCCTCGAGGATATTGCGGCCCAAATTCACCACACCATCCTATCAGTACCAGATGCAACGAAACGCAGCGAGCTATGGGACTCGCTCGTCGTCCTTGGAAACGGGAGCAAGATCAAAGGTGAGCTGAAAATTTCCCGAGGCACGCGAGCGTGACCAGGATGCTAACATACAGACAAGGCTTCACCCAGGCTCTTGTGGCCACGATAAACCAGAAATATATGCTTTCACCCTCTGCCACCATATTCACATCCGAGATTCCTTCTAGTCTCTCGACGCCTCTTCCTACTGGCGGTACCAATACCCCCGCTCAGGCCGGCCAGCCAAGCCCTCTTCATCATCCAGCAGGCCATGGTGTCAATCCGCTCCTTGTTGCTGCAACTCATGCCAACACCCCCGGCAACCCTAACATGGGCAGTGCGACACCCGGAGATCCCAACATGCCTCTCCACCATCGTTCAACAGGCCACTCTCAGACACCGACGTCGGTCAAGACGCTGAAAGCGCCAGAATACTTCCCTGAGTGGAAGGACCAAGGTGGGAACAGCAATGCGCCCGGCACTACAGGTGCCGGAGGCAGCAACACTGCAGGTGGTGCCCCTGGTGGTCCAGGAGCACCAGGAACAACCTACACTGGCCATGGCTTCGAAGAGGCGACCTTCCTGGGTGCTCAGGTCGCGGCAAAGGTCGTCTTCGTTGTTGACCAGGGTCTCAGCAAGGGCTTCTTGAGCAGAGTTGAGTATAACGAGAATGGCCCCACGGCTATACACGAATGTGCACTATGAGCTCAACCTAGCGTCTGCGGAACAAATCGCCCAACAGTTTCAGAAGATAGGCCAATTATGTCTTCTCACGCCTTGTCTATGTTTTAATTTCGCCCCAGAACGCTCAACCTTTATTGACGAAACATGTACTTTTTGATTTTGTTTGGACCGCTTTTATTTCATCTTTTTGTACGCTAGGCAGACTCTTCTTGCTAGAGAAGCAACACAAAAAAGAGGCTTGAGGGATCGGTGGAGTCGGGCGATTTCATTGCTCTGGTCGGGTATTTCCAACCAAGCTACATTGAACTTGTAAGTTCTTGGTGAATGAATTATTACCTTTTTATCCGTGCTGCAAACCGTCCAAGTCTTGTCCGTAGTGTAAAATGAGGTCCCATGGACTTATTGATCTCCTGTTGCTACGTACTACAGTAGGGCAACTCTCACCTCTAATAATGTCCGGGTTCTCAAACAAGAGAACATGTCTTTTGAGGATATTTCTATCAATAATGACTAGCCATATTATACCCCTGGGATGAAAGAAACGCTGAGGATCTCTTGTTCCGAAAAAGTATATCAGTCGGAAAGGCTTCTGTCAAGCACCAAAAAAAGCCCACACCTTGAGTCGAACAAGGGATCTTCTCATTTACCTCCTACGAGTGAGATGCTCTAGCCACTGAGCCATATGGGCTTTTGTATGTAAGCTTACGTTTGATTTTGTATAATATAGCAGGGTGCAATACTCATGCATCTAGTCACGTGACAAAGTAGTACATAACATGGTCTGTGCGTGAAAACGGTAGTGAGATCACATGATCTGGTCTGATTATCTAACATCGCCGCAATCGCGATTTCGATCTCCGTCATCGCGAGTCGAATCATCAACGCTATATACTCAGCTACGATTATCGCACGTAACCTGTCTTGTGCTCTTGTCAGTGTTAATATCCAAAGTCTGGTTTATGCGCTAGCCACCATGCCGCGCGCAGAAGCTGGATCGACCAAAGCGATCAGCAACAAGATCAAATCGGTATGCGCACCTATCGTTCCCGGAAGTCTAGACGTTTAATAACTGACTGTTGTCTCTAGAAAGGTTTAACTCGTCTACGATGGTATTGCCAAGTCTGTGAAAGGGCTATGCGGGACGAGAATGGATTCAAATGGTAAGTCCAGTCCCAGAGAAGACAGCCTTTGCCAGACGCAGCGCTAACTAGCGTATGATGCGACAGCCATGTACAGAGTGAGAGCCATGTGCGACAGATGCTCCTCATCGGTGAAGATCCCAAGAAACACATCGACGAGTATAGTCAGCAATTCGTGCGCGATTTCATCAACCTTCTGAAGACGACCCACGGCGAGAAGAAGGTCCATATCAATCAGTTCTACCAGCAGGTCATTGCTGATAAGGTCAGTACAAACAATCCACGGTGTGGCAGAGTAAGATCCTTTTATTAACAGTATGACAGCACCATGTCCATATGAACGCTACGAAATGGTCCAGCCTGACACAATTCGCCGCATACCTTGGTCGAGAGGGTATTTGCCGAGTGGAAGAAACGGAGAAGGGTCTTTTCATTTCTTGGGTCGACAACAGTCCGGAGACGCTTAGACGCAGAGAGGCTTTGCTTCGGAAAGAGCGACAAGACAAGGGCGATGAGGAGCGAGAGCAGAAGCAGATATTGGAGCAGGTGGAGCGAGCTAAACGTAAGCTGGAAAACAATCGCTCGCCTTCGCCCGAGGCCAAGCTGTTACAACGGAACGAGGGAGAAAAAGTGAAACTATCACTTGGCTTTGGTCAAAAGGAGCCGGCCGGGAAGAAGTCGGAATCTCCGCAGAAAGAGCTTACTCCTGCGGAAGGAGGTGAGAAATCGACCGCTTCTTCAGAGAGCACAGCCCCTCAGGCTGCGCCGACGGACGCTCCGGATGCCCCTAAACCGGCGGTGAAACTGTCTATGTCAATGGGGGATAAGAAACCAAAGAACGTCTTCGCTGCAGCTGCCAAGAAGAACCCTCTTGCGGGCAAGAAGGGGCCTCTGATTGAACAGCCCAAGAAGATGACCGAGCAAGAAAGAATCATGAAGGAGGAAATGGAAGCCATGGAAAGAAAACGTGCCCGTGGACAACCTGCATTTCCCGGAGCTAAACGCCAAAGAGTTTCCTGAGCTAGTGTACGTCGAGATGTCAGATCTCCCGGGCTGGTTCACGAGGGACATCATCATGGTCCTGTATACGAGCCGGAGATTTGTGTCTGGACCACCGAATACACTCATGCAACATCATAATGAGCCATGAGTATGACTAACTAGAGCTCCCCGTGATCAAAGACCAGTCCCTCATCGAAAGGGAAAGGCTGTCACCGCCGTGGAGCTTTGTTCTCGTCTAGGACATCTGGTTATGAGCCTGAGGTTGGACATGATTCCAAGACAGAATGAACCAACCATCCCAGTAAGTCACTAGCAGATGAACTGAAGTGGCTTTAGGCAAGGCTATGTTTTTAGCGCACGGTTCAGCCGACCTTTGGTCATGTATCAGCTGCGCTAACAGGAGATACCGGGGTATCCTGAGCTTCATCCTGTGTTTTTGTATATTAGATGGATAGTAAATATACTTGGACCGTCTTACTCTAAACTCTGATATTTTCTGTGTATATGATATAGCTCTGTACTCAATGCCATGGCTCAAATCCGAGCACCGTTCACGGATAGAGTAAGTCGCGCCGAGTCCACTAAGAAAGCTTGTTTCGGCCGAGCTTCTTGACCGATGTGGATCTATCTACGTAGAACATCCTTCAGCATTCAGCTGTCGTCCTTTAATTAAAACGCCATGACTTTCCCTTGAGCCAAGTCGAGGAACCGTCCATAGGAGAAATAAAACCACCTTCTGCGATCTGGAGTCTTACAGTACGATTGGCGAGTAACTGCGGCATAGGTATCAAAATGACCGGTGATCAAGAAACTCGCCCGGCATGGTCCCGGGCTCTTCACAGGGTGACAGATGAGCTGGGTCTGGTTACTATGTGGCAATCCTCGCGAGACGTGAAACTGCTCTGCGCACAGCGTTTCATCCGTCTCTTCGCCTACGGCGGATCGACTTTGATTCTAGTATCGTACCTGGCTGCTTTGGATATCTCGGAAGATCGCGTCGGTCTGTTTATGACTCTCACCCTCGCAGGAGATGTAATCATCAGTTTCTTCCTTACACTTTTCGCGGATAAAATTGGAAGAAAGACTGTTCTAGCCTTTGGATCAGCATTGATGGCAGCCAGCGGTGTTATCTTTGCCTTGTTCTCGAATTATTGGATCCTTCTGGCAGCCGCTGTTTTCGGGGTCATCAGTCCAAGGTATATTTCTCCATGCCTTGTCGTGAAGTCTAAGACTGACAGGCCTCCTCAGTGGAAACGAGATCGGACCATTCCGCGCCGTGGAGGAGTCTACGCTCGCTCATTTGACCCCTCATGAGATCCTCAGCGACATCTTTGCCTGGTACTCTCTGATCGGAACCGCAGGGACTGCCCTGGGAATGATTACTTGTGGGTGGATCATCAACTGGTTCCAAACATCTAAAGACTGGGACTTCGTCTCAGCCGCTCGTGCCATTTTCTACGTCTATGCCTTCATCGGAGGCATCAAGTTTATCCTCTCGCTTGCGCTAACCTCCAAGATCGAAGCGGAGAAGAAGGATTCGAAGCCTTCAGGACAGCAACCCCAGCAACAGACACCGAACGAGACTGAGCCATTACTGGGCGGTGCTTCCAACGAGGCACCCGCTCAGACGCAGAGAAAGATACCATTCCTGGCATCTCTGGATAAGCAACTCGCCTCTTTGTTTGTACAGCTCGCTGTCTTGTTTGCCTTGGATGCATTTGCGTCTGGCCTCGCACCGCTGTGAGTTTCCTGCCCAGAATATGGGAATTTGCATGATACTAACGTTAGGCTAGATCATGGGTTACGTATTTCTTCAAGAAGAAGTTTGATATTCCTGAGGGAAAGCTAGGTTCGATCTTCTTCACTACGAGCATTATCGCCGCAGCATCTATGTTGGTTGCTTCCTCCATCGCCAAACGGATCGGCAACGTCAAGGTAGGCTTTTCGAACTTCTACACGGAAACACGAACTGACCGATACAGACTATGGCGTTCACACATTTGCCATCTGCTGTGTGTCTAGGTCTGATTCCAATCCCATCATCACTGCCGCTTGCCTTGACGTTCCTCGTTCTGCGCTCCTGTACCCAAAGTATGGATGTCGCGCCACGGTCCGCTTTTCTGGCCAGCGTTCTCCCGGCGGACAAGCGTACGGCCATTATGGGTGCTATCAACGTGGTCAAGACCTGCGCGCAGAGTCTCGGTCCGTTCCTCACCGGTATTCTGGCTAGCATGAACCTGTTCTGGGTCTCTTTTGTTCTGGCGGGATCGCTGAAGGCCATCTACGATATTGGGATCTTGATCAGCTTTGCAGGACACGAGATGAAGCGAAGGAAGTCTCTGCAGCAACAGAGCGAGACCGGGCGCGATGAAGAGGAGTAATGCAGGAGCCGCATTTACTTGTACAGTGTATACAGGAACCGGCCCTTGCACACATTCAATTGGAACAAGTGTGCTATTTTAGATCCCTTACCGCATGCATGTAGCATCAGACTAGATGAAATAATCTATATCTATGTCGCTAAAATATACTCTATGATACCAAACACAGCTAACCCGTAATATAATTTCAGCAAAAAACATTACCAATAATCCCCCAATCGATAATTCTCGATGCAATGCAAAGTCTTCCGCGGGATCTTCCTCAAGATCCACTGCCGTTCCGAATGTCACTCCTCAATTGTGAATGGCTGATATGACACGAACAAAACCAACTGAGATCCGCGGATGACGCACTTGTTGAACCTAAGCGATGGAGGTTTATTTATAGCGACGGAATAGAAGGTCTGCATGGTCTATTGCATAGTAAGGAAAAACCAGGCCAAAACAAGAATGCTGACGCGTACTCTGTACGGCATATCTTTCTTTCGTTCACAGCAACCTACTGATAAGTACCGCTGGAAATCGTCTCGGATGCAGTGAGCTTGTAGATCTAAGACAGGGATCGCGACACAAAATTGCAAAGTTACTCGCCAGAGCTGATTTGTAGACGTAGACTGGGATTAAAAGGGTAGGTTGTCGAGTGAGAGTGTCGGAGGGGAAACTAAGAATTAGCACTTCCCTACTTTGGCTGAGAGAGTTGATGCTCCTATCAGACCATCTGTGCTCCTGTCTGTATGCTGCACAATTTAGCATCTGGTGGGTTACGGCATTATCCCAAATCCACTTATTCTTCAGTCATAGTCCGCATCGCTTAGATGTGGAATGGACAGAGAACCAAAGGAACAGCGAGCAGCGTCGTCAGCTCTCGAGTTCAGATGCCGAAGCTGAAGACGATCTCCGCCCGGCCGCATGGTGCGAAGCTTCTTCGCCTGTTGCTTGTTTGAGATAAGCCTTCGTTCACGCAGCCCTGGTGCGCTGATCGCTCAATCATCCGGTCGCCATTGGGGGTCGACGTTTTGAGGCATTTAACCTGCTCGGGGTTGGATTGGATTGGATGTGGCTTGAGCTTCTCCTCCGCAGTTGATCTCTTCTTTTTCCTTCTGCCTGGAGCTGCTGCTGGGATTGTCTGGTTGGCATCGCAGTGTTGGCTCTGAATATGTGCTAATATAGGGCCTCACTCGTAGCGTCTGTGTCAGCTTCTAGAACGAACTACAACCTGGCGAACAACGACGGCGACGATGAGTTCTTCGTCCAGTTCAAGGCCCTTGGGGGTCTCAGACGATGCCTCGCCGAGCACTTTCCAGGCCATCCCTCTACAGACAATTCGAGAGGAAGCTGCTTCAGATGCCGATGTTGATTCAGACGAAGAGTCTGCTAGCTTCCTGGCAGCACCGGTAGGTATCTACCGGAAGAAAGGATCTCGCAAGATGTTTTCTAGATATCGCTACCTGCCATTCTGGCAGTGCACGCACGCAGCATGTCACGCTCGACCGTCCTCCGCAAGAGCTCTGCTCTGCAAGTTGCTACGACGGCCCTTTTTGTTCCTCATCATGTTCCTGTAAGTTCTTTCGAGGTTCTGCCATCTCAATCATCCTATCTGACAAGTTCCGCAGCGGAATCTGGAAATTCTGCTCCCTCACATGGGACTCTCTGGTCTATCTCTTCCCAGACAATCTCGACAGCCAGTTGGGCGCATGGCATATTCCCGGCGGACGCTACTCGATCTTCTCGCACTGGAGCACCCACGGCGTGACCCCCGTTGGATGCCATTCCCACAACGACTACTGGAGAGAGGTGCCCTTACGATCCGCCGTCAACGCGGGCTGTATCGGCGTCGAAGCAGACGTATGGCTCTCGGATAACGATCTCCTCGTCGGCCATACCCGATACACCCTACACCACGATCACACTCTTCGCAGTCTCTATGTTGATCCCCTGCTCGAGATCCTCGACAAGCACAACACGCCCTCGAGCCGTCTGCAGCCGCGGCGGGGCGATGGCGCGGACCTTGCGGGCGTCTTTTCCAACGATCCGTCGCAGACCTTGGTTTTGCTGATTGATTTCAAAGTTGACGGCGATGTCCTCTGGCCGCATGTCGTCGGACAGCTCGACAGTCTCCGCAGGGGAGGCTACCTGACGCACTTTAACGGTACGGCGGTCGTGCAGAGACCGATCACCGTCGTGGCTACCGGTAACGCACCCTTCCATCTCATCGTAGCAAATAGCACCTATCGAGATATCTTCCTTGACGCCCCCTTGGACCAATTAAAGACCCGAGACCCGTCCCCTTACGAGCAGCTTGGGCTGGAAGAAGAACAAGAACAGGAACAGGAACAAGCAGGCAGAGAATCCCTCCCAGAAGACTACAACGTCACAAACAGCTACTACGCCTCCGTCGACTTCCGCAAGGCCATCGGTCCTCTCTTCCACAATCGGTTCTCCCAGCCCCAGCTCGAGTTGCTCCGAGCCCAAGTCCGCGCAGCCCACGCGCGCGGCCTCAAGGTGCGGTATTGGGGCACACCGGGCTGGCCGCGCGGGCTGCGGAATCACGTCTGGCATATCCTGGTGCGCGAGGGCGTGGATCTGATTAATGTCGATGATCTCAGAGAGGCGACGATGCAGGATTGGAGGAAGCATCGGAGCTGGTTTTCTTGATGGACTGTCCGTCCGTGCGTTTGGATCGCGTCATAATGAATGAAAAAAGAAGGAAATGAACTCACGTCTGCTGTCGTTGAACTTTAGCTGTCACGAATATCATCATGTTAAGCATCAGCCTCGACGACTAATCTGTCCTACGTCCTTACTCGTCCTAGACACAAACAGAAGAATCCCAGGATTAAATCCCATGCAGGTAACAGTCCAACTATACCCTGTAGCCCCTTTCTCTAGCTCGTTTCTAGGTGGACATTGTTTAGAATCGATGGGTGGGGTATTACGACATGGAAGAACTATCACTACACGCAATTCCTCCATATTACCCTAAATGTACACATTTGAAATCCGCAGAGCAGAAAGTTCAGAAGTAGTCCCTAGTTGATATTGATACCCATTATGGCATTTGTATCATTATCGTATCTCATAGAGTCTGTTTCGGCAAAACGTACTGCGGAGTGGTTATTACAATATCATGTCACTAACGCATCCATCCGGTTCGATCTCAACCTGATAAAATCCAAGTTGTCATTATCCCCGGTTCTCTTTGCGGGTATGTTCTGTTTCGAGGCTGTTTATTAAAACCAGCAGATCCGAGGAATCACAGATAGTGTCATAACAGATAGATGCCTTGAGATGCCATGAAGCTAGGCTAGGGAATATATATCCTATTCTGTACCAGGTACGCTGAGAAAAGAAAAGAAACAGACTATAAACACGAAGCGCCGTATCGCCATCTGCCCTGGAGAAAACAAAACAAATGCATGGCTCATTCTAGGCCTGAGAGGCCAGCAAGGATTTCCGTTTCTGTGATCGTAATCGTTTTCGGTTTCGATGATTCGCTGGAAGAGGTGTCTCCAGGAGCTGTATCTGTATCCCAGTCTGGGATAGGAGCATGTCTCGCCGTGAGGTTTCTGAAAGGTGGCCAAGGAGAGTGACAGGGAGAATAACGCAATGATGCGATATCCACACACATATATAAGAATCACCCTCAGTCTGACGCATGTCCTGACATGACCCATCGAACCGGTGGTATCTCAAATCAGATATCAACCTCACGAACCCGCCCTCAGCGCCCTCAACCTCGCACCCAACGCATCCTCCACATCAGCATCCGCATGCACCGGCTGCTGCTGCTCCGTCGCTCGTTCCCTAACCTCCTCCTTCGGCGCCGAATCCTGCTCGAGCGCCATCCTCATATCCACACCCGCCTTATCCGCCAACTTCTGCATCAACCGATCGACCTCCTCCTGGCCCTCAGGCCCGTTCTCCTGCATCGACACGCCCTGCGCCACCTCCTCGATAGCATTACTAGCGATCTTGAAATCCTCCGAGCGCGCGAGGAAGTTGTTCGCATGCGAGAGGAGGTTCTCGAGATTGACGCTTTTCGACGCCGCTTCGAGGCCCTTGCTCGCGACGGCGAGGGTGTAGGCCGTGTCGCGGGTCGATTGGACGGCTTTGAGCTCGTTGATGATGACCTCGGCGTGGGCGGCTTCGTATTTGAGCTTGAGCTGGCGCTTCTTCTCGCGCACGGCGGACCCGGCGTGGATGCGCGCGATGTCGAATTCGCGGTTCTCGATCGCCCGGTCGGCTTTCTTCTCTTCGGATTCGGCGGTCTTGCCGGCGCGGACGGATTCTTTTTTCAGGCGGTTCATGTGCCACTGCGGTTGTTAGTGTCTGATTGAGTATGGAAGTGTGGTGATTCATCTTGGAGTTGGGTTGAACCCCTCATCCCCGCCCGGATAGATAGGTAGATAGAGGTATGATGAGGGGAAGATCACAACTCACTTGCACTTTGGCGCGGGCTTCGAAGATGGGATCCTGCCGAGGCATGTTGATTGCTACGGCGATGATCCAGAAGATAGATGTATGTTGAGTGAGAGAGAGAGAAGACAGATCTAGACGTGGCGAAGGTTGTCGGAGTCGACCGCCGGGTAAAGACGACTAGCCACACAGGGCTTGGCACGATGCAGATGTTCGATGAAGGGGACAATAACTATTGACTATGGATAATACGGATAATATGAATATGGACAATATGCATATTGATAATATTGAATATTGATAAATAACTCGAGATAGTCTGGTTGTTATAGAATGACTAGTGAATCAGTGTTGCCGAATACTACATACATACTACATGACTACGGAGTACGGAGACGACGGACCAGATTCTGTAACCAGATATTCTGTAATAAAGTAACATTCATATAGTACACTAAGGCTTTCCCATCAGCAGCGACGTCAAGGTCTGGCCGCTTTTCAAACCCCATGAACTCCCAGTACTCCCATGATAGTGTTCGTAGCCAGAGCGCCCACTCCGCTTTGCCCGTTCTATATCCCTAGAGAGCCGCTTGAATTTGCTCGACTTCCCAATCCGATCCATGGCAAACGCCAGGGTCAACAATAACGCCCAATCCGGCCGGCCGGACCGGTCGCGGACGGGCGACCAGGCCTGTCCGGCGAAACGCTCACTCACCGCCAGCTGCAAGGCCTTGCCCGTCGCATCACGAAGCGGACGCGCCAAGGCAGGGCTGCACGCCAGCAGTCGGGTGAGCAGCTTCTTCCGGAAGACCGATCGCCGGGTCTGCGCCGGGGAGGCCGACAGGCTCGGGGTCGAAATCAACCATAGAATCAAAGGGAAATGCCGAGAGATCTCCTCCGGCGAGAAGGTCAAGGGCGAGCCCGTCTTCAGGGACTGGAGAATCTGGCTCAGCGGGAGAATCACTGTAGAATAGGCGGCGGAAGTCATCGTCAGAAAGAGGAGCTGCATGATCACCGGCAGCGTCCTCTTGAAGGCGAGATCGGGGCTCGAAGAGGGGGAGAGCGCCTGCGGAGCCTTCGAGTGCGCCGACTGACACTGCAGGTCACACAACATCGCTGCAGGATGTTGTGTCAGGTCGGCGGACTCAGCCAGATCCGAGGGCTTGAGGGAGGGGGAGTAGTCGGTCATGGAGGGCGTGGGGAAGGGGATGCGGTCGAGCGGGAGGTCTTCGCCCTCCTGCTTGAACAGGGTCGGGGTCAGCGTGGGCGAGGCCGCGCTGCTTGGAGCCGACTTGGGGGTGTTGCTGCGGGATCCGCGAATCTCGGCGGAGAGCTGAGCAACCTGCCTGTTGAGGCGGCTGTTCTCTGCTTCTATCTGCGCGAGTCGCTGGAGCAGGAACTGGTTCTGCTGCTCCATCCGTTGCTTCTCCCCCTCGAGTTTCTCGACCTCGAGGCGCTTGCGCTCCCGGGAGGTCTGCGCGGCGGCTCGATTGCGGAGGACCCGTTCGATGCGACGCTGTTCCTTTTCGTCTTCTGTCTTGGCTCGTTTTCTGCGGGGGTCAGCATGTGTCTTGTATTTATTTTGAACGAGTCAACTCACCTAGGAGGAAGGTTGGTCTTGGGGACTGGAAGCTCCTGGCCCCATGATTTCCGCTTCTTGACGGGCTTCTTCTCGTCCGTCCTGCCGTCCTCCATCTTGGGTTCTGGCGAGGCGGAGAGAGAGGTGTCGGCGGGGGAGATGGTCAGCTGGGGGACGTCCGAGCCAGGTGTGGCCGGCGTCGGCTCCAGCGAGAAGAGGTCGTCGTTATCCATCGTGTGTGTGATGTGTGGTGTTGTGAGATGTTATGCTGGTGTTGGTGTCTCCTCGAGTCCACCCCAACCGTGTCGCGTGTCTTGTTGTAGTGAGACTTGGGCGTTAATTCTTGGATCCAGCGATCAACAAGAAAGAAGCAAGACGTGCGCAGATGGAGAGAACAGTCAAGCCATCGGCCACGGTGTCATCACGGTTGTATCCGAGTCTAGCCCGGAGAGGAAGACAGTTGGAAGACAGAAGAGAGAGTGTAGAGACAGGACAGTTGGTGGTGGACGAAGAGGACACCTGGCAAGAAGGACGAGAGTAGTTAACGTGGCCAGAAAGAAAGAAGCGGGCGGCAGTGGCTTTAAAGGCCAGCGTGGTCTCATCCAGGGGCTGATTCTCACAATCCTCTGGTTCAGCACGACAGGACATCCACTCCGCCACCACAAGTCAAGTCAAGTCAACTCAGGCTCAACTCACTCCAGGCTCAAGCCAGGCTCGATCCTCATCGACTCGTTATGGATCACTCTCATGGGCCACTCGTGGATCCGGAACGTCCGTCCGCGAGGCCCGTGGAAAGCGGCTAATGCCTTCTAGCGCTTTATCCATCGCGATCATTACGCACCCCATTGCGTGCTTTATTCCTCCA
This sequence comes from Paecilomyces formosus, assembly GCA_029606185.1. Taxonomy (NCBI): domain Eukaryota; kingdom Fungi; phylum Ascomycota; class Eurotiomycetes; order Eurotiales; family Thermoascaceae; genus Paecilomyces; species Paecilomyces formosus. The sequence goes on along the minus strand of JAPVCB010000025.1, from coordinate 1,066,863 downwards.
GTCTATAGTAATAGACAATAAAACTCATGTACGATGTATAATCTGATTATTAGCATAATCATTGTATCCAGACCAGGAGTATACAACAATACTATACAATCCATACATCCCTACATGCCTCACAGAATGTTGGGGAACAATCCGCCCGTCGTGATCTCCATTCCGATCCTATCCTCTCTCCACTCCTCGTCCTGAAACATCGGAACTCAGCTCTCGCCCCTGCGTCTTAACCCTCCTCGTCCCGCCGTTCGGTTCGGTTCAGTTCAGACGGTCAACGCAGCGATCGACGACTCCAGATCCAACCCCTTAGCCCAACGCTCGAGAGCACACTAAGAATCTACTACGCTGCACTACGCCGTCTTTCGACTGTCCACTAACTCGACTCAGTAATCCTCTAGACGCTGGAATTCCCTCAGCATCTTCTAGTACACCTCTTCTATGGTCAGTACCTAGATGGCGGTGACCATGATGAATCCCAGAATCCCACTGTCGTCGCAAAAAGGGCACTACCTACTACTACCTAACTACGGAGTACCTACGGGGTACTAACAACTAATTAACTCACGACGCGGTCAAAGAAAGAGAAAGGTTATCTCTGCCGTCTTTCTTACGTACCTGCGTCGCGTAACTTAATTCTCGATTACTCCATCACATCGAGTATGGTACCTTTACTCGACAGTCCACAGTCTATCCCTCAAGGGGCCGCTGTCGATCGTCCGTTCTCTGCATTTCCAGCCGACGAGCCACATTATTCTGCACTCACACTCACACTCTAAGTATGGTGCTGCCTATTCAGCCCTCTCAGGTCAGGTCCAATCTCACGTAATTCGTCCCTTGTGCATTTAATTATGATGGTCATAACCATTCTGATTCATCGGATTCACACATTCTAAAGTTGTGCTATTCTCAGCACTTCCGCCCGGTTCTATTTTAATCGTGCATTCGGCCCCTCCATTCAGCACTCCGCCTCGGCTAAATTACTCTCATTGTCTGAGCAGTCACAGCAAGGGCTGCTTACTCGTCGTCCTACCTGTAGTCAGGTAGTTCATATAACTCACTAGGATTATTACGAGATACAAAGAATCAATTCTTATTCAGCACATGCATATCGTTTCTAGTAACCAGTTCAAATTTACTAGTTACTGGTTACTGGTTATCGATATCATCAATAAGAATAGAATGAATGCTTTTGTAAGATCGTGCCAGGTAAAAAAAGAAAAACCAAGACCATAAACACCGCTGAGGTATATCAGAATGTAGGCAACAATCAATCAAACCCAATCAGATCGCAAACGCCCGGTCAGCCATGAGGATGTGCTGCATTCAACAACACTCTATAGAGCCATGTCCATCGTGTCGTCGCCTGCATCGGCCGCTCCCTGGCCTGCCTCCGGTGCGACGACGCCCCGGCCTCTGCCCGCCAGCAGCTCACGTCGCACCTCCGGTCCAATATCCTTGTGGCCCCGCACCAGCAGCAGGTCCAGCAGCGCCTCACGCTGGTCCTCCGTGATGTCGTTGCGGTACCGTTGCGCAAACACCAGCAGCGACTGGTGCCACAGCACCGGCAACTTGTAGGCCTTCGCCGCCGCCGCGGACGGTGTCTGCCCGCTCATCAGCGTGTCCTCGCTGTTGTCCATCGCCCGGAACCGCAGGAAGTGGAAGACCAGCGCGTCAATCACCTTGTATGGCAGCGCGTACTTCTTCTCGAGGAACACCCGGATGAACGTGTTGACCGCACCGGTGCCCTCGGACGACAGTGAAGCCGACGTCTGCTCCGCGGCAATGTCGCACATGCGGAGCAACGCAGCAGCAGAGTGCAGCACCGGAATCGACACGCGGGCGATGACGGAGGAAACGATATGGGCTTCGCGGAGGGTGCAGGTGCCCGTGGCCACGAGGGGGAAGAGCAGGCCCTTGAAGAAGCAGGCCGGCTTGTACAGCGCCTTCTTCAGCGCATTGTAGACGTGCACGTTCAGCTTCTTGGTCTCGTGGATGTCGTGACGGACGCGGTCGAGCAGAACGATGTTGATAAACTCCTGGGCTATAATGGGCTTGTGCGAGATGAAGATTTTCGTGCCCGCGTAGACAGCGTTGGGACTCCAACTCTCCGGCCGCGTGATATCAAGCAGCGTCTGCCACTGAGGAAGGGTAGGAAGGATCTTGAACGGTTTCGGTAGTGGACCGGACTTGTATCGGGAAAGAAGCATGCCAACTCTATACACCAATTAGCATCCATGACACCGGTGACAGGATATCTATACGTACTTCTCATACACCTCGACAGCCTTGGCCGGGATCTGGACAGCATCTTCGGGCAACCCGCCGCCCTGGATATGCGGTCCACTGTTACCAGCCTGCTTGGCCTCGTACGCCGCAATCTTCTCCAGGATAAGGTCTGTCAGATTCGTGCCTGGACCTTCGTCCTCGCCTTCTGGACGAGGGTCGAAGATGGGGTCCTGGTCACCGCCGGGAATAAACTTATGAAACAGATCGAGGTCATTAGGATCAAGTTCCTATTCTCAATTAGCATCTTCTTCAGAAATATCAAAGTGCCCGCAATGTATAACGGCATTCGTTCAGCATACCACTTCCTCGACCTCCTCCTCCCAATCCTCCTCGCCAAATTGTGCACCATCATCCGACATATTATCCTCATCTTCAAACCGTGACTCAAAGTTGAATGCAGAGTTTATCTTCGGCTCCGTCTCGCCCATCGCGGCCCTCGTCTCTGCCGCATCTTCTTCGGCCAGATCCTGACCAATCTGCAGGATCTTGCGCGATGCCTTCGCATCGATATAGCGCTCCCCCTCATCGTCGCTGGACTGGTGCGACTTGCGTTTGCCGGAAGATTTCGTCCGTAAATGTCCTGTTGCAACCAAATCGTCGGCGAGCGGATTGTGCCTCCGGGCAGCGGCCGCGGAGCGGGAAGAAGTCGCCTTGGGCATCGTGATAACCCCTTGGTGTTCTCTGAGGGGTTTCTGGAGAGTTCAAAATAAGGGATAGGTATGGCCCCTTGGAAACACAGACTCTCCCTTTGTTTTTCGCGGAGGAGCAGATCTGCTGGCTTCGTTCTGCTTGCTCTAATCTCATGCCCCTCAAAATTGTGTGTAAATTTTTGGTCATGTGACTTCAAGGTTTGCCGTAGTGCGGGCGGTGAGAGTCGATAAGGACAGTCACGTGGTATCATCAACTAGTCGCTTTTGGTAAGTTCGGACCACTCCCGAGGTCCAGCACTCTAGATAGATGATTTAGTAGTTACCTGCTGGTAATGACACTCTACTCGCTCTATATACGAACGGAACTCTCAGTCCAGTCATTATGGCAGCTGATAAGTACAATGTATTTGGAAATATCACCAAGAGTTCGACATAGCATACAGCCTCAAATTCAAAATTTCAACAATATAAAATGATGCTCGATGTATATTTCTCGAGCCTGTGCTACTCGCTCTTCCAGTACCGTCTAAAATATTCTGCAACTGACAAGGACTTGATATGAGGACACAAATTGTTCAAAGTCGGCTCAAAGTCCATCCGACCAAGGGCGATTGACAACAGCAACTGATAATAGAATCGTCCACCGACGTCCAGGTTGCCGCTATTCAGAACCCATTCCAGATCCTCGACTGACAGCGTCGTGATGTGAAGATCCTTTCCACATATCTCTTTCGCCAACTCCACGACCTCATTAAAGGTCAATCTGTCCCCAGCAATTCTACTCTCAGCTTCCCAACGGGGCAGCTCGAGGGCAGCAGCCACGAACCGCCCGACATCCTGAGTCCTTGTGACAACCATCTTTTGAGATCCGTCACCGGGGATAAGCGCCGTGCCAGCTCCCACATCAATACAAAATGGTGGACGACCTTTATAAGCCCCGAGAGCCTCTTCTTCATCCCGGGGGCAACCCGGTCCCCACACATTCATCCACAGCCCATTGACAAACCGAGTGTATTCAAGTCCGGAGGACTGGACGGCCTTCCAAACAGTTTCTTTTCCAGAATATAGATCAACCAAATCATTGCACGCGCTGTTCCATTCGGACGGCACGAAGCGAGTCGCTCCAGCCTGCTTCGCTGCCTCCAACAGTGCCAATTCAGCAGATGCCGTGTCGCTTCCGTATGCGGCCAGGCAACTGATCACCGTGTGCGCACCCTCAAGCGCATCTTTGAGCTGCTGTACGGATCCGTAATCGACGACTTTGACGTCAATGCTTTTGGAAGTGAGGGAAGGCTGGTCTGATCGGGAGAGAACCGTCACTGCGTGCTTCTTGGTGTCGAGGATCGCTTGGACAATGTCGAGTCCTATGCCCTTCGCCCCTCCGGCAACTGCAACTCTGACCATCTTAATTAACGAATGTTGATCGTTTTTAAAGATGGCACGAACTGCTGGATTGTTAGCCAGCGGCTGGAAATTGAATATTAATGCAGACATACTATTCTAATGTATCTTCGCAGTACGATGTATATACCCAACGAACGCAAATTACCATAACTCTCCTCTGAGGAATGATACTGTTATATACCCGCTTCAACGAATCTTCCCAGCAATGGCACCCCGTAGGACGTTATGTAATGGGCGACCGAACTTAGTGAAGGCCCTATCGAGCAGGTACATGTGGTCTCGTCAGCCACAACAGTGTGCTTATTCTGGCTTATCATACACCCACATAGTTTTATCCTGACGAGCACTCCCTCGATTGTACATGTAGATGTGATGATATGTCAATTTCAGTAACTGCGATCTTCAATCAACAAATCTGACAAGCCGGTCGGCTTTTCTCAGAAGCTTGGTATACGGCGAAGATGACCAGAAAACCATTCTTTCATTTGTTGATGGATACTTCCATGTTAAATTGCCGCTCAACGGACGAAATTGAGCCGATCCCCCCCATATTTGCCCCGAAAGGTTGACTTATTTCTGTAGATTTATGAAAGGGTTATGCACAGAGGTCTTAAATAGCATTTTATGTATCCTTGTAACGTGAAATACGCGACCTAAACAATTACAATTGTATGAATCCTGCTTCATCGGATATTGCTATTTAGTAAGATGTAGTCCTCCATATCACAGCACATTTTGTGAGGCTGGATTGGCCTAATGCCATGCAAGTGCGATGGGATGTGACAGGCAGCTAACTGATCACACGAGGGGCAAAGCGCAGGCCACGGGCTTCACTTCAGAAGGACACATTTCGTCCCCCGTTGGTTACTTTCTGAGGCCTGCCCTCATTACAGAATTTTCGAATCACAACGTCACGCTAGAAGTCGAACAACATCATGTCAGAGGAAGATCCACAACTTCCATTCCCTTATACAAAGGGTTGGATATTTCACGCTCAGAGACATATTCCACCCCGTCCCACTCCCATGACTTACAATTGCTGTCTAGGTACAACGCAAGAACGAGAGGACAGCGAGCGCCTCGGAAATCTGAGATGGTGCTTGGATCACCCTCCACTGTCGGGAGAGATGGGAGAGGGTAGTATCGACTTAGAGATCCAAGATGCATTCAGAGTTGGGAATCATAATGCGCAAGTTTTTACTGCGAAAGTTCTCCAAGCTTCACCCAACTTGCCGTATCTCCAGCCAGGGAAGGAGATCGTTACCAAAGTATACGACCCTCTCTATTTCAATGATAGAGTGTATATTAACCCTTTTCGTTCCGTCGACAAACATTATACCCATGAAGCTCGTACCTATGATGTTTTATCTGATCTTCAGGGGATGCTCATACCTACGTTCTACGGGTCATATACTTTGGATATCCCAGTTGATGGTCATCAAAAACGGACAGTTCGACTTATCCTACTCGAGTATATACCTGGTAAATCAATGCAACAAGTTGAACCCGAGGATGACCCCCAACAGACCCGCCAACAAATTATGAAATCAATAGTCGACTTTGAAACTCTAATATTCCAGCGGGATATGGTGCTCACAGATCTAAGTCCTAGAAATGTTATTATGAGGGAAGGCGACGACTTTGACGCAAAAAGAAACCTCGTCTTCATTGATTTCGCTGGTACTCTGTTTGGGCGCACAAGGGATGACCTCCAGACGGAGAAAGTGGATTTGTTGCTTGGACAATATATCTCGCCTCTCTTAAGATGGACGAAAAGGATGATGAGGTGGGAATTCAACGACTGGATCGACTGGGACTGGGAAGATTGGCTCCAGGCAGAGTATGCTCATATTGCTGCCACCATCACGGCTGAAATGCGAGAGGTATACGGCTGATATCCTCTTTCATAGCAGACCTTGAATAGTTCTGCAGGAGAAATTGTATATACGTGTAATGAGTGTTTAGATTGGCGTGGTACGCATCTATATTTAGGTTAAATTCGACGGGCGAAATTGAGCCGATCCCCCACCATCCTTGCCACTAAAGGCTGATTTATCTCCGTCAGCTTTGAATGAATTAGAGAGGTCCTAGGTAGCACTTTAAGTATCCCTGTAACGTGAAATATGCAGCCTCAGTCAAATTTTGAAGCAGCTACAATGCCATTTGATGCGATTCCCTCTTCGAAGCATCAGAAACCACAAAGGTCACGTCGCCCCCGACCAGTATCTGAGCGCAGACGTGAGCAGAACCGGGTAGCACAGAAGACATATCGTAGGTATCTTGTAAGCCTCCTGACATAGGTGGTGCTCGGTATATTAATGAATAATCAGGAGACAAAAAGAAGAATTACCTGCTACAGCTTGAGAACCTAGCAAAGACCACTCCCATGCCGTCCTCTCATATAGAGGAACCCCGGCAATCTGAAAAAAGAAGCGAGAGCAACCAAAGCGCTCCAGCTGAACAGGATCTACTTAATTGTGATATATCCACAGTAAGCAGTCTGTTTGGTGTGGCTTCTGGACCTGGTCACGATTTCGCCTATGAAGGTGAAAAGGAAGTTGATCTCTCTGGTTACCTCCCGGACTTGACGCCGTTTGATCACACGGAAGGTGTGACACTGGAGCAATTACAACACGCCACTTTTGAAGCAGACGACCCGGGCCCTGGTCAGGGCCCAAACACCATTTTCCCGGGACAACCGGACATACATCGAGATATTGATCGAGTAGCGGAGACGAAGTATCCAAGCAACCCTGAAAATAATCCGTGGGCACCGTCATACCCTATGAACCAAGTCCCTTTTAGCTCCAGCAGGCTGATGACTGCACTGAAATCCAACGATGATGTGAGCCGACGTTTCAGTCTGGAAGATATCCTGGTCGCAGGAATTGGCGCCCTTTCTGAGAAAGCGAGACAAAAAGACGAGATATCATCGAATTGTATATCGCAAACGAGCTTCGAAAATCCTCTCAGGGCTGCACATCAGGAGCAACGAGGAATTCCAGATATACACATGAACACAATTCAACTTACCACGATGTCATTTATTGCAGCTTGCTTTGCCAATGCGGCAATGATAGGACTGTCACCAGATGCGCTGTGGGATTCAACGACGCAGTCGCCATTTTATCACATGGAAATGCCAAATACCGCACACTTGGCACACCTCAAGCCTTTGCTTCAGCCTTCCACCACGCAAGTAACTCATCCTCATCACCCATACCTCGACATTCTTCCGCTCCCTGCGTTCCGGAATCGGACCATCCAACTCTTGCAGATTCAACCACCCCCCTTTGATCCCGCCCAACTGTGCGAAGATTTGAAAAATGACGGGATCGTTTGTTGGGGTTCGACAAGGGCAGATAGGCAGGACTCGCTGGGCTCAGGGGCACCCTGGGACATTCGAAGCTGGGAAGTCAAACCATGGTTTTTGAAAAAGTGGTGGATATTATTTGATGGGCCTGATGGTGAAATGTATCAGCACAGTCGATGGTGGTGCGAGCTGAGAGGTGAAAACTCCTGTTATCCCTGGTGAAAATATGCCCAAAGTATTCAGCTAAGAGCTGAAAAAGTCCACACGAGTATTTCGAATGATACTCTTCTCGATTTCCGTGAAGTGTAAGCTTTTCTGAGATGCAGTGGACCTAATATGGGCCTGGCTCCCACGAAATGGCTAGGATCTCGTCAGCGTGAACAAAGTGTTTATTCTGGCTTATCATACGCCGCATTATTCTATTCTCGCTGCGGGAACATAGTGTTTGCGCATGCAAATCATTGTACACAGTATGATAACTTGACGACTCTGATTATGATCGCGGGAAATTTTTGACTTCGCCTGATTTCAATACTGTCTGACTTAACTGGGGTTATTCGAATGTAATTGCCCTGTTAAAGCTAAGTATACTGATTCTCGCGGAAGGTTAAGTGAACTGCGATCACGATATATTCTGAGAGAAAGCATCGCTTTCATTTGTTCTAAGTCACAAAGATTTCTTGCCAACATGGATCTGTGTTTCTCATGCCATCTCAAAGCTCGGGTGTATCAGCGAACGAGTCATCCCACCTATTTGATCCAACAATGTCAATATAGAACGAGCGTGGCTTACGATGAGGAGAGCACTTACGCAGCGTGATATCTTCCACCGGAGACACCAGCGGCCTCGACGACATCTCTGATCCTCTCGTTTTCTTCCGGGGTAAGGGTGATCGATAAGGCCTGGATGTTGGTATCCAAGTTCTTGGCCTTTGTTGTGCCAGGGATTGGAATGATATCATCTCCTTGAGCCAAAAGCCACGCAAGAGACAATGCGCTAACGCTGACTTCCTTGGTACTGGCGATGTCCTGCAGGGCATCTACAATCTTGAGATTCCGAGGGAAGTTCTCTGGTGAAAACCTCGGGAGGAAACGTCGGATGTCTTCTTCAGGGAAGTCATCTGGCGATTTGAGTTGTCCCGTTAGGAAACCCCGTCCAAGAGGTGAATAGCATACTACTGCCACACCCAGTTCGCGACATGCGGCTAACAGTCCGTTTTTCTCAATATCCAGACTGAAAGGGTTGTATTCGATTTGCACCGCCGCAATATGGTGAACCTTGCAGCTGAAGTCGTACCATAGTCAGAAAACATCTTGAGCTTGCGAAATCTTATCACTTACGCACGACGTAAAGTGCTTGCGGAGCACTCCGAGAGACCCAGGTATTTGATCTTGCCCTGGTCCTTAAGCTCCACCATGGCAGCAACAGTCTTCTCAATTGGTGTCACCTTATCCAAGCGGTGGATGTAATACAGATCAACAGAGTCCACTCCCAGTCGTTTCAAGCTCCGGTCACAAGCACCTTTAATATATTCAGGATTACTCCGAACTAGAGCTTTACCCTCGTCGTCGACACCGGCACCGCCCTTTGTCGCAAGGAAGATCTCATTTCGTTTCCCTGTCTTAGCGAACCATTTGCCAAGGAGATCCTCACTATCTCCGTACACGTCAGAAGTATCCCAGTTGACTATGCCACTGTTGTAGACATGGTCCAGGAACTGTAGGCGCTCTTCATCGGGTGCAGCTGGTGCATAGAAAGCCGAGAGGCCCATAGCGCCGTATCCCAGGGCCGTGACCTGTGGACCATCTTTTCCAAGCTGGCGAGTGGGAAGTCTGGAATGCATTTTCCTTTTCCTCTAAGAAATAAGTCAAGAAATAAAATATTCAATAAACCCAATGCAAGTTGGGATCTCGTAGAGCAGGTTCATGATATCTCTCTTAAATACACACTATTCCCGTCACATCTCTTCCTTCTCAATCGCGTCAGCATACTGATCCTCTAGATGATCAACGTTGCTTATGATAGTCAATCCCCATAGATCTATAGATCTGGATTACCAGGAAAGTTTATACAGGCTTGGCATGCCAGATCTTGCTCCTAATAAGGTAATGCGGATAGTGGCTGACGCGAGCACATAAGCAACGGCAGGTAGCGATCTGATTGGTGGAAGAGTTGGAGTTGCTTGAGACACCGTCTAATCATCTACATTTATGCTGGTACTGACGATTGAGAATACAATTGGTGATTCTCTATGAGTCAAAAAGGAGATTTGAATTACTGACTATGAGTGCTATACTTATCCGCAACAATATTCCAAATAAAGCAACTATGATCACTCCTGAAAGTATCCGTATGATAGCTATCTAACAATACGCTTTGTCCAAAAAGGAAGACTTCTGGAAAGAAAGAGGCATATAGTAGAAGAATCCCGCATAGCCACTCTTGTAGTACAACCCAGGGAGGTATAGCTGCGAGTTGAATTGGTCCACGGTCAGGTGTCGCAATTTCTTTCGACACGGGAGTATGCATGCTGGACGATTGATTTAATGTATGCTAAATGGACTTCTAGAGTCGCAAGGGATTGTATTTCCCTACCACTAAGCGTGGAAGGTGCAGCTGCAATAGTACTCTACGGATTCTTTATAGCGAGGTTTTCTGTGGTCTAGTCGTAAGCTAAGAGCCTTCCTCAGAAGTGCATACACAATGATCCATTATACTTGAGGCTGGCATATTCAGGCCTGTTTGATTTACTCAAATCTCTTTATGCATCTATCAGGTCCTTGTAAGTATCACCGCATGGTGTGGCGTAGCATCCTTCGGATAATCTCGATAATGAGCATTGTTTGCAGCCCAACAATGAGTAGAAGGGTAACAACAATGCTCTTTGAATGAAATAGGAGCCCATAAAGAATTGCGTTGAATACTACTAGACCATGTATTCATACCGGGTTAATCAATGTTGGATACATTGTGTACAGTTACACAATAAAAGTTTGAAATCGTCTAATGGTGACCTATCTATCAAAATTCTCAATTATTCCACAATTAACACTTTTTTATATTTAATATTGGTAGGATAGGTTTGAGACTTTATTGTAACATAGTTAGTAGGTAGTTGAAAATAATGGGCGTTGACAGAAATAAAATGCAGCAGTTCTCCAGTTCCAATCCTTCGCGTGTAGGGCGTAGGTAGAGATGAATGAAGAAGGATGCTTCAATGAAGCTGGCACAGTGAAAGAACACGCATGAAGGGAGACAGGCCCACCTTGAAAGGGAATGGCTTTTTACAATGAAGATTGATGGCAATTGCCTACAGCTTCACCAGATTGTATTCCCAACTGTCTGACTCCGTTGACATTCCCTTAAATAGTATTCCCTAATCCTCTTCTCTCCTCACCGCCTTCATCACCTTCCACGGCTATTGGCTGTTGATCTCTAGATTTTCCTCACCGCCTTGCACTGATCTCCACGCTATTCCTGATTCTGCTTCCAACACGTGCCATCCAGACATTCTGGCCAGTGAAACCTCCGTGTTCTGCCGATAGAAACACTCACCGCCCTTGATGATGGCGTCGCATTCGCAGGCCGGTAAGTTCAGCTCTCCACTTTATTTAAGCTGCTCCTGCTCGAGGACGAACTTCTCCCCGCATCGCACTCGATCTCTATATCCCTATATACCCTGACCTAGCCCGCATCGATCCTTCTCTGTTTTATATATCCTCGAGTGCGATTGTACATTATTCTATATACATTTATATATATACTAACCCGGAGCAGTTACTGGTGCTCCGGCGACTGGACAGGCTAATCAACCTCCAGTCCTACCGGAGTCAGCAGGGACTCCCTGGGCTCAGCGAGATCCGTTGAGGCCCGGCGCTGCAGGCCCCGAATCGAGTCTTTGGATTAAGGAGGCCGCTGCGTTTGGGGTTAGTAGACAGCTTTGGGGCTGCGCACACTGCGGCAGCACGGCAACCCGCTTCAAGGGCCTCCGTGACCATCACAGTGGGCGAGACGGCGATCGAGGTTCGCATCGGGACCATCCCTTTGAGGATTTTACCTGCTGTATAAATAACCCGCATGTGAGTGGTTCCGCTATATATCTGTTCCCGCTGCGCATTGTAGAGGCCGCCCAAGTGGGTGATTGGAAGATTGTTTGTAGATCTGCGTTTGATAAGAAGGATGTTGACATGGATGATCATTCACAGCTGCAAACCCCTCGTCCTCTCATCCCCGAGATCCGGGAAGCGGCAGTCAGGGCGATAAACGAGGGCAGAGTGCTGCCATACACTCTGCAACGTTTCAACGATTTCTATACCGGCCCTCCGCTCCCTACATACCCTCCGAGCCTTGCGCCTAGCGACCTCGTCCCTCCTCCAGCACCGGTTCCCTCGTTTGCCTCAACTGCGGCCCCGGCCCCAGGCCCGGCATACGACCCGGTATTCGACCCTGACCTGTCTGGCTTCGATTATCCCTCTGGCCTAGATCAGCATACGTTTGCTGCTGACCCTTTCGCGGCTCCATTCTCCGCCTATCCTTCAGATCAAGCGGGAAGTTCGACTTTCGACGACTTCCCTAGCACCGTGAACGCGGACATTTTCTTCGGAGGGGCAGATAACCTCGCACAGGGGGAATCGCAAACACAGGGAAACATTGAATCAGATACGGGTGCGGATAACTTCCAATACCAGTATCCTGATCCCTTTGGATACCAGGGATACCAGGAAGGGAACCAGGGAGGCGGACCATCCTCCTAGGAGCTTGAGCGGTTTCCAACCTGTTAGCAGTGGGAACATTTTCTCTCATTATTTCATTGTGGTTGTGTTGTTCGGCTTGTGCCAGTCATCTGCTATTTCCTTCTGTTTCGAAAATGGCGTCTCATCAACAGGCGGGTTCCTCCGCACCGCCTTCCAGCATCAACTCTCCAATTCCTGCATCCACCAACGGCCAAGAAGTCAGCAGTACAATGGCAGACAACGCGAAGTCATCTCCTGCTCCCTCTCTGACAGCCGATAGCGCCAGATCCAAACGAAATAAACGCGATAGTCGCAAAAAACGCGAGGCCAAAGGCCTTGATCCAGACAATATGCCCCCCAAAAAGAAAGCCGTCATTGCTCATAGCTCAGCTATCCCCTCTTCAGCTCTGTCGATCCTCCGCCCTATGCTCCTTGCCGATCCTCGTCCCTCTGACGTCTTACCTGCACAACCCCGTCATCTGAACTTTGTGTACCAGAAGACTTCTGCTGCCCTGAACCAGAGCTGGGACTTCTATGAAGTCGTCGATAAGCTCACCAACAAGAACGGCTTCCGTTACAGCTATGCCGTCGCTGACCCTGGATTTCCACACATCAAATACCGTCAAACTGACGTTCCACCTTATCATGCCCGATTCAGCTTTGAAGATTCTCCTGCCGCGATCGCCTTCACCCAAGACGCTCTAGCCGTTACGACCAACGAACCCTGGCACACTGCTCGAGCAAATGTCTGCGCACGAGAAGGATCTTACTACTATGAGGCCCGCATCGTGAGTGGTGTCGTCAATCCAGCACAAAATCCGTCGGGCACTGCTTCTGGCTCCCCATCGCGGGGACATGTTCGTCTTGGTTTTGCGCGACGCGAAGCCGAACTCGACGTCAACGTCGGAGTTGACTGCTATGGTTACGGTATACGTGACGTGAATGGTGAAGTCGTCAATCGCATGCGTTGCGAATATTTCTTCCCCAGGGGAGAAGGCATCCACGAGGGCGACGTGATTGGCATGCTTATTACTCTTCCACCTCTCTCTCTCCACAAGAAAGTCGTCGAAGGCACGTATGACCCCGCTGTTGACGGCGATGGCACGAACGTCCACTCCGACCAACCTTTCCATACCAATATGATCCGCGACCGCATCCCGTTCCACCTCAAGTCAGATTTCTGCTGGCAACAGTCCAATATATTCCCCACTAAACATCTTCGAGACTACGCATTCAACCTGAAGGAGACGCCTACCTTTGGTCCACCATCCCCTCTGAACAGCGAAGATCCGTCTCTTCGTACCTTGCCTGGTTCTAGCATCACTATCTTCAAAAATGGCGTCAAGATGGGTACGCCTTTCAAAGAGCTCTACGCCTTCCTTCCTCCAGCGAGTCGACTGGCCAATGGGTCGAACAACCTTGGTATTGGTGAGAGAGAAAATGCAGACGATGGCATGATCGGGTATTTCCCCGCAGTCAGCTGCTACGGTGGTGGTACAGTGGAATGTCGTTTTGAAGGACCCTGGTGGGTTGGTCCCCCTTCAACGACGGAGGATGGCCAGCCGATCCGTGCTATTGGAGAACGATTCAACGATCAGATCGTGGAAGATGCTCTCGCTGATATCATCGATGAAGTCGAGGCCATGTTCTTATGGGGTGGCCTCGAAGGAGACATTGTTGCGCGCAATACAGGATTTGACGGTCAGGGAGCCGGTGGCATTGGAGGTGCGGACGTGGTCAACGGCGGCGTGGGAGCCGTCTACCAGGCCGCTACTGCATCATCGGCGCCTACGAATGGAGACCATGATGAATCTGCCGGTCAGCACCTTAGTCATGTCAATATTGAAGATGGAATGAGCGTGGGTGCAGTGAGCACGCCCGACGCCGGTCCTGTGGGCGCAGGAGTCGATGGCGCAGATGACAAGGATGTTGAAATGACTGACCGTGACGCGCAATGAGCAGTGCTGTCTCTTAACGGTCACGTCCCTGCGGAATTTGTTCTCTCTTCGCATCACTCGCCACAGTAACTCGATCTCGTCCTTCCAGTCTATTCGGAGAACGGATACCTGGTTGTTTAAAAAGCGGTGTTTTGTTTTTTTCCTCATGGGAATGATAGACGGTTTACAATCCTCACGGGGTACCTTTCTCAGAGTTTTTCCCTTTCTTCTCTTTTTCCAGAAAAGCGCTGTGGCTTTCATGCTGTTACTGTACGATTAGACATTTGGTGTTTTACATTATTCCCCTGTATGTATGTACGCGAATATGCTCTCGGCAATGTCAAGCTTTGGAAATTTCCAACATCTTCCTTTCATTACCTTCGAAACTTCATAAGAACTCAACAGCTGTAGTTCGGTTAGAGCAGCTATTTAATTTGGTATCATGTTCCATTTCTAATCATACAAGAGGCCAGTTGAGCCCCGAAAAAGGCTCCCAAGCTGCAGCTAGCAAGCAGCAAGTATTCTATCCAGACACATACCACACGATATCATTCCAGACCAGACCAAACTAAAGAAATGGCGATGGATCATCGCCGTAGACGGAACGTAACTCCGAGCTTAGACCGTTCCCGCACCTTCTAGGATATCACTGACTCTCATGACCAGGTCGTCGTCGCCGAATTGGCCGATTACTTGAATACCGATCATGTCCGTGCCTTGCTCGCTCTCAGGACTACGGGCAGGTACGGATATGGCTGGTAATCCTGCCAAGCTTGCAGGGACAGTGAATACGTCGCTGATGTAGGCGTTGACTGGGGGGATGTTCGGGTCCGTGAGGGAGGAGAGGTGTGGGGGGGAAGAAGGAGCAGTGGGGGAGATGAGGACGTCGACGCCAAGGTCGTTCGGGGGGTGTTGAGGGTCAGGTTTGGTTGTGGAGGATCCGGAGGAAGATGAAGCAAGCGGGTTTGGTCGAGAGAAGACATTATCGAAGTCGGCCTGGACAAGACGACGGACTTTTTGGGCCTGGATGAAGTAGTTGTCCATCGCGTGGGCGCTTAATGTGAATGCTCCGAGGAGTATTCGTCTTTGCACCTCAGCGCCGAATTTCTCTCCTCGGGTGCGTGCGTACAGGTATCCATCAGGACCGGTCCCGCTGTCTGGACCTTCTGCTCGGCTGCCATATCGTATACCGTCGTATTTGGCCAGGTTGGAGGATGCTTCGGCGGGAGCAATGACATAGTATGCTGACAGCGCTAGTTTCGTTGCTGGTAGAGAAACCGGGTGAATGGTGTGGCCTTGTTTCTGCAGATGGCGCAGAGACGAGAGCCAGGCCTCGCGGACAGGTGGTGCTAATTCAGATATGTTATATTCGATGGGGACGCCGACTCGAAGGGGCCGCGAGACTAGTCGCTTCGACAGAGGGGACTCAGCTAGCTGGTCTATAATTCGGGAGCGTGTAGACTGTGACAGACTCGTTGGGTCTCGATGATCATGATGGTTAAGAACATCTAGATCTGTATAAGCAAGCCAGTCTGAACTGGTCTAGTTTTCAGTGACACACATACCAAAGACCTCGCGCACCGCAGCTGTCTTCCTACCGATAATACCGACCGTATCGAGGGAATTGGCATAGGGAACAACCCCCCATCGTGAAATGAGCCCGTACGAGGGCTTAAAGCCCACCGTCCCCGTATAAGCAGCAGGAAGCCGCACCGAACCACCAGTATCCGTTCCCAGAGCTCTAACCAGATCTTAGCAATTGCAACAGAAAGCATATATGTGACGAAGCAGAACCTACGCATAGCATTGCTCTGTAGCAACCGCAACGGCACTCCCACCAGAACTCCCACCAGCAGATAACTCATGACCGCCATCCTTTCGATGCTGCTTCACCGGACCGAACCAAGACTGCGTCGAGTGCGAGCCCATGCCGAATTCATCGAGATTCGTCTTCCCTGCCACCACCGCTCCCGCACTGCCTAGTTTCTCGACGACCGTGGCATTGAATGGGCTGTTGAACTTTTCTAGAATCCCCGAGGCGCAAGTCGTAGGTAGGTCGCGCGTGCAGATATTATCCTTCACCGCGACGAGTTTGCCGTCGAGAGGAGATTGTGAGCTTCCTAAACCACCAGCAGAGGAATCAGCACAATCAGTCCAACTGAACAGATCAATCCAAGGGGATAAGTGAGTGAGTCCAAGCTCCGCTCCTTACCATGCTGTCTCCGCGCATCGGCATCCCTCACGGAATCCAACCACGGACCGGAGCGCTGCAACGGTGTGATGAAGGCATTGAGAGCAGCATGTTTCTGCTGGTTAAGGATGCATCTTTCTGCCTCACGCAGGACAGACATTTATGTCTCTGCGGGGAGGCAACGATATATAACTTGGATGGGATAGATCGCTCGAGTTAAATATTCAATCAATCAACGGGTTGACTTCCGCGGCGGAGATGCACCGTCCTGGCCGCACGTGGTCTGTGCGTGGAGCTTTGGCTCGAGCCAGTCCAAATATGTATGAGCTTACAGGCACACAAAACAAGAGGAAGCATTGGAAATCAAACAAGACATGGATTCATGGTTTTGTAACTAATTGGATTGTGCATTGGATAGAAGGAATCTACATTCACGTCTTGATACTGTATCGAATGTTATCTATTCTTGACACAGGTATATACATATACCAATGAACCTCTATCTGAACAAACGTTTTGGTACGAGACCTTAATTCTTCACTCGAATAGGTCTAACAGCATGACAATGGCTACTCATGGACAGACTCTGGATGCCCCAGAAATGGAACGACAACTGGGTCAGGAGATGCGGGGGGAGCAATTGGCAGATCCGGAGAGACGGAAGACACTGACGCTAGTTCAGCAGCAACAACAACAACAACAAAGAGAATAACGTACTACACGGGGCGCATAGGTGTCAAAATATAGTCAGTAGCTTAGTTCAAGAGTAGCCAATATCTGTATCAAATTAGTGATTCAGTAACGAGTGTCCTGGACGTCTCGAGTGTAGGAATCGAGGACATCTCCATCGGCAGCAACAGCACGACGTCATTCCGGATAAGTACTCGCTCCACCATCCGCTAAACAATTTAGTGAGCTCCAGACCAGATACCCTCCGGAATAATCACTACTGCTACTACGCCTCTTTCTCGTATTCGCAGTCAGGAAAGAACATCGGTTACTATCCTCCTACACAGTCACCATGTTCTCTCGGGGCGCGCTTCGAACTGTTGCCAACCGGGTCCGCAGTGTCCCAGCAGCTCCCTTTCTGGGTTCTCCTCTGACCCGAACGTGCCTGGAGCCAACTCGCAGGGCGGTTGCTGGTCAATCGATCGAGGCTCGCAGATTCGTCTCTGCATACGGCTACCAGCAGGCGAAAGCTCTCGTTTACTCGCAATACGGAGAGCCGAAGGACGTGCTCAAGTATGTGCTCTGTGTTCGGCAACAGCAATCGAACATCTAGCAAAGAAAGAGCTTGCTAACATGATCATCTAAACCTCCAGACTCCATAAGCACTCAATTGCCCCTCCCCATGGATCGCAGGTCACCCTCCGTCTGCTTACTGCGCCGCTGAACCCCGCGGATATCAACCAGATCCAGGGCGTCTACCCCAGCAAGCCACCATTCGACAGCACGCTGGGCACGGGCGAGCCGTCCGCCGTCGCTGGAAATGAAGGCGCATTTGAAGTCATCGCGACCGGTTCCGATGTCAAGAACCTCAAGAAAGGCGACTGGGTCATCATGAAGCGCACGGGACAGGGCACCTGGCGAACACACGCCCAGATGGAGGAATCGAAGCTCATCAAGGTCGACAAGGAGGGCTTGACCCCCCTCCAGGTCGGCACCGTCAGCGTCAACCCCGTCACTGCCTACCGTATGATCAAGGATTTCTGTAACTGGGACTGGCTGCGCGCTGGCGAGGAATGGCTGATCCAGAACGGTGCCAACAGCGGTGTTGGACGCGCTGCCATCCAGCTGGCGCGGGAGTGGGGCATCAAGACTCTCAACGTCGTCCGAGATCGACCAACTCCCGAGGAAACGGAGGCATTAAAGAAGGATCTGTATGAGCTGGGCGCCACCGCTGTTGTGAGCGAGTCAGAGCTGCTGTCGGGGGGCAGCTTCAAGGAGTATGTCAACGAGCTCACCCGCAAGGGCAAGGAGCCCATCCGCCTCGGTCTCAACTGCGTCGGTGGTAAGAACGCCACTGCTCTGGCGAAGACGCTGGCTCCTGGATCGCAGCTCGTCACGTACGGTGCCATGTCCAAGCAGCCTGTGGCACTGCCGTCCGGACTTCTGATCTTCAAGGATCTCGTCTTCAGCGGCTTCTGGGTGAGCAAGTGGGGAGACAAGCACCCTGAGCTCAAGGAGGACACCATCAATGACGTCCTTCGTCTGACGAGGGCTGGTAAATTCAAGGACATCCCGGTCCAGGAGGTCAAGTGGACTTTTGACAAGGGCGAAACCGAACTGGCCGAGGAGGTCAACGGTACCCTCGGAGGTTTCCGCAGTGGAAAGGGTGTGTTTGTCTACGAAGAGTAGAGTAAATTCCTCACTCGAAGTCTCTGTAAGAATACGATTGTTCTTGTTGGATATCTGGATGAGAATCTATACATATTGTATCGAGTCATGCTATGTTCGTTTACACGTGTGTACGTAACAAAGTCGTGCTAGTTAGTTATACTGAGGTTACAATGAACCACGTCTACTGTTGGCATTCCCAATTCTTCTGGACCCAGCTGAGAATCGTGCTCGTCAGTGTCTCTCCTGGCATATAGACCTCAGCGTCCTTCTGAAAGTCTACGTCCAGCCCGGCGAACTTGGCCGCGATCGTCACGTACGGCTCGATAAAATCAATATAGACGAGATCTACGGTCTCAGGCTCAGATGAACCCTGAGAGGGACCCGATACAAGAGCCTGGATACAATTAGGAACGCGATAGAAGGAAATTGGCGAATGGACGGTGTCATCTCCGTCATCACCCGCATCGTCATGCGTCGTGTAGCCAGGAACCAGTTCTGGCTTCGAGTCTCCAGAAAGCGGGACTTGAGGCGCAGTTTTTCTCAGGTCGATTGAGCTCGCGGTACTGGAGTCTTCATACCCTATGTCATGGGGGACGGCCACCTGCCCAGGAGGAGTAAGAAAATCTCTCCGGGCACCATTGGAAGACGCTTCGGTGAAGACTTGAGGCTGCTTGTTCAATACATCCACAACCTTTTGCGCAGCACTGTACGGGACATCTTTGATGTATCGGAATCCACTCGTAAACGGTGATACAATGTAGAGGTCGTCTTGCGTGAACGGGCCCTTAAAAATGTCAAATCTGATGGCTCCCGTGTTAATTATAGCGAGGGCAGGTTTGTCAGCCCGGGAAGCATCGTGCACGGAGCTAGGAAGGACTTCCTTTTCCAGCCAGGTGTAGATACTGTCTTCACTTGGATACTTGGCACGAGTCATCCAAAGAGTTTTGGGCGCACAACCGCGAACCAGATCAAGACGAAGTGCGCGCCGCGACCTTTCGATCAGACGTGACACATTCTGCCCATGTGCAGTGGGGAAAGTGTCTGCATCCAATCCGGTGTGGTGATGATAGGAGAAAAGGTTGTTGTCAATATATTTGCGGTTGAAGCTAGGCGTCTTCGAACTGGGGTCAGTAGCAGTCGAGAGACCATCGATGGACATGAACCCGACGGTCTCCATAAAACGGCCACTAGCCAGGCCATATGCCTGAGCATCATACTTGACATAGTCCCGGATATGGAAATGACCCCCAAAGAATTGAATGGGAGTGTCCCATCGAATGTTTCTGATCTCCTTAAATATCGCAAGATATTCCTTGGAACGGACCGGGACATGGCCGGCCACCAAGAACAAATCAACTTCCTTCTCCCGGATGGCCTCCTGAAACCAGTCCTCTTTGATTGTCTCCTCCACCGGCTGTACCACAGTGTTGTTGGCGTTTCCCGTAAAGTCAAACAAGAAGCCGAAGGCCACAATCCGAATTCCCTGATTTTTGGTGGTAAACTTCTTATATCGGGGAGCCAACGGCACCAACTGCTGGGTCTGGGGATCGTAAATATCGATATTTGATGCGAGATAGTTCCCTCTGAAATTAGGAACCGTGGTTAGGAACTCGGCTTCGGAGGTGTTTTGCTTGTAGAGCTCGTGGTTCCCGGACGAAAGGAGGTCGATGTGCTGCTGCTTCAGAATCTCCGCTGTATAAATCCCCTTCGGTTCCGACGAGTCGTACAATCCATTCCCTTCCACTCTATCACCGGTGTCGATCACCAACAGATCCCATCCTTGCGCCTCCGCCTTCTCCCGCATGTGAGTCGCGAACGAGACATAGTCACCCCAGTCGGCCGAATACGATGGTCTGCAACTCAACGGTTAGCAACAGTGAACCACCGCAGCTGAAGAGCTCCTAAACGAGTTCATGGATAGACATACTCCTGCAGATGGCCGGCCAGCCATCCGTGGGTATCAGTAGTGTGGAGGAAGTTGAGCTGGCCCCATTTCAAGTCCCGCAACGGCGCGGGGATCGGATCGGACGCGGAAGGCTGGGACGCGAGAGCAGCGGTTGCAAGATAAGAAAGGAGGATGGAGGAAGAATAAAACATGTTCGAGGACGCTGAGGAAATCAGAGAAAGGACAAGACCAGCTTGAGCAGACTGATAAGAGATCCCCAGTATCAGAAGGGGCTGGATAGAAGAAGAGAGAGAGAGAGCTTCAGCGAGGAAAGCATCGCATATCAACGGAAGCTCCGTTCGGGATGGGGAACTTGGAGGAGAGCTCGATCGGTACGGTACGGTACGGTACGCGACGGAGGCGCTGCTCGGGCGAGAACCCGGGCGGCAGCGGGCACACCGGGCCGACAATACGGGTACGGAACGGTCACAGAACGAGCGCATGCCGGTGAGCGTATACAGCACGCTTAGTCATGGCTGGCCCAACAATCGCGCTTCTCAAGCAACAACCCCAAAATCATTCTCCGATAGTCGACTTTTAGTCTATCTCGGCCGGTTTTCTTCTCTTTCTTCCTCGCGCGCGAGAGCATTTCTCCTCTGCCGGTCTTCGCTCCGTTTCTTCGTCTTCCCAGGAGTCAATCCCCCTCCGGTCCATCTTGTCGCGCTCTCTCCGCTCTGGTGTCACAACTCATCATCATGGCTGCTCCCCGACTTTTCCGCCCGGCAGCTCCCCTGCTTTCCTCTCGTCTTGCTTCCTCGTTCCTCCGTCAGTCTGCTCGTCGATCGGCGTGTGCGCCCTCGATCTTCAGCTCGAGGCGATATGCTACTGAGAGCGGCTCCAAGGAGGTCACTGTCCGAGATGCGCTGAACGAGGCCCTAGCGGAGGAGCTCGAGAGCAACCCCAAGACTTTTATTCTGGGTGAGGAGGTTGCACAGTACAACGGAGCGTACGGTTCCCTGTCTCATGTTATATGCGCTCAATTGCTGGCGATGGTGCTGACAGAACTTCTGTGTTTAGATACAAGGTCACTCGAGGTCTATTAGACCGTTTTGGCCCCAAGAGGGTTATTGACACTCCTATCACTGAGGCGGGTTTCGCCGGTTTGGCTACCGGTGCTGCTCTGGCTGGATTGCACCCTATTGTAAGTTCACCAATAAACGGGAAGCTCTGATTGTGCTCTTCTGATAAAATATGCTGGGCAGTGCGAGTTCATGACCTTCAACTTTGCCATGCAAGCCATCGATCATATCATCAACTCTGCAGCTAAGACTCACTACATGTCTGGTGGTATCCAGCCCTGCAATGTCACCTTCCGTGGACCCAACGGTTTTGCTGCCGGTGTCGCCGCCCAGCACTCCCAGGACTACTCCGCCTGGTATGGTAGCATTCCCGGTCTCAAAGTTCTGGCTCCCTGGAGCTCCGAGGACGCCAAGGGTCTCCTGAAGGCCGCTATTCGTGACCCCAACCCTGTTGTCTTCCTGGAGAACGAGTATGTTCATGTACCAATCCACAATTGATCTCGAGTGCTAATCATATATAGGCTCCTGTACGGTCAGGCCTTCCCCATGAGCGAGGCTGCTCAGAAGGACGACTTTGTCCTGCCCATCGGAAAGGCCAAGATTGAGCGTCCCGGAAAGGACCTCACCATTGTCACACTCTCGCGTTGCGTCGGTCTGTCGCTCAATGCCGCCGCGGAGCTCAAGAAGAAGTACGGAGTCGAGGCTGAAGTTATCAACCTCCGCTCTGTCAAGCCCCTCGATGTCGAGACCATCCTGAAGTCTCTGAAGAAGACCGGTCGCCTCATGGCTGTTGAGTCCGGTTTCCCCATGTTCGGTGTTTCTTCCGAGATCCTGGCTCTGACCATGGAGTACGGCTTCGACTACCTGACTGCCCCTGCTGTCCGTGTTACCGGTGCTGAGGTCCCCACTCCCTACGCTGCCAAGCTGGAGGAGTTGAGCTTCCCCCAGGAGGACACGATAGTTGGCCAGGCTGCCAAGCTGTTGCGGTTGTAAATGGGAGTGATGGAGGAGCCAAAAACTTTAATATATTGTCATGTGCCTAGTACCCTTTCATTTTGAGGATTTCTTTTGTTCCCTAGTCAAGCTTGAGGAATTGTACGACTAGAACGTTCTATCAATTTTATTTCTCACCGCTTCTAATGACCAAACGATGTTCCCTTCCACCTATATATCTGTATCATCGAGTCATGCATTCATTCACCCCGCGAGCTGGATGGTCACGCACATAGGATGCAATACCGTTACCATTTCAACGGGGTATGACCACAGTAGGCTGAGATATCCCACGTGCCAATTTGTCATACTCGATGCATCAATGACACTACCGGTTGGGAGATCCTCGATCAGACGTGCTGAGGGGACATATCTGATTCCCTGAAAGCACCTGGCTCTCATTCATAATAGTGTAGTTGAGCGCTTCTTGTGTCGCCGGAGACATCGCTCGTAATTTCGAGCCCGGAAATCCCGTGGACGTGAGTGCGAGACCATTCCCTCGTGATTCCACGAATTTCTCGTATGCTTGCGCCACCTCGACGCGGTTCTGGTGATGGCATCTGCTGCAGCAACCTCATGAGACCGTAATTTCACTTATGCCCGGACATTCAACCGGGCAGTCCGTGGGTTTTCTCGGATCATAGTACTCCTCATCTGTATCACTCTCCGCGTCGACGTTTGCTTCCTTCCCCTGCGATGGCTGGGCACGATCTCGTCCATCCGCCAGAGTTGTGCCCTCGTCGTCATCATCGTCGGCCAGCACATTTTTCTTCACAGGCGGCGCAGGAGCAGCCGGTCCCTTGACCGTGGTGAACGATGACTTGAACCCTCCCTTCTTGAAGCTGCCACCGCCTCCCGTCTTCGTTCCCGATCCTGTCTCTTTCGTGTCGACCACGCGCAATCCAGCCTCCGCATCTGCCTTCCTTGCATCTTGCCGTGCTCGTTCGGCCGCGTTCGGGTCACGCGAAAGCTGCTTTAGATCGCGCAGGCGTTTGCGGTGTTGGTGGTCGTAGGATCCGATGTGTGCTTCGTACTCGGGATGTCGCGAGTAGGACTTGTTGCAGAGTGTGCAGGTGAAGGAGCTCAATGCTGACCGCGCAGAGTCGGTCTAGAGACATTAGCTATTAGCTACGGATATGGATATGGTGGCGTGGGGAGTTTGGTATAGTACCTTCGGTGCCGGGTTTGTAAACCCACGCTGTAACTGTTAGCTTCTATTCCTAAATGCTCGAAATATCGTATATCAAGGAGCGATGAGGGCTTACAGGAGCCATCCTTCGATTAACTTGGCTGAGCTAGAAGATGAATGCGGGGACGCAGGTGCGGCTTTCGGAAAGGCGAAGGCAGCCGCAGGGATTACGGTGATATAATGCCACGGGTTATTTTAAATCGAGGAATAGAGTATAAGCGCCAGTATTAACAGGTATTGAATAGAATGAGTCTTCGGGTTAGAAACAGTGTACGAAAGTCATGTCCTCTCGATTGAGCACCATCTGCCGAGCGGAAGAGCTCCGGAAATCGCTCACCGCCTTTGGATCGCGGGATTGGTATATCTGAATTGAGAGTCAAAGCTCTCGAGGATTCTTCATACCAAAAGAGCACTATAGAACGTCTTTTGACGTTCATGTATCGATGGATCTGGATCCAGGATCTGAACTCAAAGTGTGTCTCAGAAATTGCTCTTCCAGGAAGTCTCCTTAGCGTACCACTCTTCCTCTGCTAATTACCTATTCTCCATTACTATTACGAACCTAACGATTCGAATAATTTTGGCAGGATGAAGATGATGCTTTTATTAAGATCTATCTCAGCTAGCTAAGGGTGAGTGGACTGGGTATTCTGGAAGAACCAGGGCCATCCTAGCAATTACCTTCACTGTTCTCTTTCACTATTGCCTTTCACTAGCTCCCCTCCAGACTATGTCACTGTTCTACATTATCCCTAACATTAGCTGTCCAAGGACATTTCATTTCCTTTATCTTCTCACATAGCAAGTACTCGAACCTGCATGTCTGCTTTCTTATCTTATCTCTTATTGTGAACCTGGGACCAGACCCCTAAGGAGTTCTCCTTTCTGGTCTAGTCGTGCAGTTGACTTCCGTCATTTCATACTTTGACTCTTTCGTCTCTCAGTATGGCGGCCTCGATGAGAACCGAAGAACCTCAATTACAGACGATGATGCCGGTGCACACAACACCAACCCCTCTGGCAAAATGTTATGATCCCTTCTCAGGGTTGCCGCCGAACCATCTCACAATTCCTTTTTCAGATTTTGAGCGTCTTTCTCGTGCGGCGGAAGATGTGTACAGTGAACTCGAAAAGAATCACGATGAAGGAAACCAGGTACATTGTTGTTCTCTCGTTATCAGATGACGCCATTCGGAGATTTACAAATGAGCCTCATATTCTCGATGTTCCTTATCGTCTCGAGCTCGACGGTAGCACGGGTATCATCAAGGTGATGCCCAGCAACAATCACGGATCACCAATGTCTCTTCTCACCATTCAGATTGCTTTCAAATATGGAATGATGGGTAAAACGCCAACACAATGCAGATTCGGAAATGCCACTCGTTACTCAGGCACTGTTTCTACGAAATCCAAAGAGCCTGACCAATGCTTTATCCCTCCTTCAAGGATGGGAACACCCGGACAACCAAGGCCTTGGCCTACTGTGGTCTTTGAGGTTGGAAACACAGATTCATTGCCCGAATTGCGCGAGGATGCTCTGTGGTGGTTTCAGAATTCTGAGGGTGATGTGCGTATTGTTGTTATCATGACCGTTCGGAATCAGTCACGGAGTATACTTGTTGAAAAATTGCAGCTGGCCCCACCAAACTCGCCTCCTCTAACTCGAGCTGGTATCATCGATGGGTTCCGTCAATCCATTCCACCCGCCTTACCTCCTCTAGTCCGACAACCTGCACCGACGCAGTAGGCGTACTCAATCCAGGGGATCACGGTGATGACAACTGGAGCTACAGATCAATTAGTATTACCATTCCTCGCAATGTATGACCGTCCTCCCGTTCACCCGGAAGGAGATATTGTTGTAAGCATGCAAGAGCTAGTTGATCTCACGAGCGATATTTGGGTCTGATTATGTCGGCGCACAAAGTAAACGCCATATGATCTGTCGTATCATCCGTTTTCAGCTGAGGTTCTAATTTCAGATAGAACCTGCTAGATTGGTTCTTTGTATGACTAGAAGAGAAATACGGGCTTCAGTCCCCCTATCTAGAATCAAAAAAGCAAGTTCCTTCAATATTTCTGCTGCTTCCGTGCCTAAGGATTCTACAGATTACTCTCTTCTCCTTTGTACAGGTATCCATGGGTCTTGGACGCCAACCGAAGAGGGGGTGAATGCATCTAGGATGTGAGTAATTACACGTTGCTATGTTTTCTCATACATCTGAGACAGTCCCGGCTTTTCGTTACTATATCCAATCATCTGTCCTGAGAATGCTATATATTGACCAATCGGACTTAACATTGTCGTGCCATGCATGCAGCCTTTATTTATGGATTAGAGCCATGTCGTCATAATATTTCCGAGAAATGCTTATTGCAGATATCCATGATGTATCGTCGACACTGGAAAGACCATTGCCTCCCGTTATCAAGAGTCAAATACAGTATGGAAGTACTCCGTAGTTGATCGACGATGGTATCTACTACAATTTTGACTATCTTCCCCCAGTTTGTTGTAGCGGGCCAATCAAATCCTCACAGTCACTGCTGACCAATGACGGCCGCGGGAGATCAACGCCCAGCTTGTTTTATTGGGATTCCGCGAAACTGCTGGTACAAACAGCATGCTCAACTCTTTTCTTTGCTCGATTCTTCGCTTAATGACCGATTATTATGGACTCACCTCATACTTGATGACTTGACGTACTTCCATGTTCCTTATATGAAGACTCTGCAATCTCATTGACGAGAGAGACGCCCAGCGATGGACTACTTGAAGGACGGCGGGCCAGATGAGGCCGACGCTCGCTCTCTGTTCTCTATGCAGGAGCTCGACCCATCACCAGTAGAGGATCAAGTACCGGACCTCGAATCTGGTGACTACTTTGCCAAAGCGGTCGATGCTACTACTCCTAAACGGGATGGGGCCCAGTTCTCGTTCCCAAAGCTCGGTCTGAGCGGACACCGGTGGGACTATTGGTGTATGTCCTGCGCTTTACAGCCATGGATTATGAGGGTCGGGTTGGCATTATAGTTTCTAACGGCTTCAATAGTATCTGCAATCCAGAGATATTCTACCTATCCGCCGACCGCCTTCTTCGCTCTTCACATCGCCAACACCTCGCTCATTCCCCTCGTGACCCGTTCCATACCATCAAGCGAGAGCTATCTGCTTCTCACAAGACCGATATATCAATCAATTCCGCTCGAACACGTCATGCTCACTGTCCCGATCCTCGCACACATCGCTACTGGAGTAACCCTGCGCAGTATCCGTGCTCGACGACGCGCGCGCCTCTACGGTGCTGAGACTAGACAGCAGAGATACCTCCTCAAGTCCTGGCCAGTCGTGAGCCTCCAGTCGAGGCTCGGCTACCTGCTTATTCCGCTGTTAGGAACGCACGTACTGGTAAACCGTCTGGTGCCATTGCATGTGGAGGGTGGAAGCTCAGGTGTCGGACTGGGATATGTTGCTCACGGCTTCGCACGGAACCCACTGTTCTGGAATCTCTACTATATGCTTTTCGTGGCTGCTGGAGTATGGCATATTGTTGGCGGTTGGGCCGCATGGAGAGGTTGGAGAGTAACAACGGCCCGGAAGGGTCGCGGGGAAGGGAGCTCTGTCCATGGAGGATATCTTGGATATATGGAGAGCCAAGAACAGCAGAAGCGGCGGAGACGGATGTGGTGGATTGTCAATGGGATCGCGGCTTTGGGCACAGCTCTTTGGCTTGCGGGAGGGCTAGGCGTCGTGGGATACGGCGGGAAAGGCTCCGGCTGGGAAGCCAGGAACTGGGATGAGCTGTATAAAAATGTGCCAGTGATCGGGTCCTGGCTATGATAAACGAGAACGACTGTAAAGTATGTACAGTACATGATAATACTAATAAATATAACGCATACATCTTGGACGGTTATTCTTCGACAGGGTCGTTAAATTCAGGTGCATGTGGACTCATTGGGTTAATTTAATGCTAGACTTATCTACAGGTCTTAATCTCGTAACTGGGTCGTTGACTCTGCTCATGTATATATATAGTAAGTAGTTGGTTTATTCGGAGCTTAGTATACTGCCCGCATGTGTGGCCCGTGCACGGAAATTTTACAGAGAAATGATGCTTCCACGAGAAACTCCGCAACGCGATTAATTGTGCCCATCCAGCTTTGCAGGTCTGCAGAATGCGCAGTCCGAGTTGTACTTTATGAGTGCACCATCTGCAAACTAGAGCCAATGTCCCTGGCTCGTTCTTCTATCTTTCACCACATCAAAGGACGATGCGCGACCTGCACGCGACTACCACTTCGATCTAATCATCTGAGCAGTCGGACGATACTATTCCAAGCGCCTAGAGAACAGGTTCGCAAATCTCCACTCTTGCCATTCCAACATACATCGCTGCGATTATTTTCTACAAAAAATTCAATTATGGCAGCTTCCTCTCCGGCGGCTGCGGCGCCTCCGCAGATTGTTCAGGTTGGAGGTAAAGAATATGAAGCAGTCAAGGAGGGGCTGGCCTATATCCTGAACCCGCGACCGAAAGATGCGCCGACGAAATCAGAGAAGGGACCCAAGGGCGAGACGACGCAGCAATCGGTGTTCTATAACCCCATTCAGCAATTTAACCGCGATCTGAGCGTGTTGGCGATCAAGGCATACGGCGAACATCTCTTAGCCGTGAAGAAGGAGAAGCTGGAGAAGAAAAAGCAGAGGATCGCACAGAATGGATTTGCAAAGGGGAAGAAGAGGAAGCGAGAAAATCAGGACGGGGATGAGGGCGCTGGGAACGCTGTCCCTGAACAGACTGACGGCGCAGCGGCTGCTTCTGAACCCCCCACAGATCAACCTTCGGAGGCCGGTGGTGTTGCTGTTCCTCCGGAAGAGAAGCCGTTGTCTTTTACGATTCTGGATGCTCTGTCTGCCACCGGTCTCCGTGCACTGCGGTATGCGAAGGAGATTCCATTCGCGACCTGTATCGTTTCAAACGACCTCTCGCCTTCCGCTGTCCAGTCGCAGAAGATCAACATCGAATATAACAAAGTCGAGGACACGGTGAAACCAAACAGCGGCGATGCATGCGCCTACATGTACAGCCATAATAAGCCCCACGACCCCCGCAACAATGGCTCTCACATAGGGAGATTTGATGTTATCGACCTGGATCCGTACGGCACTGCTGCTCCCTTCATGGATGCTGCGGTTCAGTCGGTAAACGATGGAGGTCTTCTGTGTGTGACATGCACAGATGCTGGAGTCTGGGCTTCCAATGGATATCCGGAGAAAGCTTTCGCACTATACGGTGGTATTACGATGAAAGGCTACCATTCGCATGAAGGTGGACTGCGTCTTATCCTTCATGCGCTCGCCACATCTGCTGCAAAGTACGGACTAGCAATTGAGCCGCTGTTATCTCTATCCATTGACTTCTATGCCCGTGTATTCGTCCGCGTGTACAAGTCCCCAGCAGAGGTCAAGTTCCTCTCAGGCAACACCATGGTGGTCTATAACTGTGACGCCGGTTGTGGTGCTTGGTCCATCCAGCCTCTCAGTCACACTCGACAGAAGCCCGACAAAAAGGGAAACCCCTACTATACTTATGGCTACGCCCAAGGGCCGACTGCAGCACCGCATTGTGAGCACTGTGGCTTCAAGACTCACTTGGGTGGACCTATGTGGGCAGGGCCTCTCCATAACCCTCATTTCATCCAAAAGATTCTCGACATGCTCCCAGGAATCGACAGAGATACATATCACACCGTCGACCGGATTGAAGGCATGCTGACTACAGCTCTGGAAGAAGACCTTGACGTCGGCCCTTCGAAGACACCAGGCTCTACCCCGGAACCCGGCCAGGAACAAGATGCCACTCTCACTTCCCAACGATCTTCAATCATCCCTCGCGTAGACCCAGCTCAACGAGAACCACACCCCTTCTTCTTCAGCGTCAGCGCCATCTCCAAAGTCCTTCACACCCAGACAATGCCTGTCGACGCCTTCCGTGGCGCACTCAGACACCTCGGCTACCGCTCAACTCGCAGCCACGCCAAACCCAACTCCATCCGCACAGACGCTCCCTGGGACGTTATCTGGGAGATCATGCGCGAATGGGTAAGGCAGAAGTCCCCAATCAAGGACGGGGCCCTCAAACCCGGGACCGCAGGCGCAGTGATCATGAAAAAGAGCCGAGAGAATCTCGCAAAGCTGCACGAGAGCGACCACCCGCTGTCGCAGCTCAAGCAGGAAATAACAGCCGCAGTAGAAAGTGGCAGAAACATCAGCGATCTCACAACGAAGATCGAAGCCGCGCTCTACCGCTCCGGTGCACGACAACATCTCGCAAAAGACACCTCCGGAACAGACACTGAGATGAAAGATGCCTCGGGACAAGAACCTCCATCGAAAGATGATCCTGCTCGCTCCACAAGAGCAGGAAGTCCCTCGGCTCAGAGGCCACATCCCAGCACGTTGAATATCGTTTTCGACGAAGCTTTGGGAAGAGAAGCCTCCGACGCTCAAACGAAGAAACGGCTCGTGAGATATCAAGTCAATCCGCGAGAGAACTGGGGCCCGCT
Source organism: Paecilomyces formosus (assembly GCA_029606185.1). Taxonomy (NCBI): domain Eukaryota; kingdom Fungi; phylum Ascomycota; class Eurotiomycetes; order Eurotiales; family Thermoascaceae; genus Paecilomyces; species Paecilomyces formosus. Next base: position 1,036,289 of record JAPVCB010000025.1, on the reverse strand, counting down.
TAGTAGGGCTTCAGGCGGTTCAAGATAGGAAGTATTAAGTAAGGAGAAAATGATTAGAAAGTTCCAGGAGTAAATAGGGAGATCATTTAAAGGGGAAAGTATGTATAATTATGTCTTCCCGCATTTGCGCTGTGAGCCGTATATTTGTATGTACTTATTATCTGTATTCAGACTGTAGACCAGCCTAGGATATAAACTTTGGACTGCAGTCCCTTGTCTTTTCACATCTTGTGAAGATCGCCCAATCAGAATCATTTCTCAACTGGGACTAGTTGGTAGCAGTTGTAGGGATACACTGAAAAGAACCTTGAGATATAGCAGGGCTTAAACACACTACGCATCAACAAGGGACTCGAGCAATTCAACAATTTAATGCAATATTCACATCGTACAAATAGAACAAGTCAACTCGTGTATCGTTAATATACATAAGTATCCAGGGATCCTGCCCTTTTGATTTTGTCTATGAGGGGGAACAATGAATAGAAAGAAAGAAGACCATAGCCCTAACACCACTCTTGCTTTTTACAGAATAAAAGGAATAGCTACGTGGAAGGAATACCTCTCGAAAGACGTGATGATGGCGGCTCTTCTTCCCGCAATGGATCTTGATGGTCATACGATATTCCATCCATAAGAGGGATCTCGAGTTCCAGCTCTTTATGTTGTCTGTATGGTCGCATCGCATTCGGGATCCCGCCGCCGTCAGTCATACGACCTGCGTGTCTGACGTACCATGTCCATCCGAACCAATATAACCCGCCTGAGGCCAGTACTGCAAGTCCAGTTGCAGGGTATGCGTAATAGGGGAAGGAATTGTCGCCTTTTCCGCCCCGGGGGCTGATCCAGGGTAAGATGAGGAGAAGGCAGTTAGCGACGAGGAATATGACGATGTAGACGGTACGTGCTCTATAGTGGATCGAAGAAGGCTTTCGGTATTCGAGGCGAGAACGATGCAAGTATAACAGGCCGCCGGCGACAGAAACACTGATGACACTGACTGGATATCCTCCGATATCGACCAGAAAGGCGTAGATCTCGCCCGGTGGTACCAGGATTACGATGACAGAAACAAGCCAGTGAAGAAGCAGACCGGCGACAGGGGCGTGGTCCCTGTCAGTGCCTGTCTTCGGGCCATGAGTATTCCATAGCGAAGGGAAAGGCAGCAAGCCGTCCTTGCCTAGCTCCTGGTTGACACGACTCTGTGCGAAGGACGTTGCGGCAATGTTTCCGTAGGCACTTAGGATAATTAAAAGGGGGAGGACGCGTTCTCCAACCACAGGACCGAATATATTGCCGAAGAAATGAGCACCCACAATTGCACCAGAGGCCTTGAAATCGTCTTTGTCCACGACAAGAAAATATGCAACGTTCACTAGGATATAGCTGACAGAGACAAGCGCCAAAGCGACTGGGGCAGCTATGCGGAGCGTTCTCGAGGGATTCTTCACATCGGACAGCACCTGATTTGCTGTATTATATCCTCGGAAACAGTAGAGCACCTTGAGAAGAGCTGTGGCATAATCGTACGGCTGCATTGATGATCCTTCCCAGATGCTGGAGAAGTTTTGTTGGGCTATACTTTCGGGAACAGATATGGTTCCTGAAGGGCCTCCGGACTGTCCAGGATTTATGATATGCTCATCAGGTCCGCCGCTCAACTGCCAGAAAGCACTGAGGAACCCCAAAACAACGACAACGATGATGATCAACATCTTAAGCATTCCAAGGATATTTATCGTTTTCACGCCCACTGCCGGCAGACGGGCGTGAATGAAGCATGAGAGGGTGATAGCAGCAACCGCTACCGACCGCGCGTTCCAACCATTCGGTGTCCCGCCGATTATATAAACGGCATATTCTCCAAGCACAATGCAGTTCGGAGCGCTGAATCCGAGCAGCACGACATATGCCATGAACATGCATGTAGCGAACATAAAAGGTCGGCGAAAAATCCGCTCGAGGTATACCCGTTCGCCTCCGGAGCGTGGTATCGCGGTTCCCAGATCAAGATAGATCGTCAAGCCGCAGAAAGATATGAGTGCCCCAAGGATCCAGACAGAAAGCGACATCCCAACGGATCCAACACCGGCAAATATAGATGATGGAACCGAAAACACGCCCACCCCAAGCGTTTTCCCAATGATGATATTTATGGCGGAAAAGGTTCCAAGTTTGTCCTTTTTGACAGTGTTTGCTGGAGAGTATCCAGGTGAGATAGGGCGCGGTGTTACTGGAGAAAGTGGCCATGTGTTTTCCTCCCAAAGGCTATCCCTGGGCAGGGCTGCTCTTCTGCCATCGGGTGTAAAGGGAGCAAGCTTTCTATCCCGCGCGTCATCGTCATCCTTGGGTTCTTGCGGTATGGTCTCTAGCCTTGAGTTAGGATTCAGGTACTGTTTGCTATTCTGGTGCAGACGTGGTGTCGTTGGAGTCCGGAGGACGACATCATTGAATGAAGGACTGAGAAGAGGAGATGCAGCAGTTGCTATGCTTTCGCCTAGAAAAGTTCGAGAGACGCGGCGAATATCATGGACCAGAGGTTTAGACATTAAGATGACTCCCAAACCTAGGGAATTCAGAAAAGAAGACAGAGACGTATGGTGGGTCGTAAGCAAACAGAACGTAACAGGAGAGTGGAGTGTAGTGGAAAGTCGATGACCCAGACCTGACTTTCACAGTTACCAAGGCAGAGAGAGCGCAAGGTGAGTGTGTTGACAAGAGATCGAGAATGAAAGAAAAAGAGTAGCGGGCCAGTTTCCGTTTCTTTGTGGGTAGCAGAATGACATAACAAGGCCAATGTTCCCTGACAATAACATGAAACTTTAATATTCCAGATTAGTACAACGCTTGCAAGAAACAACAATCGGGAATCTTGATCGACGAGCATGTGGTGGTCGATCGCTGTAGAGCACTTCCCAAAGCTGACGCAGACGACAAAGGGGCCAATGATTATCTGATCGAGATGAAGTCTGAAACAAGCATTGCAGGATTACCTATATCATCCGCGACTGACTCAAGTGGTGAGTGCCTGTCGATCCTCCAACCAAAGACAAAGAGTCATTGGGCAAAATGAATCAGACCTGCTGCACTGTGTCACAAATAAGCATTCCATGTTGGAGCTTAACCTCGTTCACCTGAAATGGAGGATTTGATGAGTGATCTGTCAGTGGCCAGCGGATAGCGAACTAAGTCAACGGGCGATAAGTCTGGGGAAGAGCGGCAAACGTCTCCAGTGCAGCGTTTCACCCATCCGCCGGCGTCTCATCCCAAGGCCAATCAGTTTCTAAAAGCTGAGGGAACCGCCTCTGCATGCAATGACTGTTTCGCATTGATTGAGCATTGCCTGGGTTGCGCAATCATATCGGTATTAATATTCAGCGAGTCCATACCTGGCTTTGGCACCCGTTTGGGACTGTACCTTGCCGTTGCCTAATATATTAGGTAGGTACGCAGAACGTCTTTATAATAGGGATAGCATAATCAACTAGTTAACTACGAGGGCTCTGGGGAATATTAGTTACAGATTACACTTAAAGAAATAGCTAAAATAGGGGCGACTATGCCGGGGATTTCGTTAAATGTTTAAGCAACCTGAGCTCAAGGTCATGTGACCAACGAGCCGCATTAGATTCGCGCTAAAGTTTTGATAGACTTCCCGAATAGGAACGTCCCACGGTGCTTGCTGAGGAGATATACTCTGTACAATTAACTGACTACTCCGTATATAATCGAAGAATCGGAGCGTATTTTTATTCGGCAACCTCCGCAGACCATGCAAACGGTGTGCATAATCATGCAGTACTGTACTGTCTAAGCGTGCAAGTCCCAATAGAGCTAAGTTTATGCCGAGGTCATTCGATCAGAATTCTGGTATCGACACATCCACAATCTTTCAGGTCACAGTGCTTCAAGAGATTGATATCCTTCGGCCCGGACAAAGACCGAACTATACAGTTCTAGAGTCCCGGGCCGCGGCCCAAGGCCCGGGAAGCCCACGGCGACCCCGCAATGTCCGGGGCGGGCATAATGACCTCAGGATAATGCGCAGCTGCGTATCTGGTCGCATGGATCACGGTGGTGAACCGGTATAGAACTTTATATTACTTGAAAGTGTGTGACCATACGTCACTACCATTCTGGCGAGGTACGACATCACTTTTCTTAAGTTAAGGGGCAAAGAACTTTGAAGACTGAGGAGCGATAGTCTAAATGGAGGCTAAGATGTACTGTACATAGTTGAGAGACAGTTCCTTCCTAATGCACATGATACACTTCGGTTTCAGGGTCACAAAATACTGCGAGCTACTCGGCCGTTCAGGCGGTACGGCCTGACTGCTCTTTCATTAACTTCCTTGTCGACGTAGCCTGGCCACAGTTGCCTCTACAAGCGAATAGACGATTGACAAGCCCTGTCTTCAATGCAGGTAAACGCGTAAATCGGCTGAGGCTCTTCATTAAAATGTGCGAGGTACGATTATACCGTGGGCCGCGGGGAATTTCTATCTACAATACGGACTACCGGGGTCGCCTGTGGAGTACCGCGGACGATATACTCTATACATTGCACGACAATTAATCTGGGATTTCCTGGGGTAGTCTACGTGGTATCATGGCTTCTCTTCGAAGGACAGAATGGCAACACCGGATTCGCGTTAATTTATTGGCCCATGGTGCTACCTACCCCTTGGCCACACACTTCAGAAGCTTATCGTCCTAACAGATCCTTTCTAGGTTTATGAAGACGAAGTTAATAAGCGACACAGCATTTGCACACTTGAAGAAGGCCGGTGTACAATTCGCCGAAGTGGAAGATGCAGGCCAAGCCGCTTTGAGAGCGATTGCAGACAGACGCGTTAACGGTGCGGTGACATATAATTCTATATAGTTTAGCCGGCTGACCATCTACTAGGTCGCGCTTTTGCCGTGGTGCCGCGTGAAATCAGTCCTAGCGGTTACATTGATTGTGACCGGGACGATTATGAGGAGGGCACTTGGTTGGCAAAAATGCAGTATCAGCAGGATTTGCTACTCATCGTTCGCAGGTATGTGGACCCTATCGTCCAAAGGGTTGAGTTGTATACTGATTCGATGCTTCAGCTCAATGCTGAGAGTCAAAAGACATCGACTTTGTGGTCCAGCCGAGTGGATTAAGCGAGCCTTTTTGTTATCTTGTTGAAAGGCCGCAACTGTTATGCAGTCAGTACGACGGTTTGACAGAGTCGCGCTTTTTTTACTCCCCCTAGAACTTCCTCTCCTTCTGCGAGACATACTACATCGCGATTCCATTATTTCTGCAATATCTGGAACGCGCGGTACGGTATACTGCATATATAGCCTGCAGGTGAACCGACAGGCCGAGAGGGGTCAGAGTTGTCAATACATTCATTATATACTTTGAGAGGAGCTATATGATACTGACCTAGGTAGGCTAATCCAAATGGTGACTAGCTACTTCTAACTAGGAGGAGAGGATCTAGATATCTTCAGCAAGCTAAACCCCCCCTAATACTGTCCTTTTCCCTTCTTCAGCTTAGAGTTTCTGAACAGCATTCTCTAGTTAGTTAAATTGAATTAACCAGCTTTCTGGAGTGCTCCGGCATGTCAAATCAACATTTATTAATATGATTGAGGTCTGGAAAATGTTCGCCATTCGTTGACGCGATACAACCAGTCACTAACAAGTGCCTCGAACAATTTTCGCTCCGGATCGTCAATCGGGAAAGGGTGCCTCCCACGATCCAGAACCACATACGTCGATCGCGAGTATTGCTCCAAAAGACGACGACTATCCCTGTAGCCAACACTCTCGTCCTGTCGCCCAGCGACAATCAAAGTCGGCGCGCCGAATGGTTGGTCGATCGGGACTGAAAGTCGATAACGCTGCTTGTCGTTGCGAATCTTGTCAAGGACTTCCTTACTCGCACTTTCGCTAGCTGAAAACCCAAGATCGGATCTTTGTTTTAATGCGTCGAGATAAGCGGGTGTCTGAATTAGGACATCCCCTAGTCTTGTTCTCTCCTCTGGTAGCACACTGTTCATGAGCTGGTCATCCTGCACAAGAGGTCGAAAAGGGTCAAGGTCGCGCTTGCTATCATCCGGCTCGATGAGTGGTACTCGCAACAGCAAGCCGTCAACCTGAGCCGTGTATTGTTGTGCAAGTGCGCGTGCAAGATAGGCGCCGCACGAGGACCCGATGATCAAAAATCTCGACGTGCCAATACGCTCGTCGATGAAGTTTACCAGCCATCGATAGACTCCGTCCAAATCGTCAATCTGACCCGCAGGTGTCGAGCCCATACCAGGAAGGTCGACATAGATACGCCGGTAGCCTGATATAGAGGAGAAGATAGGCTCGTAATCCAACGCCTCGGTATGGCCGTTCATCTCCCATCCATGGACGAAAAGCACCGGAACCCCATCACCGACTTCCAATGCTGAAGACACTGGGGTCGATTCTAGAGCCATCGCTGGTGACTGTAGTCTAAATGATGCTAGTACTACTGTAATACAGCGTATATAACAAGTAGGCTCGAGTAAGGAGGATGGTACCTTGTCCTTTGACGGAAATGAAGGCGGGGAAGAAGCGATAGTGCTTATACATATAGCAGTTAGTAAACTTGCTAGTGATATTACGTATCAATAACTATCTCCTGGTTAAAACCACGCTACTAGGCCCCTAGAGGCATTGAGATATCTCTTTCCCTAATCCAATTTCCAGTTTTGAAATCCATTTGCAATAATTTGAAGTGTCACTTCATGATCTCCTAACAGCTCCTCGAGTTATTACAGGTCTTTTGTCGAAGGAAAGAACAAAATCTCGTGGGTTTAGAAGGCTGGTCAAAAGCGGACCAGTGAAAGGACTAAAATTCTTGGCAAGGTGCATTTCATCGAAGCCTCATGGCTCACTTCATGATTACTGATCGACCTTCACGAACTGAGTGCTATTCATGAGCGTCTGCTGATGACTCACTGACCAGTCACTGAGCCCGGCTATCATCCATATGATCACTGAATATGCCCAAGTGCTACGGGAGCGATCCGTGGGCAATGCTGAGCACAAAGCAACATTATATCTGGCCCAAAACGGAAAGGGAAATCGACTCGAGTGTTGCACATATTTGCTATATACGCATGTACATGATGCTTCCTGCTGCACATAAGTCCTTTGGCGACATGCGACCCGCCGCTGGAGTATAATGGTATACACCTGGGCGCCTCCTTTTCCTTATCCCGCAGCAAACGTGTTTGAGGTCCGGAAAAGATGTATGTAACTCTGGCCAGTTTCTTGATAAGCCCTAATACTACGATCCCTACCAGTCAGGACAGCTACGCTTGGAAAGCCTGAACACGTTATAATATCATATTCTAAACTCATTACAGTAGATGTAGAAACATTTTCCCTCTCCATTGGTTGTAGAAAAAGGACAGAAAAAGAATATCATGCTATCTAACGTCATTATCTGCATAAGAAAAAAGTAAACCGTGATCAAGCAGAATATCCTGCCTTCAAACAATGTAGATGGGCGCCTGTCACTTCGTGCATGTCTAAGATCGTACTTGCCATACCACTGATGCAATTAAGGGTTGGCTTTCGGGTTTGATGCTACATGGATCAGAACTTTGCAACCGCAATAGCGATTGCCTGAGAGTCGCTGTGGCTGATGCTGACGTTCACCTGCTTGACACCAGCTTTCTCTGCTGCCTCTGCTGCTGCGCCGTGGAGCTAGAAAGACAAGTTAGTCACGATCAACTATAGTTGTCTGAAGTCGCAGAAGAACTTACCTGAACTGTGGGAGCTCCATTTTCATCATTCACGATCTCAATCTCCTTGAGCGGAGCACCGGCACCCTTGCTGGAGACGCCGAGAGACTTGAATACAGCCTCCTTGGCGCTCCACCGGCCAGCAAATGAAGCCTGGGGAGATGGTGCCTTGCGGCAGTACACTTGTTCGTCGGACGTGAAGTTCCTCTCAATGAATGTCTCGTTTTCAATATTGATCGCCTGCACACTCTCAACGTCGACACCGACCTTGGAGTTCTCAACCGCGGCAGCCTTGGCGAGGGACTCGACCACCTTTTGCGTGCTGCTCAGATCCTCCGACGAAGGCTGAGGAGGGACCGCGGGATAAGTGAGCTCCGAGGTCTTCTTGTCTACCGTCACACGGTAATCGGGGTTCAGGAAGACCTTGGACTGAAGCTCATCCTCGTAGGGCGACTTGTTCTTAGCCACGAAGAGGGTGTTGTTGATCAGACCATTGTGGAAGTAGCGGTAGGCCTTCTTCTGACGGGCCTCGACCTTGGTCTTGTACGACTCGAATTGAGCCTTATCCAAGACGGCATAGAGGTACTTGGGGTGGATACCAATGGCCTGAGCACCCTTCTGACCGAAACCGAAGGAAGTAACGGAGAATGCCTTGATACCGTCGGTCTGGATGCTGCGACTGGGGTAGACGATGTAGTCGAACTTCTCCATGACCTTGTCAACATTGTCCGCATTGCGGTTACCGGGCACAAGACCGCTGTTGAGAACCTGCAGACATCCGTTGAACATCCATGCACCAGCTGCACCCTTGGGGTGTCCAGTGAGATACTTCTGGAAAATACCCATGACTGCGTTGCCCTTCTTACGTCCGAGGTGCTTCAGCTGTTGACAGATAACATCGGATTCGTTCTTGTCATTGGCAACGGTAGACGTGCCATGGAACGACGCAACATCGAGGTCGTCGATAGTGAGGCCCCACGTAGCCAATGCTCCTCTCAAAGGAGCAATGCGAGAATCTTGTTTCCAGAAGTTGTTTCCAAGGCTGAACTGGGCCTCCTTCACCTGGCGGACAGCCTCCCGATCGATATGCTGAGCTCTCTCCTGCATATATTCGTTTTCGTCAAACGGCTCGCTAGTTTGAGCCTTCATGGCCTCGACCTCTTCCTGGAGATACAAGAGTTCCGATTCTTGCCACTGCTTGATCTGGTTCTTGCGCAACTCCAGCTGGCGTCTGCGGTATTTGATATCAAGGAGAGGAGATGGGAACTTGCCGGGGTTCTCACGGGCAGTGGTGAGGACACCCTGTCCAGGAGCAGGGACTGAGCGGCCGATCTTGTCGGTGGCTGTAGTGGTCAAGCCAAGGATAGCATAGATAGGCACACCCATGTCAAGGGCCAGCTGAGCGCTCATAATCACTTGCATACCACAACCCTGGGACTCCATAAAGCCACTACGGGTGGTAGTAGTGGGTCGGGACATCTCCTGAGGTGTACGGCCGTGGGCGAATTCGTCCTCGGCATTGCTAGTAGCCTTCATGTTGGCGAATTCGTAGGAACCCTCCTCCTGGAAGTCATCGAAACCACCAACGAAACAGACACGGGCCTTGCCTTCAACGATGGTCTCATAACCGATATCGACGGACTCGACAGCAGTAGCACAAGCACCAACGGGGGTCTTGATAGGACCGGTAGAGGAGAGGAGGAGCATGTTAACCCACGCGCTCATGGTGTTAATGAAAGACTCCTGCAGAATGTCCTTCTGAAGAGGCTTGTCGAGGTAACGGTCCTTGTACATTCCTCTCAGGGCATGGGTACCACCGATACCTGAACCAATGCAGTTTCCGACTTCGGAAATGTGGACATACTTGTAGAACTCATATGGATCAGTGATACCAGACGAGAGCAGCGATTCAGCTGTGCAAACAAGCACAAACAGGGTAACTGGGTCGACCTGCTCGATGATGTCGTCTGGGATACCATATTTCTTAGCGTCCCAGCCAGTAGGGATCTGGCCGGCGACCAGACGGTCGAACTGCAGCGCCTTGGGGACGAACAGGGTAGCACCCTTCCTCAAGCGAACAGTGTACTCGCCAGAGTCTGGAATTTCGAAAATCTCCACCTTGTCGCCATGCTCCCGTTTGAACTCTTCCGCAGTCTCCTTCGAGGCCTCAAATGGATCAAGGTCTTCCTGGATGACGACTTCCTGGAGCAGCTGCTTCTTCTTGGGATCGTATCCCTTGAACAGCTCGGGCTCGATAAGTCGAATACCGGAATGTTCCAGGATGAATTTCTCGTACTTCGACTTGACATCCTTATCGTCGACCGGTTCCCCAGTCTTTGCGTCAACCCAGCCGGAGTAGGTCTTGCCCTTCAGGGGACCGTTGTGGTTACGAATCAAGCCCATGATCCAGGCCATCTCGACACAGCCTTCCAAGGAGAACTTGCCATAGGCTTCCATCTCCCACCGGGTGCGGGAGTTACCCCAAGGACCAACTTCGGAGAAACCAGTGACGACGACAACTTTGTCGAGATTGACCATATCCTTGAGCTGGCCGTTGAGCGGCTCGATTTCTTCCCACTTGGGCAGCTGAGGGAACTCGTACTTGATGTTGGCACGGGGCTCCGTGGTAACCTTCTTGTACAAGGCTTCGCTGTCCTCACCGTTGACAATCTTGTTCTCAATGGCCGTTTCCTTGATGACAGCCTGGCGAACAGTGCTGGTCTCCATGATGTCCTGACGGAGCTTCGTCATGAGCTTCTTGAGGTCTGGGATGAATTGAAGACCACCGTTAAGATCAGCCCAAACAGGGTCTGATTGGCAAAGATCGACGATGGCGGGGGCCATGAGACCGAGCAAGTTGAAGGCCATCTCCTGCTGAGAGAAGGTGCGAACTCCAAGTTTCTCGACGCCTTCAGCGACCATGTTGTTTCCGCTCATGAGACCAGTTCCACGGGTCCAGCCGATGACGGCACCACAGATGGTAAGGTAGTTGGCCCAACTCTCGGAATACCAGCGGTTGAACAGAGTCTCCAAGCCCAACTTAGACTCTGAGTACAAGCCATCGTTTCCGAAGGTACCGTGGTTGGGTGACAGGGGAAGGACAACCTGCGCTGGTCGGGTCTCGAATCCTCTCTCCTGCTTCTGCGCTTTGACAGCACCGAGAAGTCTGAGGAGATTGGTCAACATAATTCTGTGAGCAAGTTCCGACTTGGAATCGATGCTGTCAATCTCGCGACCGTTTTCGGGAATGGCGGCGAAGGGGACAACGTAGTCCAGATCCCAGCCGAGACCCTTCTTGGTGTCATAGATGTAGTCAACGAGAGCATCCACGTCCTGCTTGCTTCCCTGGTTGAAAGGAACGACGACCAGTTGCGAGCCACGTGCTCCGTAACGGGCGTACATGGACTGATAGTACTCGGTGACTTCGCGAGAAAAGCGACTGGTGGTAACGATGACCTTGGCGCCACCGCTAATCAGTCCCTGGAGAACCTCGGCGCCAATAGACCCAGCACCAGCACCGGTCATCAGGGCATTCTTGCCCTGGAAAGTGACACCAGATCTGGCAGCAGACTCAAGGCCATCCAGGTAGATACCGGTCAGCTTCTTGTTGTATTCCCAGCCGTGCTCCTCCTTCTTCTTGAGGTGTAAGAAGGGAATGGTCTCAACCTTTCCGGTACGAGGAGCACCGTTTCTGGAGCCGTTACGACCGGGCTTCTTCGACTGGCCATTCTCGTGTGGCATGATCTGGCTCTCATTCATGGCAAGGGCACGAACGACGTCCTTGTAGAGGGCGTTGAACTGCAGCTGGGACGACTTGGAAAGTCTGTGTTGCCTGCGAATGAGCTTGTAGACGTTCTTCAGGTCATTCTGAACCTTTGCCCGATTGCTGTATTCGGAGATCGGGCCGCCTTCAGACATCTGCTTGACATAGTGTTCAAGCTTCCTAGCACTAGACCTAGGGACTTCCTGGTACTCAATGTTTCCTCGAGCATCAACAGTCGTGCAGGGCCCAGTAGGAACTCCGACATCCTTGTATACGGGAGCGTGTCCGAGAACCTCTTTGCAGTTCTCGATGAGCTGCTGACCCAATTCTTTGGCGAGCTGGTAGGTCTCGCCCCGCTCCGTGGGGCAGTTGTCGATGTGATACTGCATGAATTCCAGCAGCAGGGGATTCGATCGGTTCATGATGCGAATACACTGGCTGACGATTTCACGGTCAACGACCTGGAGCCTACCGAAGATGATGTCGTAGTACATGCTCAGCGCGTCCTGGCGAGCCCAGTTCCAGGAAGAATCGTAGACACGGGCCTTCAGGGGGTCAAAAGAGGGCTCGATACCAGAGGCGTAGAAGTCGCCATGCTCTGTCTGCCAAAGATCTAGCTGGGCTTGCAGTGCCTTCTGAGACTCTTGCGACGTAACGAACGCCTTGTCACCGGCACGTAGATCCATCTTCAGATAGCGAGCGATGATCTCGAGCTGCTGCTTGAACAGTGCGCGCTGGTCCTTGGTCAGTGCGTCGATCGCAGCAGGGTCCATCATCATGCCGCCAGCGCCGGCACCAGAGTCCCCGCCGGTGGTAGGTGCGGACAGGCTAATGCCCGCACTGGCGGCGTACTTGTTGGCGACATCATCAAAGTACGCCTTTGCATCAGGCTCCGCAGAGAGACGGGATGGGGGCTCCATGGTCAGAGCAAGCAGCAGGACACCGTCTTGTCTACCAGGACCCAATCCCCATCGTGTCTCGAGGTATTTCCTGACGGCTGTGAGGTTGAATCCACCAGGCATCTTCGAAGACACCATACGTGCCACCAACGAGGATGACTGCTTGCCCAATTGGCCGTTGAAAGTCGCCTGCATGGAAGCACCCAGTTCGTCCAGAGGGGTGTCCTCTGGCTTTTCCGGCGTGGAGCCGAATTCCTTGCCCAGATCACCGAGAATTTCATTTTGCAGAGTTGATTTACCTAGACAAAAAATATTCCAGTCAGTTCCTGTTTGATGGTATCCGGTTAAATTGGGGAATGGAACTCACCGCCAACCAAGTCCTTGATAGCCTTGCTCAATGGCACGTCTGCGAGACTCTTCTTCAGTTTCTGTGCGACCAATGTTCTCAGGACATCTACTGCCGTGACTGGCGCGTCTTCGACCTGCGGAGCGGGACCTGCACTCGGGGCCGGAGCAGCAGCAGGAGCAGCCGCCGCAGGGGCCGCGGCCGCAGCAGCCGGAGCAGCACCGGCGGGAGCAGCCTCTGGCTCGGGCTCCTCTTCGACGGGATCGACATCGTAGTAGATCTCCTTGGCGTCCTTGCTGTAGCAGAGAATCTGTCGCTGCACTGATGTAGCAGCATCGTAGGCTTCGTACTTGGAGGCAATCGTCCGTCGTGCCATGCCACCCAACGTGTCCGCGGGACCGATCTCAACGATCCGTTCTGTCCGTTGCTCCGCGAGAATCACATCCTGAGTCTCGATCCATCTCACTGGAGAAGCAAACTGGTATGCCAGAAGCTCCACCAGCAGGGTGTGAGCCAGCTCCTGCTCGACTTCGGGGCGCATTGTGAAGGTTAGAAAGAAATAATACGGGTATCAAGAAAATGGCGGATTAAAGAGCTCAATGGCGGTAAGACAGCCCCAAAGAAGCTCGAAGACCTCTTTCCGCGCAGCAGCTCAGACACAATCGAGTCGATCTAGCTGCAGCTTTTCGAAGAATTTTTTTTAAGAGGTCGTCCGATCGGAGAGGCCACAATAATAGGCCGATTAGGGAGCCCGGAGGGGAGGTGGGCGTAGGGAAAAAAAAAGTTCAAGTTCGAGGGACGTGGAGGAGAAAGTAAGACAACTCAAGAATCATGGCAAGATACGCCAGGACCTTAAAGAGGAAAAAGAAAGGAGGAGGGAGAGAGAAGAGAAGGAGGAGAGGTCTCTTGACAAAGCTCCAAGCCAGCAATTGACCCAGGGAAAATAAGACCAAGACACCGCAAGAGAGAGAGCGGGCGTGCCTGGAGCCGTTTGGAGTGTTGGGGCAGAATCCAGCGGTGGTTGACGCTGAACCCTGCACGCTGGACGGGCGGTCGCGGTGGGACCACTGTTGAATGGCGTCCAGCTGTTTTCTGCCGTATGTTCCTGTATCGTGGTGACCGGCGTGTATTTTACCGTGTTGGCCCCAGCGTATGGGTCGAGTAATGCTACCAATGCCCTATCGATAGTAATCAAATTAATCAACCATCAATATTGTTAGTTACGGAGTAATCAATCAGAATCCCGATCAGAACGATATGGTAATCTTCTCGATCGTAGCACCTGGTCGATAGATGGACCCTAGTTACCCCATCCCTTGCCTCAACAACGGGAACGGAGCAATTAGTACTCTGATCAGTAACTCGCTTACCAGCATTCAACATCCCTCTCTGGAGGGGTTGAGCAGAGAACTATGATGCCTAGCCCAGCCTAACCCCAATTCCCGTCCTCAACCTCAGTCTTCTCCTACCGCGCCACGTCTGTTGATGGGGAGTGCGGACAAGTCAGTTAGTATTGGTAGCTACAGTAGTAGTACCGAGTGCTAGACCCCTCCTCGCGATAGCTACATGGCTAGTTATCTGGCCTACTAAGCTCCTTCGGACTAGTATCGAATGAAAGATTCGGTCTGGTCAGGCCGGCGTCCCATCGGGCCGGGGCACAGCCAGGGCGGCTGTCACGTACGGTCACGGTCGATACCGGACGGGCCAGCCCAGCCCAACCGTTTGGACCTTTGGGGAGCTGCCGGACACGCTATGCCCAATCGGAGCTGCCTTTATTCAACCAGCTCGCGATTCATCTTTTCTTCGCCCCAGGGAGGGCCCTAATGCGATTCAACAGCATCCAGTCCGCATCCCCTCGTCCGGGCGCCAATTTACTTGCTGGGTCTGCTAGATAGATAGATACCTGTTCACTCTTTTGGTCGGGTTCTGCAATCCCTTCCTGTTCGCTCTCCTTCCTCTCCTCCATCCTCCCTCTCCCTCTCCATCTTATACTCATTTCTCTTTTTATCGTGGTGGAGTGTGCTGGCAGGCATCCCGCCATAGGGCCCCAGTCGAGCAGATTAATTGCTGCAGGGCATCTTTCTTCCAACTAGGTACGCTGATCATCAATTCTCCAGCTAGATCTGCATTGCCCACCGCGATTTCATAGTCACTGGGCAAAATTCATCAGACAGCATTTATTTGTTTAATTTTTACCATTTCAGCTAACAATTGCATTGTATCAGGTGTTCTTACCCCACCCGCTGCATCTTTTAATTTTTTTCTCTTCGTTTCATTTTATTTTCTTCCACACGAAATACCCTCTTGAAAAAAGATGTACGGGACAGCAACGGGCCCTCAGACGGGCATTAATACTCCCCGCTCGTCGCAGTCGCTGCGCCCTCTTATTCTCTCTCATGGCTCTCTCGACTTCTCCTTCCTCGTCCCGACTTCGCTTCACTTCCACGCGTCCCAGCTGAAGGACACGTTCACAGCTTCATTACCGCAGCCCACGGATGAATTGGCGCTGGATGAGGAACCCTCCTCCGTGCCCGAGCTCGTCGCTCGCTACATCGGCCATGTGGCCCACGAAGTCGAGGAGGGCGAGGATGACGCCCAGGGAACTTATGTCGAGGTCCTGAAACTGGCCCTCAACGAGTTCGAGCGAGCCTTCATGCGCGGAAACGATGTGCACGCAGTTGCTGCAAGCCTGCCTGGGATTACGAGCAAGAAGGTCTTGGTGGTGGAGGCATACTACGCCGGTCGCGCGGCGGCAGGACGTCCCACGAAACCGTATGACTCTGCGCTCTTCCGTGCTGCCAACGAAGAGCAGGCGAGAATCTACACTGTCTTTGGCGGACAGGGTAACATCGAGGAATATTTTGATGAATTGAGAGAAATCTACACGACATACCCTTCCTTTGTGGAGGATCTCATTACGAACGCGGCGGAATTGCTGCAGTCTCTATCCCGCGAGCCGGAAGCTATCAAGCTGTACTCCAAGGGTCTTGATATCATCCGATGGCTCCAGGACCGGGATTCTCAACCGGATACGGATTACCTGGTCTCAGCCCCGGTGAGTTTTCCTCTCATCGGTCTTGTGCAATTGGCACACTACACCGTCACCTGCAAGGCCCTGGGTAAGGAGCCCGGCGAGGTGCTCGACAGACTCAGCGGTACGACCGGTCATTCTCAGGGTATCATTGCCGCCGCGGCCATTGCGTCTGCGACAACATGGGAGTCTTTCGCGGAGGCCGCCAAGAACACCCTGACGATGCTGTTCTGGATCGGTCTGCGCAGTCAACAGGCCTATCCCCGCACGTCCCTGGCCCCATCGACGCTGCAGGACTCCATCGAGAACGGCGAGGGTACGCCCACACCCATGTTGTCTATCCGCGACCTTTCTCGAACCGCTGTCCAGGAGCATATCGATGCGACGAACCAGCATCTTCCCGCCGACAGACACATTGCCATCTCCCTCGTCAACAGTGCTCGTAACTTCGTCGTTACAGGTCCCCCGATCTCTCTGTACGGTCTTAACCTGCGCTTGCGCAAGGTGAAGGCGCCTACTGGACTGGACCAGAACCGTGTGCCATTCACCCAGCGCAAGGTTCGCTTCTCCAACCGTTTCCTCCCAGTTACTGCTCCATTCCACAGTCAGTATGTCGCTGCGGCGTTCGACCACATCATGGAAGACTTGGAGGATCTCAGTATTCCCGCCAAAGCGCTGGAGATCCCAGTCTATGACACCAACTCTGGTGAGGATCTGAGCAAGAAGGGCGACGAGAACATCGTTCCCGCGTTGGTCCGTTTGATCACTCAAGATCCCGTGAACTGGGAGAAGGCAACGGATTTCCCGGATGCAACTCATATCATCGACTTCGGTCCCGGTGGAATCTCCGGAATCGGTGCCCTCACGAACCGCAACAAAGATGGCACGGGTGTCCGCGTCATTCTCGCAGGCTCGATGGACGGGACAAACCTAGAGGTTGGCTATAAGCCAGAGCTCTTTGACCGCGATGAGCACGCCGTCAAGTACGCGGCAAACTGGGTTAAGGAACACGGCCCGCGTCTGGTGAAGACTTCCGTCGGCCAGACCTTTGTGGACACGAAGATGAGCCGACTGCTCGGTGTTCCCCCTGTTATGGTAGCCGGTATGACACCCACCACGGTCCCCTGGGACTTCGTTGCAGCGACAATGAATGCCGGATACCACATTGAGCTTGCCGGAGGAGGTTACTACAATGCCAAGTCGATGACCGAGGCTCTGAGCAAAATCGAGAAATCCATTCCTCCTGGTCGAGGTATCACCGTCAATCTGATTTATGTCAATCCTCGGGCCATGGGATGGCAGATTCCCCTGATTGGAAAGCTCAGAGCCGATGGTGTGCCCATCGAGGGTCTTACTATTGGTGCCGGTGTTCCTTCCATTGAAGTCGCCAATGAGTACATTGAGACACTCGGAATTAAGCACATCTCCTTCAAGCCAGGTTCCATGGACGCTATTCAGCAAGTCATCAACATTGCCAAGGCAAACCCCACTTTCCCTGTCATCCTGCAGTGGACTGGTGGTCGTGGTGGTGGTCACCATTCTTTCGAGGATTTCCATCAACCTATCCTTCAGATGTACAGCCGCATCAGAAAGTGCAACAACATTGTCCTCGTTGCCGGTAGTGGTTTCGGTGGTTCCAATGATACGTACCCCTTCATCACTGGTACCTGGTCCTCCCGCTTTGGCTATCCTCCCATGCCGTTCGACGGATGCATGTTTGGTAGCCGTATGATGACGGCGAAGGAGGCTCATACTTCCAAGAACGCGAAGAAGGCCATTGCTGACGCCCCCGGTGTTGATGATGACCAGTGGGAGAATACATACCAGCGTCCTACTGGTGGTGTCATCACTGTGCTTTCTGAGATGGGAGAGCCCATTCACAAGCTGGCAACCCGGGGTGTTCTTTTCTGGCACGAGATGGACCAGAAGATCTTCAGCCTTGACAAGGCTAAGCGTCTGGTTGAGCTGAAGAAGCAGCGGAACTACATCATCAAGAAGTTGAACGATGACTTCCAGAAGGTTTGGTTCGGCCGCAACTCTGCCGGCGAGACTGTTGATCTCGAGGACATGACTTACACCGAAGTTGTTCATCGGATGGTGGAACTCATGTATGTGAAGCATGAGTCTCGCTGGATCGATGAGTCCCTGAAGCGGTTGACCGGTGACTTTATCCGACGTATCGAAGAACGTTTCACTTCTTCCGAAGGCCAAGCGTCCCTCCTTCAGAACTATTCCGAGCTGGATGTGCCATATCCTACGGTGGACAACATCCTCGCTGCCTACCCTGAGGCCTCCACACAGCTCATCAATGCTCAGGATGTGCAACATTTCCTGCTTCTTTGCCAACGCCGTGGCCAGAAACCCGTTCCCTTCGTGCCCTCTCTCGATGAGAACTTTGAGTTCTGGTTCAAGAAGGATTCTCTGTGGCAGTCCGAAGACCTTGAGGCCGTTGTTGGTCAGGATGTAGGCAGAACCTGTATCCTGCAGGGTCCTGTGGCTGTTAAGTACGCCACCACCGTCGATGAACCGATTAAGGACATCCTTGATGGTATCCACAATGACCACATCAAGCTACTGGTCCAGGATGCTTACGACGGCAATCTTGAAAAGGTTCCCGTTGTTGAATACTTCGGAGGACAGCTTGTGGACGAATTAGATGAGGAAGACGTCGAAATCGACAGTCTGACCATCTCTGAAGACGCCGACAAGATCGGCTACAGGCTGTCAGCCTCCTCGTCAGCTAACATGCCGGATGTTGATCGTTGGCTGCACCTCCTTGCCGGCAAATCCTACTCCTGGAGACATGCTCTGTTCACCGCTGAAGTCTTTGTGCAAGGCCAGCGTTTCCAGACCAACCCAATGAGACGAATCCTGGAACCAACTCGCGGTATGTATGTGGAGATCACCAACCCCAACGAACCAGCGAAGACGGTGATCAGCGCGAGAGAGCCGTGCCAGTCTGGCAAGCTTGTAAAGACTGTCGAGGTGAAGATGAATAGCGAGAATCAGATTGCTCTGACACTGTTTGAGGGACGGACCGCTGAAGGTGGTGTCGTGCCTCTTCCCTTCCTCTTCACCTATCATCCTGAGACTGGCTATGCGCCCATCAGAGAGGTCATGGAAACTCGTAATGACCGTATCAAGGAGTTCTATTACCGAATTTGGTTCGGTGATAAGAACGTTCCTTTCGATTCTCCTACCACAGCCATCTTCGATGGAGGCCGCGAAACTGTTACATCCCAGGCCATTGCAGACTTTGTTCACGCTGTCGGTAACACTGGCGAAGCTTTTGTTGACAGACCAGGCAAGGAGGTTTTCGCCCCTATGGACTTTGCCATCGTCGTTGGATGGAAAGCTATCACCAAGCCGATCTTCCCTCGCAAAATTGACGGTGATTTGCTGAAGCTTGTTCATCTGTCCAACGGATTCCGCATGGTACCGGGTGCTCAGCCTCTTAAGGTTGGCGATGTGCTCGACACCACCGCTCAGATCAATGCAGTGATCAACCAGGACTCCGGAAAGATGGTTGAGGTCTGCGGTACGATTAAGCGAGATGGCAAGCCGATCATGCACGTTACCAGCCAGTTCCTCTACCGGGGCGCCTACAATGACTTCGAGAACACCTTCCAGCGCAAGGATGAAGTTCCCATGCAGATCCACCTGGGTTCTACCAAGGACGTTGCTGTTCTCCGCTCTAAGGAATGGTTTCACCTGGATGAGCCTGGCGTGGAACTTTTGGGCCAGACACTTACCTTCCGTCTGCAGAGTCTTGTGCGCTTCAAGAACAAGTCTGTCTTCAGCAGTGTTCAGACTATCGGTCAGGTCCTCTTGGAACTCCCAACCAAGGAGATCATCCAAGTGGCATCTGTGGAATACGAGGCCGGTCCTTCTCATGGCAACCCAGTGATTGATTACCTCGAGCGCAACGGATCCTCCATCGAACAGCCCATCAACTTCGAGAACCCGATCCCGCTCAGCGGTAAGACACCTCTGGTCTTCCGCGCACCTGCCTCTAACGAGACGTACGCTCGTGTCTCTGGCGATTACAACCCTATCCACGTCAACCGTGTCTTCGCCAGCTATGCTAACCTCCCTGGCACGATCACTCATGGCATGTACACAAGCGCTGCAGTTCGCAGTTTGGTAGAGACTTGGGCTGCTGAGAATGACATTGGCCGCGTTCGCAGCTTCCACGCGTCACTTGTCGGAATGGTGCTACCTAACGATGATATCGCGGTGAAGCTCCAGCACGTTGGTATGATTGCTGGACGCAAGATCGTCAAAGTCGAGGCCATCAACAAGGAAACAGAGGATAAGGTCCTTCTTGGTGAGGCTGAAGTCGAGCAGCCTGTGACTTCGTATGTCTTCACTGGTCAGGGCTCTCAAGAACAGGGTATGGGTATGGAACTCTATGCCAGCAGCCCAGTGGCCAAGGAGGTCTGGGACCGGGCCGACAAGCACTTCTTGGAGAACTATGGCTTCTCGATTACGGACATCGTGAAGAACAACCCCAAGGAGCTCACTATCTACTTCGGCGGTCCCCGTGGTAAGGCTATCCGTCAAAACTACATGTCGATGACTTTCGAATCGGTCAACGCCGATGGTTCCATCAAGTCAGAGAAGATTTTCAAGGAAGTCGATGAGAACACCACCTCCTACACCTATCGCTCGCCTACCGGACTTCTGTCTGCCACTCAGTTCACTCAGCCTGCACTGACGTTGATGGAGAAGGCCAGCTTTGAGGACATGCGCTCCAAAGGTCTGGTCCAGAGAGATAGCAGCTTTGCCGGTCACTCCCTTGGTGAATATTCTGCCCTGGCTGCTCTGGCTGAGGTCATGCCCATTGAGAGCTTGGTTTCTGTTGTGTTCTACCGTGGTTTGACCATGCAGGTTGCCGTTGAGCGTGACGAGCAAGGCCGTTCCAACTATTCCATGTGCGCTGTCAACCCCAGCCGCATCTCGAAGACTTTCAACGAGCCTGCTCTGCAGTATGTTGTCGAGAACATCTCAGAGCAGACCGGGTGGCTTCTTGAGATCGTCAACTACAACGTTGCCAATATGCAATATGTTGCCGCTGGAGATGTAAGTTTTATTATAAATTCCCCATTACAGCTCATCCTTCGAATCTTTGCTAACTTTGTTCTAGCTTCGAGCTCTGGACACCTTGACCAACCTTCTCAACGTTCTCAAGGCACAGAAGATTGACATCCAGGCCCTCATGCAGAAGATGTCTCTTGAGGACGTCAAGGCCCACCTCGTCAACATTATCGACGAGTGCGTAAAGACGACCGAGGCCAAGCCAAAGCCACTTCAGCTGGAGCGTGGTTTCGCCACGATTCCTCTCAGAGGTATCGATGTGCCCTTCCACAGCACTTTTCTTCGCTCTGGTGTCAAGCCCTTCCGCTCCTTCTTGCTCAAGAAGATCAACAAGACCACTATCGACCCAAGCAAGCTCATTGGCAAATACATCCCCAACGTCACTGCTCGGCCGTTTGAGATCACCAAGGAGTACTTCGAGGATGTGTACAGACTCACCAACTCGCCACGTATCGCGAACATCTTGGCGAACTGGGAGAAGTACGAAGAGGGAGGCGAGGCCGCCGCACGCCCAGCTGGCTCGACTGCCGCTTAAACGGGCAGCAATACCCTTGTCCTTTCCATCTTCTTTCGAGCCACGAGTCTCTTGCGTCTGCACTTTTGCCGCTTAGAACTCTGGACTCTTATCTTCTAGACACTGTTCTTTTTTCTGACGTGCCCACGTTTGAGTCTATTGTTCATAATCCGGTCATAATGAGGGGAAATGCTTTTATGTAACTAGAAAAGGGGGCCTTATGCTCTTTTGATTTCATGCTTTTAGAATTTATGTTTAGAGGAAATGCCATGAACTGTTCAAATAATAACCATTCATTCCTGGTAGACGAAGCTTTCGAAGTGGTATGGGTTTTACTCTAGCTAGCACGTGTTTTGACCCATGCTGTTCGTACGTAGGTTAGGGATTTTATTACCTTGCTCCTCATTAACGCTCTAGCAGGCGAATCCACACTTGAGGAGACAGGTAAACTAATAATGACTTCCACATCTCCGTCCATAGCAGCATGAACATAATTGAATTAAAGTTCTAATCCAGTCTATTATAACTTTGGGTCACACTGGCAGACCAGAATTATGACATGAGCGTAACTTTCTCCAAACTATTCAGCCCAGATAGGGGTTCGTGTAAAAAATGCTCTCGTAAAAAGCCTTGGCCACTCTCCCATTCCTCCAAATAGAACATACATACAACCGCGCATCAAAGAGACAGGAAATGACAGCTCGCTAGATCGGCCATCTGGGTGGGGAAATAATCAGGGTTGAGAAGAAGGTCCTTTACCTACCTTCCTAAAGAGAGAAATATGGCATAGGTTGTGCGTTGTTCAGGTTTCTTTCAGAACGCCTGGACGGAGAAGCTTGTCCTCCTTGCCATATACACCGACCTCTTTGACGATGGAGATAAATCTCCGGTGGTTCTCTTTCGATTCACCAATGCGAGGACGGAAGATCTTAAGCAGGTCGCTGCTAAGGATGCCGGTGGCCGGGATGGCAGCGTGGATCTCAGCGGCCGTAGGGAAAGTCTGCTGGGACGGACCAGGAGTTGAAACCCGTGTTTGGCCTGGAAAAGAAATACGAGGAAACAATGAGTATGGGGTGACTGATCAAGCGCAGAATTGATATCTTACCTTTGACAGAGCCACCATCATGGCTGCTGGCACGGCTTGTGACGACGGCCTTACCACCCAGCGGAATAGGGCTGCCAGCACGCGATCCTTGGGGCGTTCCATGGTGCGAGGGTGCTGTTGGAGGGTTAAGTTTCAATTTCTTCGTTTTACCGCTTTCGCTCATCTCACCAGCTGAGGCAGCGCCGCCATCGACATCACTACCAGAACCCTGGCCCAGATGTCGAGCACGCTTTTTGTTCAACTGCATAAGTCAGCGAAGAACATACCAGAGTTACAGTTTGAGGAGACTAGACTTACCGGAACTCCGGACGCTGCCGCCGGCGACATTGGACGTGAATCTGACTGAGTGGGAGCATGTTTGCTCTTTGGCTTCTTGCGGGAAGTATCCGTGCCACTGGCATCGGACAGGCCTGGAGAGCCTGGCCGTTTCCTGGCCGGGAGACCACTCGCTTTCTTCAGAGCATCCGTATGCTTAGGGCGTCCACTCGGGGTATCTCCGCCCTTGGCAGAGCCTCCTCCATTCTTATCAGACTCCTTTCCCTTCTTGTTCTTCTCTTCTTCGGCCTTGCGCTCCTCTTCTTTCAGTCGCTCCGCTTCCGAGTCTTCAGAACTCTACAACAATCAGTCAGCCACATCAAGCATCGACACGGATAGATAAAGCTGCTGAGAACACATTTACATACCTCGTCATCAGTGTAGGGATTGAAATCGGATTCGCTGCTGTAATCATAATTCTTCTCTCGTCTTTGGAGTGCCTTTCGTACTCGCTTACCCAGAACTTTTCGCGCTTCTTTCTCTCTCTTCTCCTTCAACTCTTCGTCCTCATAATCTTTTTCTTGTTTGAGGTCAAAGACGTTTGCTTTCAATTGATCTTCCTTGATTCTTTTCTCGGCCACCTTAGCCTCTTCATCCTCATCGAAAAGTGCATCGTGCTCCTCATCGTCCGCAAATCTATCTTCTTCGAAGTCCATTTCGTCCGCCTCAAGAGCCTCTCCTCCAGACGTGCCTTGCTTGCCACGATACACTTTCCGCGATTTGGCGTAGTTCTCCAGTTCCCTTTGCTGTGCCATCTCGTGTTGCTTTTCCATGAACCACCTGGGATCCTTGGTCTTCTTGGACATCAACTTCTCCGCCTCCTCAATGGTCAAAGTCCTGAACTGGTTCTTTGCGCTGAATTTGTACCACTTGTCGACTGGGATCATTCTCATTCGACCGGTGTCTTCCAGGACGAACATAGCGTAAGTGTCTGACAGGGCAGCCTCATAACTTCCCATCCACGTGTTTTTGTTGTCGAAATCTTCCAAATGCCAAGGCAAGGCTTCTTCGTATTTAACCCGCGCGCGGGCTATTTCTTCTGGCGTCATCTCAGCTTTAGATACTTGTTGAGTTTTCTGTTTTGGAGCGTTCGCTCTTCTTTGCACAGTTGCCGCTGAGGGAGCTATCTGCGCAAGATTCTCCTCGCGTTCTCTCTCCCTCGCAGCCTTTCTCGCCTCGAGCTCCTCACGCTCGGTTTCATCAAGTGGATTGGCCCCTTCTTGCATCTTCTTTCCGCCCTCCATCCTCTCGCCCTCTCCTTCCTGTGTCCTCACTCGTGGGTCTCTGCGCTGGAGTCTGACGGGTCGAGTGAATTGAGATTCGTCACGGGGATCGATATTCTTCTTAGATGCGAACTTGGCCACATGGAATTTCAGTCCTTCACGCCAAGCACGCTTTGTTGTCACTAAGGGATAGTCCACGTAAGTATCTGACAGCAAAGGACCGCTAAACCCGTTAACCGACATGTCCTCTCCGGGAGGAACGATTCTCTGCTTGGGCGCATTTGGAACGGGTCGCGGATTCGTGGGAAGCTGTGTATTTGGCTGCTGATTGATGCCCGCGGAGCCGTTTGCCGGTGGTCTAGGAGCCGGCGCAGCATTCGGCGGCCTTGGACCAGGCCTCTTCTTAGGACGCACCAGGGGGTCTGCAGCTCTTGGACGACGAATCCTCATTACTGGAGGCCCGTTAGAACCAGCGGGGTTCTGAGGAGCTGAAGGGTTTGTAGGAGTCGCCATCTTGGCTGTGATGGAATGAAGAAAGACAGGAAATGATGTTGAACGGTGGTGTTAGATCGAACGCATCGGAAGTATCCAGCAGGACCGTCCAGGTGAATGGTGACAAGCTCCGTGGCTAGAGTTTGTCAGGCACTGTAGTCCAAGGAATACATGTAGAGATCAAAGAGATACAATAGCACCGTGTATAAACGTTAGCGCCCAGTCAGAATTTGGCGCTGGCAGATGTATCCCGGTGGCCAGTGTAGATGAGCGTCGCGGTTGTTCATGATGCGGGACTGCCAGGCGCGGTCTTTTGCTGACATAACCACAAGGCATCAGAGGCGACTAGCAAACAGCCTCGCTGATTGGACGGCCATTCAGTCGGAATAAACCCATCTAAATTGCCTGTGATAGCTTCATTCTTCTCTTCCTGCTTGTGAACTTTCCTTTTAAGCCCCTACCATCTAGCACATCCTTTAGAGCTCTTCTCTTCATGTCTCTACTGCTATCTGCACTTGTCAAGTCTCATTCAGTGTTATAGAGGATGCCCTTTCGACCCCACTTAGCTTATATTGAGTCTTTGTTCAATACAAGCATGTGCTCTATTGTGCTCTCTGTCCCAGCCGTCATTCTCCATTCACTGTTCACTAGTCACGTCATACTCCAGCCTTCCTCGATATCTAATTACGTGGCTGGCTGAGTGTTCTGTGACCTGGCTCACCAGGCTCTTGATCGAGAATTCTCTTATGCTCTAGACGTGCATCTTGCATTACTCCTCATTTTATGCTCAGGGAGTTCTCCACCATCTTGTGCTCGTTCGTTTTCCTTATCTCTGAGGAATAAATCTTTTTCACGAGTTTGATCTTCGTTCTTCACTTGAAGAAGTTCTGCCAGTCAGTAAATGACCATGGCTTCAGAGACCTATCCTACTGGGGGAGTTCCAGAGAGAACAGCACAGGGGAACACATTACCTGGACAGTCGTACAATGCAATGGCTGCTCCTTTGCATCAGAATCCTCGGGGTTCCCATAGACCTGCAGGATATGATTTTCCAACGCCTGGTCCATCGATCAATCCCCCGCTTCATCAGTTTCCAAATCCTCATCTTGACCTCCAGAGACAATTTCCAGCGACTTACACGGAGCGACTTCCCACTGGGCAGTTAACCTCGGTCGGGAATCAGATCCCTAGCATGGAAATTGGACCTTTCCATGATAGTAGGCAGCGCTCGCACTTTCAGCATCCTCCTGCGCACCTTTCTCGCTACCAGTTCCATGGTCATGGGCGGCATGCCCGGCCCTCGATCCCTCCAGGTCCCGGGTATTCCTATGTCAATGCACCCAGGACCCGATTTGGAGATCAGCAAACAGATCCTAGACGGAGATATCAAATGCAGGTTAACTACCTGGACTCCCTAGCTATTCGGATTATCCCGAGTCTCCACTCTCTCACACCTGAGCTACAATCGAAGGAGAATCTGCGAGCACGCCTGGTCAAGATTGCTCGAGAGGCAATCTCTCTTCACGCTGAGAAGCGTGGATTTTCCATCGGGCCCGACTCCATAGATTTCAAATGCTTTGGCAGTCTACGCAATGGGTTCGGCCTTCCCGGCGCCGATATGGACTTAGCAATGACTAGATGCTCTTCAAATCTTCCCAAAGAGATTGAAGACGAATGTCCCCGTGTACTCGAGAGGGCATTCCTGGACGCTGGCTTGGGCGCTCGGTTGATAGGGAAGACCAGGGTTCCTATTATCAAGCTTTGTGAGAAACCATCTCAAGAACTTCTGGACATGCTCAATGAGGAGCGAAAAGCTTGGGAAGCCAAACAATTGGCCAGTACGGTGACAGGAAAGGTTTCTGGCGAGGAGACCGCTGCTTCCGCAGAGTCAGAAAATCAAGACTCTTCGAAAACTGATGGCCATCCCATTCGGAAACCGTCCGTCAGTATTGACTTTCCTGGTTCAGACACAGGGATCCATTGCGATATCAACTTTTCCGGAGACCTTGCAATCTACAATTCGGAACTCTTGCGTTGCTACTCACTTTGTGATGAACGTGTTCGCCTTATGGGTATCTTTGTCAAGAAGTGGGCCAAAGCTCGAAAGATCAATAGTTCTTACCACGGAACCCTTTGTTCTTATGGATACACCCTGATGGTAATTCACTATCTAATGAATGTCGCTCAGCCTGCGGTGATTCCCAACCTCCAGATAGACTATCGACCTTCTACATCCAGTCGCAAGAGCACCACTACGGTGTCAGGTTATGACGTGCGGTTCTTCAATGACGAGGAAGCCATCAGAAACATCGCACGGACAAGAGGATTCTCTCGCAATAGTCAGTCTATCGGTGAACTAATGCGTGGATTTTTTGCCTATTATGGAGGTGGTCGCTCCGCCCCTCTCGGTGGTTTTGACTGGCTCAACATGGTCATCTCTATACGTACCAGAGGCGGTATCCTCCACAAGTCTGACAAAGGATGGACTGCGTACCGTGTGGATGATAACGGCAGTCGTCACCACTACCTTTTAACCATCGAAGACCCATTCGAAATTGACTACAATGTGGCCAGGACAGTTGTACGCGACGGCGTTTATGCCATTAGGAATGAATTCCGCCGCGCCCATGATATAATCAACAGTATCCAAGAGATTCCGGGAGCCGGTTGGCAGTGGCGCACACAAGAAGGTGCTGTAGGTGAAGATTTCTTTGCGGAAGCGGAAGATCGACTGCATTTACAGAAACCCCGCCAATACAAAAGGCCCTCACGTCCTTCTAACGGTGTTTCCCAAGAATCTACAGAAGAGAAACAGAGCGGACAGAGCGGACAGATCGGCCCACCTGCAGACTCGCCCCCTATGGCCGCTGTCTCTGTCAATGATCAGAATCTCGGCGAAAATAAGATCCCGAGACATAATCCGACAGCCTCTTTGGCATACCGACCCAAAACAACAGGAAGTGATGGCAATGCCACAATTGATACTGATCAGCACAAAATACAGTCTCCATCACGCAATGCAATCACCAACAATTCAAGCACTGGGGCTCCGACTCGAGCAGCGTCCTACAGCTCACAGGGTCGATTTTCGAAACCTGACGTGCTTCGGCTTGAGGGTCATACAAATGACAGAACATCATCACCCAAAGACAGAAGCATATGCGAAATCAATCCCTTAATCCGTCGTCCGGTTTCTGAGGTCACGCGCAGACAAGAGGAGATGGGCAAATTATTTGCACGAGACGCCGCTACTGCAGCCGGAAAGATGAATTCAATGTTGGAGAATCAGAAAGCTTACGCTTTGAGAGCATCTAATCAGCCTAAAGGCATGCAAACTCCCTCGGACCAGCCACTTGCGGCTAGTAATACCGTTGATGTGCCTTCGGGCTCAAAGTATGTTAACGTTCCCGATACCCGGGACAGAGGACAAACTGATAACCCTATACCCATGGGAAAAGAAAGGATACCCCATACGACGCTAGACACCCATGATACAGAGATCTCAGGTAGTGATTCTGCAACTGTTCACACTCATCTCTCCGGTACCTCAGACGCCATATCAATCTCTTCTGTTGCTATCACCAAACCGACCCCTTATTCTGCCTCCTCGAATGGCCCTGAACTGAGCGTTGATGATTCCACCCGGCCTTCGATTCGGCGAGGCTTACTTGTCGATCCAAAGCAATTATATGAGATGCATTCAATTCATACCGGGAGACACGCGGCTAGTGGGGTAAGAGCTAATATCCATTCTCCTCATAACCAACCGTCGGCTACTTCACAGATCCTCGATCAGGATGAACATCGTGACGACCTTCTTCGAAACCTTCCATTTGCTCGGTTCATTTCACCTTCCAATACTCTATGATCTCTACCGAGGGGTTGTAGAAAAATACAGAAATGGGTCTCGCAGATCATACTTTCAACAGAACAGCACATTGATGTTTTGCAGATCCATTCTACTCCATGCCGGTCGGCTACTTTGTGTGCTTATCAATCAGTGTCAGCTACGATCACCCTCGTGAAATCCAGCTTCTTGTTTTCGGGCCTCAGTTTTTGTCTGTGTCTTTTCAAGTCCTTGCTGCTGTGAAAATTTTCTGTCCCCCTGGGGAAGGTGAAGCCTGATGTCATGATTTCAGGTCACTCAAGCATAAGCGGTGCTAAGATTTGTATTCATGTTACCCTGCAGTCGTTTCCTAGCCAGAAACCTTTCGTGCCATAATCAATCAATTCGTTCAATGACTGGTCCTCAGAGCAAAACAGATTTTGTCTGCGTTACCTCATATAGATCTTCAATAAGAATCTCAGGCAGCAAGGCCCGAAGAGCAATATATCCAATGCTCCTTTAGAAAGACATGAATGGATAGGCAAATATATTTACATTGAACCATGGCTATATTCCCAGCTTTTCCTTTTTCTGCTCTTTTCTTGCGAAAGCTACCTGTTGCATTTGACTTCCGCATTATCTGGTCCAGAGTATATTTCACCACAAGCCATTTCCCCGTAGGGAGATAGATGCCTAATAGATGACCAAACTTAATGGTACCTAGGTAGTTGCAGCCAGAAGCTTTTCTGGGCTAGCTGCATGTAGCCTCCGTTCGAAATATTGGCCACCTATTTCCTCAAATTGCGCATCGTTAGTGATACACCTCCTCACAACCATTTCTCTCCACAGATCCACTGATAACCCGTCCCTTATCATAACACAGATTCATACGATGTCGACAGATCCACAACGCCTTTTCTCAGAATGGACAAAAATGTGGACGGATATACTCTCTGAACAGGAATGTTGGGTTTGCGACAGGTCACATAAAGATTCGCTAGTGATACATCCTGTAATTGAACCAGATGATAGCCAGGTAGGTTCTACTTGTACTTCTTCCATCCATCAAAAGGAAAATAGAAGGAGAACGAGCTGGTTAACTTTCGTGTCTAGACCAAGTTATGGGAAGAAGCCGGTCTATTCACTTTTTCATACGAGTCTACCGCGAACACGATCCTTCTTTGCTTACATTGCCAGTATGTGTGGGATAGTTGGTCCGACCCTTACCACATGTTCTTTCCAGCCGATCTCAAGTTCTTCATCGAGTTCGAAATGAAGGATCGTGAAAAGCGGCGGATCCTAGCAGAAGCTGGTTATGTAACCAAGAGACAGGTCCCAACGGCTGCTGAGTATCTGAAACACCAGGAGGAGAATGGTCTTGTTTCGTCGAATGCTTCCGGCGGTCTCTATAAGCGCGTATTCCTTATAAAGAACTTCACTCCGGTCCTGTACCAAATCCCAAAGGTTATGCGGGAGTGGTCCACTCCTAAGCAGTGGCATGGCGATCCGATGGTTTCGATCAGGAGAGCTATTGCGGCACTTGGCAGTCCAAGATTCCTTCTTGTCGATCCTACGATCCGGAGAGACCTTGAAAGACTGCGAGATCTATACTTTTCTGACTGGTCGCAGATTCCTGGTAATGACTGTCTCCGTGGCTTGAATGCTCGAGACAATAAGCGGTATCTAGAAGAGCAAGGCAGCTCAAATCACCCAGCTAAGAAAGTGAAGGAGCAGAAGACGGAACCAGATGTCGGAGTTGCGAATAGGACGAGCCCAACAGACTCAAGCCAGACAGATACCAACTGGGTGTTTGGCCCGGATTCCACTGCCAATAACGCAGTGCAGTCGTATGCCACTCGACGATCTCAAGATTAGTTTGACTTAGCTTAAGCAACTGCGTCGATAATACGTCCTTTGGTGTATTTATCAGATCCTATGTAGATAGTATCAAAAATTGTATTGCTGAACAATATGCCCTCTATTTTCCGTTATGCAAACATCTAAATCATATATATCCCAATATGCCACCAAGTTAGATGACGGAAAAAATGAAGTATCCATGCTTTGATGCTGAATTTAGAATAATTCAACAACTTTGTCATCATCGTCAGCCTGTTGTTGCTGCGGCTGTCCCAGCGCTTCTGCGCGAGCTTTCTCCATTTCGGCATCTTCCTCGCCTTCCTCCTTTCTCATAATTACATTCACCAGCCTATCGCAAGCTTCGCGCACATCGTCATCATCCACATGGAGATGGCACTCCCTGATGATCGGATATACATTGACCTCTCGCATCTTATCTCTCCCTTCTCGAGATGTGGTGAGCAGCATTAGAGTTTCCAGGTGGGTAACGATGTTGCTGGGGTCTGAGTCTCTCTTCTTATCCGGTGGTAACAGCTGAAGATCGGGCAGCATCGAAGCTGATTCCTCATCTGTGAACTCCTCGGGTCCCGTAACTGGTAAAAGAACGTAAGGCAGAAGGTTGGCGCCATCCTCTGCAAGGAGCATTGGATGGGAGGGCACATCAAAGGACACGTTCTTGATAGTCGAAGCAACTCCCTTTCTCCTAATATCACTCTTATGCTCCGTGAATACCGTGAGCTTTGTGATGGGAACGACGTCATCATACTCCTGCCTGGTCGTAAAATAAGAGCGGCCTTCCTCCATTCTCGAGAGATCGGCGAAAAGGTAGGACAAATAGTCATAATCGGCGTGCTTGTTCAGAGAACCCTCTGCGCCCTTGACGAAACAATCCATAAGCTGATCCATGGCTTTTGCTGAATTGGAGACGCCCTTTGGCACAGTCCTTTCCATCTTTATAATCCTCTGCAGACTATCCGATTTTGCAAGGTTCGCTAGAAGCATGGCTACCTCATTTGCATTGGGTTCTTTGGGATTCTATGAAAAAGTCAGTCAGACTCGGTTTCGGACAGGAATGTTGTACGAGGGATGCCAGAAGACGGTCATTTACGCACTGTCAATTTGGACAAGAGTGTCTCCAGAAACTTATCATCCTCCGCCAGAAGTTGAAGTATCTCACTGTCAGCCGACAGGTTAACTAGCATCGTGAGGACATCCTTTGCGATCGGCTATTCGGATGGTAACCACATTATCAGCCATGTATCACAATAGGGTATTGAAATCCCTCCAGATGCAGAGGCCCAGACTAACCGAATAGTCGCGCACGAGCAGTTTCAGGTCTCGGACAGGTAGGAGTTGTTGGCGCTTGAATAATGACGGCTGGGATGTAGAAAACCCGACCAGGTTTGCGACAGCTGCCGATCGAGACAGAAATCAGTCGATGTTTATCGGGTTGACAATCGCCATAGAATTGTGAAGCGCACCTATCTGTCTTATCTGGGTATTCCCATGGTGGAGGAACTCGACGAGCTATAGTTCAGGACAGTAAGTCAGCCTCAGAAATCTCAAGTCTTCGTGGTACATCTTCAACACACCTCCTCCAGCTCAGACGGCATTTGGACCGAGAGATGAGGGCGTTTCCTAGAAAATGGTAGATAAGGACGCCGCCGTAAATATCGCTGCGTCAACCGCTATGGCCAAAAAGAAACGGAATTTCTGCGAATGTAGAATCTTGTCTCGTGTGAGATCGTGGTCGGCAAAAGAAAATTTTGTGGGGTTACCTACCGACGTCACCGAATGTATGGCTTGCGATCCTACGGATTTACTACCACGAAGTATTTATTTGAATACGCCAGAGGGAAAGAAATCAAATGAAAGTCGCATTATACTGGCTAGATTGTCTAAATATCACCACAAACCTACACTTGATGGCCATCGTGGCAGGTGATCTTCTGGAATACTCCGTACCATATCTAATCAGAACTTTTTCGGGGCGCCCAAGATCAATAAGTTAGACAAATGAAACGCAACAGCCTACGCCCCAAACCCCGTTCATTGTTGGGATGGACTCTGAACGGGATGATTAGCATGTGCTGGTTTCAGCTTGTATCATTGGAATACATCTCTGGATTCAGATTCTACAATCCGCGGGGAATAAAACGGGATTGATGGAGGGGCTCATGAATGGAGGGGCAGAGTGGATCCGGTCTTAGGGAGTCCAGAAAGTAGTTCATGAATTACATTATTCAAGACAACTTCTCGTCCATCAACTTCTCCAGTATAGTAACTTCGAAGACGACAAAGGTAGCCCTTCATCTTTCCGGTCGCCTCTCCATTGCGACGCTTTCCCGGTATATTGACCGATTTTACGGCGTCATATTGCTTCGCGCTTGTAATTTCCAGAAATCCCCTTCCGAATCGAATCTCCCAAGCAAATAGCTGGTGTGCAGCAGACCAAGTGAGGCAAAGCTGGCAAGGCGGCTTGCATAATTGCCCTTTTCTTCTGGACACCCGCGATGGCCAGCTCCGACAGCACTCCCGATCTTCAGGAGATCCATGATTTCCTAGTTGATGTAGCCTTCAAGGCCGGTGAAACAATCAATGGCGCTCTACCTACTGTCTCCAGCACTGATTCGAAGAAGAACAGTAAGTCTAAAACTTCGCATTGCTGTATCTACGCCACCTGTCAGTAGATACTGATGATGCTTCAAGGCTCCGACCTCGTCACGGAATATGACCGCGCAGTAGAACAACAAGTCTCTACTGCTCTGAAGGAAAAGTACCCCCAATATGAGTACGTGATTATGCAAGTAATATCGCCGCCTGTTTTACGATACTGACGCAATTTATCAACAGCTTCCACGGAGAAGAGACCTACGATCCAGCCCATCCCCTCACAGATGCTCCTACATTCATTGTCGACCCAATCGATGGCACCGTCAATTTTGTACACGGCTTTCCCAGCGTCTGCATCTCCCTGGGCTTTGCTATCAAACGTACACCGGTTGTGGGCGTCGTCTTCAATCCCTTTACTCAGACTCTGTACTCTGCAATCCGTGGGAAAGGAGCATACTTGAACAAGACAACCAAGCTGCCACTGAAGGGCACCAATGTTGAACCGTTACGCGGACTCAGCAATTCCCTGATCGCGGTCGAATGGGGTTCAGACCGTAGCGGACAGAACTTCGAGACGAAGGTCCGCACGTTCGAAAAGCTAGGGAAGACTCGGGAGGAAGGCGGCGCGATGGTCCACTCCATGCGCAGTCTGGGATCAGCTGCGCTGAATCTTTGCAGCGTCGCTGCCGGTACCCTAGACTTGTACTGGGAAGGTGGATGCTGGGCATGGGATGTTTGCGCTGGTTGGGTTATTCTGACTGAAGCGGGCGGCATCATCGTTGACGCGAACCCTGGCGAGTGGACTCCGAGGCTCGACAGCCGGAAATACCTTGCAGTCAGAGGGTCGCCAAATGGCGAAGGCCAGAAAGATATTGTGGAGGAATTCTGGAGTCATGTGCAGGGTCGCTTGGACTACTGATCTTTCAGGTTGGGCTTTACACGATACTAGAGACTATGCAGAGAAAAGTTCGCCCGTCTTAATTCAGCTGCTGTTTTCCATATATATTATACATTTTTATGTCTTCTGGCGCATTTTTCGAAAAGCTATAATGAGACGAGATACCAAATAAGTACAAAGAGAATATATATATAAAAATCCTATGTATGTATTTCAACCTCCATGTCTTACACGCCTGGGAGTCCTGTTACCAGTTTCAAGTTACTCTTCAAGTTACTCTTCAGTGAATCTTCGTATCTATCGATAGCCCACACATATGTGATGACTCCTTAATTACTCCTTTGGATGTTGTGCTGTTTCTACTCAGTTGGTTCGCAGCAGCTTCACCGCTCGGGAATTTGCTGCCCGATTGTCCACGTTCCGCCTTCCCTATGGACGCCTAGTTCTGGGATCTTCTCCGGGACTTCAGAGATCAAGAACCAGGTTGGATTCTTCAAGCGAATGATGCTTTTATTCCAGGCAATTATCACTAACACTGGGCTTCACTTAGGGACAAGGCGACAGTACCCGCTGCCACTCTCTGTCTGACGAGTGCCAATCAATGATCATCGGTTGATTCGGCCACCTCATTCGGCCTTGTGCTGGCACATTAAGTGAGCTGCATGCAGCCTCTCAAGATCGAGCGACATCGCGCCAAAGGCTACTAGTCTGTGGAGTAATAACTGCCTGCCGCCACCTGCTT
Organism: Paecilomyces formosus; assembly: GCA_029606185.1. Lineage (NCBI taxonomy): Eukaryota > Fungi > Ascomycota > Eurotiomycetes > Eurotiales > Thermoascaceae > Paecilomyces > Paecilomyces formosus. Next base: position 1,001,804 of record JAPVCB010000025.1, on the reverse strand, counting down.
ATGCAGTCTGCGATCCGACCGGGGCACAGGAATATTTGAGGTCGGTTGCTGTTCATCCTTCCGAACAACGACGTTTGCCTATCCTACCATCAACGACCGACTACACTCTATACTTCCAATGCAAGCAGGAGCTATACTTTTTGCGGTGTGACGATGAATATGCCTGTTCGCGGGCCGACTAGCACGAGTTGCTGAAAAGACCTTCAAGCTATAGCTGGTTGCGAGATCGACTTATCATCATTGTTACCCCAAAGCGAGATCCGACAACGACCCATGGCGGGCACACATGAAACAAGGCGTGAGAAAAAGGCAACTGGCACTTCTGGTCAGAAACACAAACGACCATCTTCGGACGTCCGTGGTGGGGGCGTCAAAAAACCAGGTCGTCATTCGGTTGAGCAAGAGACCTCCAATCCGTCAAGTGATGGAGTGAAAAAGGCAAAGAAACATGGAGGTGCAGGCTCCAGCACACGGAAGGCTACCTCCGGTGCTCTAGCTGATACCAAAACGACTGAATTGAACACAAAGAGCCCCCGCGCTATCAAGCGCTCTTCCACCCAGCGCACCGTCGATAGGAGCAGTTCTCTCAAGACTCGGGCTGTTGATCGGTGAGTATAATTCCTAACTCCTCCGCGAAGCTGTTTCGTTGACGTGGAGATAGAGATCGGTCGCTGAATGCCGCGAAGCCCACGAGCTCCGGAACGAAGACGGATTCCTCGAAAGGGAAGACGGCTACCACGGATAAGTCTTCGAATGGCAGCACCAAGACACCTGCAGCCCAAAGTAAGGGGACTCGAAAATCCACGGGGTTCTTCTCGGCTTTGTTCATAGCACCACCTGCTCCGACCCCGCAAAGAAAGTAAGATACATGTGCGTTGGAGGGTCGATCAGTATTAACGAATCAAGCAGAATAACATGCCTTACATGCTTCTCGGACGATGTTCCTGTGAGCAGATCCGCGAAATTGGCTTGCTCTCACCGAATGTGCCATGCATGTCTCAAGCGTATATTTACTATGTCCGTGACTGACCCACAGCATATGCCACCGCGATGTTGTACTTCTCAACACATCCCCCTGAAGCATGTCGACAAACTCTTTGATACCAAATTCAAAATCAAATGGAACAAGAAATATCAGGAATACACGACGAAGAATCGCATATACTGTCCGACGAAAGGATGCGGCGAGTGGATCAAACCTGACCATATCTTTGTGGACACTAGTGGGGGTGCTACTGGTGGTCGGAAGTATGGAAAATGCAGCCGATGTAAAACGAAAGTCTGCTGCACTTGCAATGGCAAATGGCATTCTGGAAAGGAATGCCCAAAGGATGAGGACACCCAGAGATTTGTGGAGGTAGCGAAAGAAAAAGGATGGCAGAGGTGTCATAGCTGCTCAGCTATGGTTGAGCTGAAAGAGGGCTGCAATCATATGACATGCCGCTGCACGGCTGAATTCTGCATGATCTGTGGCTCCAAGTGGAAGACTTGCGATTGCCCCTGGTTCAATTACGGTGCTGCCGATGAGGGAGACAGACTGAATTTCATGAATGTTCCCCAACCGGTTAGGAATAATGTGGGTTATCAGCAAGAGCTTGATCGAAGAAGAGAGCAGGAACGACAAGACGAGGCCCTAGCTCGACGTCTACAGCAGTTCGGATTGTTTGATCGAGCCGAACCAGATGAAGCGAATGCTGCAGTCTTCGGGGTGGGTAATGCAACAGGCCACTTTATGAATGAGCATTTTCACCTTCGTCCGCCCGGTGCTGCAGCTGGCAATGAGAGGCTTGCTAGACGAGCAACACACACTGGAGCTCGTCGCAATCGCAACATAGCAGCTGCGCGTTCACACACGCCTTCACCACCCCCAGATCGATCGAGGGAGCATCTAGTAAGGCGAAGGGATCTCTCCAGACGAACCTGAAATGGGAGCTGCTTGTCTTGGATTGCGTTCTCTTATACGCTTTGTAACTTTATGATTGTATGAGTGCCATGAAATTTCACGATTTATACCCTAGCTAAGTTTGGAATAACCTATTTTAAGACAATTTCAATGAAATGACAAATAATTTGCGGCATAAAACTATTTATATATTTTTTTCTTTTTCCTAGTAGAAATTCTCGAAATATTCTCGTCTGATCTTGCCATGTGCGAGCCTGACAATTAAGGCAGGAATAAGCACTAGACGGACTTACCCTCCGGACTTAATTAACGCGGGCCAGATGCACCACCAGTAAAATTGCAGATGCCAATGACATCGACCGGTTCTGTAGAATAATTCTCTACGCAACTTGAGGAAGAAAGATACTCACTGATGGGAATTCCGCATCTAACACGTCATCTGCTCCCGTACTCAGAGCCAGTGTTCCTAGGGGATGCTGGTCGTACCGCAGAAGATGAGCCCAAATGCCTCAAACGAGTCGTGATAGATGGACCGAGTCTTGTCCATCATGTCTTCTACCGCATGCTATCCTGGAGGGGTGCTGATCTCAACCCACTAGATGCACAACCTACGCCCAATGAAGTAAGCCAAGGCGTATTGCTGTACTTACTCCTTTTAAGATACAAGAATGTCCAGGTGTGAGTTTATGTACACACCCGCCCTCTATCTAGCACAGCACTGATCCGAGAAGAGATCACATCTATTTTGACGGAGCGCTACCCCTTGAGAAACGCCAGACGCGGCTTTCGCGGTTGGAGAAATCCAGAAAGAAATTAGAAGATTTCTGCTCCAATACTAGAGGCGGCTTCCGGGGATCCAAATCGCTGTTGCAGCAACGCCCTATCGCGCAACTTCATGAAGTGATGTGCAGCCATAAACCGCTAAGGAAATATACGGGCCTAGCCGAGAATCCATTTATGGTATCAACAGTGTTTGAGGATCTGAAGCATCGTTGGAACTGGTATAGTATCAAATCTGCCGTCAAAGGAATAAGTATTTCCAATTCTCTGGATGATGATACTGCTGCGTCTCATGATGAAGAATTTCCCTGGGCTGGTATCACCGAAATAGTACCTGGCGAGGCAGATATATACTGTGGTTACTCATCAAGACATGAAGGATCAGCCGTTCTGAGTAATGACTCTGACCTTTTGGTTCATGACCTAGGACCCAATGGGTCTGTTGTGTTCTTGGACACGGTTGAATTAACCGATTACGATCTGCGCGATCCCAAACATGGACGTATTACAGCCATGGAGCTCCGTCCTACTGCTATTGCACGAAAGCTTGGCGTCCCGAGCATTCTAGCCCTAGCATATGAGCTGAAGTGTGATCAACACGTAGGCCTGACGGAGCTGGTAAGGCGCTCAAAAGGGAATATTGGGGCACTCGCAGACACAGCAGCATACATTCGTTTCGTACAGGAGTACGAAGCAGTGAACCTGGATGTATTGATTAAAACGCCTGGAACAAGAGAGAGCCTACAATCTCTTGATATCAGGGTTGCAGAGCTCTTCTTACAATATGAACTGGCCGGTTTCCAATCCGGGGAGGCTCCACACATGTATCTTTCCATCTTACCAGAAGACCATGCCAGACGTTGTGCGTGGAACGAAGGTAAATACCTAAGACGCCTCGGATATTCTCTCCTGAGTGCTTCATATCCGTCCTCGAGAAGGTACCCGACGATAGTCGAGTGCATGCGTCGAGGGAACAGGATCTGCTTTGATACAACAGCCCTTCACAGCGAGACGCAAATACGAAACGAACTACGAGATCTTCACGATCGACTATCTGAAATCGGGGCTCTTTTCAACGACGGCTACTCTTCACCCGAATACTGGAAGACGGTATCCCTGAACGAGATATATCATCAAGCAAAATCGGACCCTGCCGTCCCTCCGAGTCGTGCCGAATTAGAACGATTCCTTATCTTCGGCCACATGGGTTCAGAGCTACAGTGGAAAGACATCCACATATTTGCTCAGATGCAGTCGGTTCTGTACTCTTTGAGAATACTGGCACAACTACTTCATGTTGCGACGCTTAAGGGCTATCGGGTCGAGAACCTCCAAAACATACGGAAGATACTCTGTCATCTGCCTCCGCTTCGCGAATTGATATCGCTACGTGAAGGACACTTGGATGAACACATAGCAAAGGGATTTGTGAACAGGTTCTTTGAACTGCAGGGAAAAGCCGATGGGACTGAGTCAGATAGTGAATCTTCGGAACCGATGGATGTCGAGCCTCGGGGAGGCGAGAAAAGAGTCGCAGAAGAATGGACAGAAGTCCGGAGAGTGCGGCGAGGGCCAGATGCAGATGCTCAGATGAGTTGGAAAAACCTATCAAAAGGCCGGAATATGAACTTATATGATGTCCTCGGCGGTTGACGGCTCAGTTATATCCGTGTGGTACCTGGGCTCCTTCTGCATGTCTGCGCTTATAATGATCTGCGTGCATTATGAAAGCGATGAACGTGGAAGCATTGGTGAATAATACAAGAAATTTATTTTATTATGAATGGGCTATGTAACTCAGAACACTGGACTTCTGACTTTTTGTCCATTTATCGTGCAGATCGCAGGAATCCGACGACTCCTCTGCAGTAGCCCATCAATGCTGCCAACCTCTTTGCTTCCCGCTGCTCCTCTGATTTCCAGACCGCAAGAGCCTCTCGTAGCAGCTGCGCTACTTGGTGCTCGTCGTCTGTTGACGTTGACCAGTCTCCAAGGATATCAGCATGTACCTTCAGGAAGACAGCCATCCATGCGTTCACGAGTTCAAAATCTCTCTTCATGCGTAGCCGCTCTGTTAATGCTGTGACGAAGTCTACCAGCTCGCATCGTCCACTCTGAATACGTGGATCGAGCGATCGTATCTCCAAGTCTGCCTTTGCTGGTGGCAGAGACTTCAGGAATTCGACAAAAGGTTCGAAATTGCCCGATTCTGAACCAGAGCGCAGAAGAGCATTGAAGTGAGGGCCACCTAGACCACTTCCTTGCTCGCTTTGAATCCTTGCTATCCTCGACCGTTCGGTTGCTGCATCGGTGGAAGAGCCTTTCCCAGCCTTGCCATTTCCATTGCCTTCGATCGCTGTGTTCATATCGTCCTGGCCAACGAGGGATGGAAGGAAGAAGGGTGCCTTTTCCGGTGCCTTAGGGGCTTCTTTCGGCTTATTACGTTCCTATAATTCAGTTAGTCGGGATATCCATAGAATTCATAAAAGTACGCACCTTGATGACATCCAAATGCAACAGAGTCTGCCATCTGCTCCTGGGGACAACACTGAGTGTCATCATTTCCTCGCTTAATTGTTCAAAGGACAGGGCCGGCCCATCTTGCTCTTCGCGGCCATCATCGTCGGTAAAGGCAGCTTCAATTGTTCCTGAGCCATTCTCGCCAGACGCCGTAGGGGCTGCAATCTCTGCAATGTCATCTTCATCGATATGCCTTGTCGGTATATGCGTGAATAGGCTTCGGTTGCTCCAGAGGTTAATGCCTACACCGTCTGCATGAGCGGTAGCCAAGAATTCACCGGTGCTTGAGAAAGACAACGATGTGCATGTGCTAGCTACCCTAAAGGCATCGATCAAATGCCCAGTGGGTAGATCCCATATCCTGATGATCGAATCCATCGAAGCCGCAACGATCCATCGGCCATCGTTAGAGAAGCAAAAGTCATTGACCTGGCCGATGCAACCCCAGAATTCACGAACCACTTTCATAGTCTCAATGTCTACGACACGGATTGAGAGATCGTCACAGCTGAATGCTACCAAGTCGCTCGTGTTGCTGTACCTTAAACCAACAATAGCTGTCATAGGATGCCAATTCAGCTCATTAATCAAGCGCCCGGACAACAGGTCCCAGAACTGCCAATAGTGTCAGTAATTCCACTTGATACTGAACAGGATCACCACTACTGTACCTTTACTCTGCCGTCGAGACCGCAGCTCACCACCGTCCGGTTAAGAGAATCAACCATAATACCCGTCACCGCCTTCGTATGTTTGCCTTCAGCCGCTGCGAACTTCTTCGAGGGATTCCGAAGGCGAGCAGGGAAGCTTTGGCGATGCAATCCTGACTGCAAATTGAACATGTCAATACTTCCACCAGCTGAGCCAATAAGAGCAAATGTCCCGCATGATGAAACGGCCACACTCTGGACAGAATGGTCAGCAAACGGCAGATCTAAAGACGTACAAGTATGGACTCTTACCTTAACTTCTGTTCCATCACTGGTTTCGAAAGCCCACCGACCGGCCTTTTTCTTGCCCCAAAACCAGGTACGAGCGTACTTATCCCCTCGATGGCCAGTTACGATGCTTTCCCATCCAAGGACGCTGGAAGCTTCCGCCTCAGTGCCCCGTGTATTTGACCAAACAGGACCGGAAACCGCTAGTGCCATACCACCGTCACGGTTCAAAGAGCATGCCATGCACGTTATCTCTGGAGCTTTGAGATCTTCCGATTTTACAGCCTCCCCGGAGCGGCCACGAGTACCAGCAAGCTTTTTTGCGGTACTCTTGACGTTTCCTTGAGAGAGCTCCGTATTCTGCCCATCCTTTCGTAGACTGAATCCCCACAGACTGTGATCTTTGCTTGCACTCAAGAGCCATTTTCCGACTGTCTCTGATCCATCAGATGGAGCAGGCAAGAAGCTCAAAGTGGTGACCGCTGCGGAATGGCCACTTCTGGAATGGAGTAACCGTGGGATCGGTGAGAATGGTGTTTCTTCAAAGATCCAAGTCCGCAGAGCGTTATCTTTTCCCGAAGATACCATGATAGGTTGTCCATCAAGGAACGCAATTCCACTGATGCCAGACTCCTTGTCATGGGACGATGTCTCGTGGGCCCCGCGAAGAATACCAGTGACCCTGCCCCCGAAGTTCAAATCCCACATGGTAATATCACCGCTATCCGCTGCAGCCGTTGCCATCACCCCGGACTTTCTGCCATCCTCACCGGCACCCAGATCATCTGTCCGGAACGCGATAGACGTCACCGCAGGAGCTTTTGTAAAATTAGATCGCAAGGACAACACGCTCTGATCGGTCTCCACATTGTGAATCGATAAGCAGCCGTTTTTGTAAGCAATAGCAATCAAGGATAAGGCTGGAGTCGGCTCCAGTGTGGTTACCGCCCCCGTGTTAGGTGCCGTCGGAAGGATAGAGTAGAGCAACTTCCCACTGCTCACGTTGTAGATATCCACGCTACCATCGAACTTGCCAACGAAAATCTTGTTGAGATATGTGGGCATAGTGCACATTTTGCCCGTGAAGATCTGCTTCCCAGAGGATCCTCCAGATTCCGCCGGGGTCAACGTGGTGTAGTGCTCGAAGGATACCGATTTCCAAACATGAATGCTTCTGCCACACCGTCCGATAATCCAGGAGCCAAAAACGAGAATTTGCTCAATGGGTTCGACAGCCCCCGGAAGACTCTGCAGCTCCGCAACCTTTTTACCTCGTTTGAATATCCAGATCCCAGCAGGCGATCCAGGCCGCAGGCCTCCCCATGCTGCAAAAACAGCATCTTTCCAGGCATACGTTGCCGTGATTATGTCCGGCGTCTGAGGACGAGTGAGGAAGACCAGGTTGAGTCCACGGCGTAGGTCGTAAGTTTGTAACGAGCGTCCCACTGAAGTCGTAATCTGGAACGTCGATTTTCCCAACCGCACAGCAGTAAAGGGGACATCTGTCGGTGATACCAATCCTAGAGTCTAAACGGGGATCAATTAGTTCTAAGCTCTCTGTCTTCCTCCACGCAGGCTATATCTGACTCACTCTGAAAGGAGAGAAAATCTCAGAACCCTGATGCCTGGTCTTTTTCTGTACACCTTCATCCGGAATTCTCTTTTGCCTTTTCGCGGAAGGTCCATCATACCGCGAGCCGTCGACGGACGGCATTATTGCGATTTAAGACGGAACAGGGACAATGCAAGGCAAAAAAAAATAGTACAACGAGATAAACAAAGTAAAACAAATAAAACCGGCAGGAATTAACCCCTGGCCTTCTTTGAGTCGACGCGCGAAGGTCAGATTCGCGATGAATGTCGCATGCGCCGCCTTATTTTTTTGCGGTCAACTTTTTTTCTTCGGCTTTTGTCTTTCCGCCTAACAAATCAGGCAAGTGGGAGAAGCTCCGGATCAGACGCAAACAGAGACGACAATTATTGGATTCCACCAAGCTCTCGGCTATGCTCGTTCGAGTATCGCCTAATGATTTTCCCCGGTACTCTAGCTCACTAACTTATCTCAGATCGCTAAAATCAGATTCTGGGACGTGCGATGATTCCTGCCAATAGGACGAGATCCAGTTCACCGACCCACTGGGACATGATGTCGCGCAATGGAAGAACTCAACCATGAGAGCCACTGTGGCAATCGGGCCGTGAGGTTGAATTGGCAGCGGAAAGGTAGCGGTTTGGAAGTCTGGAAACCACTGCTAATGTGTTGGACTGCCTTCTCGTGTAGGTGACAGCGCGGGTTCAGTTCTCGAGATACGTAAGATCGCCCGAGCAGCGGTCTCGCCAGAGGGTCTGCTGCCCGTCATCATTAGTTACCGCAAAGTCTGGAGTATTGGTGCGACAATCCTGTGTGCGTTGTAAGGACTGTGTATGTGCATGTTCTGATCTTACTCTACGCAATTGTCCCTTTGATAAAGCATGTACTGAGACAAGTGATCCAGCAGGGCCACAACAAAAAGAAAAAGATTCTCCTCTAGAGCTTTTCTGACAACATTGCCCTCAGCCATTTGGAGAACAAGCACGCCGACAATCGCCCGGGGAACCCATAAAAGCCTTCAGCTGCCCTCCGCTATCTTGTCTCCAGCCTCATACACATTCCCTCTCTCGGCTATCCGGCGAATAAGCAAGACATTCAGTGGTTAGCGCTGATCGCTTCTCCATTGCAGAAGCGCAATGGATGACGAGGGCAGCCTATCTCCCTCTTCTCAGAGTCCTGGGAATGGGGCACAGGAGGTTCTGACTGCCAGTGATTTCTCGGCCTCGCGCCCCTCTATACTGGCTCCTCATCACCATGCCCCGGGTTCTCATGCGTCTGGAAACGATCAACCTTCTGATGTCTTGACTGCCGGTCGTACTCCGCGGCCTGCACGCTCATCGAGCAGGACACCCCGAAGGCTGAGCGGCAGCACAGCTGCTAGTTCCATCAGCGATATGGACCAACAAACTGCAATCATAGGGAAGATTGGGGTCTGCGCTCTTGATGTCAAGGCTCGCAGCAAGCCAAGTCAGAACATTCTCACCCGTCTCCAATCGAAAGGCGATTTTGAAGTGATTGTCTTCGGGGATAAGGTTATCCTTGACGAAGCTGTGGAGAACTGGCCCGTTTGTGATTTCTTGATTGCATTTTTCTCTGATGGGTTTCCTTTGGACAAGGCAATTGCGTATGCGAAACTGCGGAGACCATTCTGTATCAATGATTTGCCTATGCAGAAGGTCCTGTGGGACCGCCGATTATGTCTGAAGATCTTGGATCAGATGGAAGTCCCAACGCCCAAGAGAATCGAGGTCAATCGTGATGGCGGGCCGACCTTAGAGTCTCCAGAACTTGCTCAGCACGTCTATAAGCTTGCAGGGGTTCGGCTCGAAGGCCCTGAAGATGGTACCGGGGGCGGCGCGGCCAAATCTCAGGATGTGTCCTTGTCTGAAGATGGAGAAACTCTCATTGTCGATGGCAAGTCCTTTCGAAAACCTTTCGTCGAGAAACCGGTCAGTGGAGAGGATCACAATATTCACATATATTTCCCGAATGATCAGCAATACGGCGGTGGTGGTAGGAGACTGTTTCGCAAAGTTGGTAATAAAAGTTCCGAATACGATCCCAACCTCGTTGTCCCCAGGTCTATTACGGACAAGTCTTCCAGCTATCTTTATGAGCAGTTTTTGAGAGTCGACAATGCTGAAGATGTCAAGGCTTACACAGTTGGGCCGGACTTCTGCCATGCGGAGACGCGCAAGTCCCCTGTGGTGGATGGCCTAGTCCGTCGGAACACCCATGGCAAGGAATTAAGGTATATTACCAAACTCAGCAAAGAAGAAGCTGCCATGGCTTCGAAGATCTCCCACGGCTTCGGTCAGCGAATCTGTGGCTTTGATCTCTTGCGTGTGGGTGAAAAAAGCTACGTTATCGATGTCAACGGGTGGAGCTTCGTCAAAGACAACAATGATTACTATGACAAGTGCGCAAAGATACTCAGAGAAATGTTCACAAATGAAAAGCGTAAGCGGGATGGGTTGCTGGAACAAGGAGAACAGGCGTCTCCTGAATTTGGCCATGGCCATTCCAGAAGAAGCACTGCAAGCTCCCACAGGAATGCCCTGAAAACTTTGCTCAAGTCACCAAGCGCGACCAGACTCCATGGGTCTCACCATGGTCATAAATCACACGGAAATATCGCTCCAGATGTTGTGAGTGTCGCGGCGGTACCGTCCTCAGCTCATGACAGTAGGGATGCCTCTCAACATCAGAATGGAGAGGATTCCCAAACTTCCGGAGATACACATGATATTACCACCTTATCGCCTGAGTGTGCTACACCGGAGCCAGAGCCCGAGATACCAGCTCCTCCCCCTCCTGCTTCCAAACATTCATGGAAATTGAAGGGAATGGTAGCAGTTATTCGACATGCAGACCGTACGCCTAAGCAAAAGTTTAAGTTTACGTTTCATAGCCAACCATTTGTTGACCTGCTGAAGGGGCATCAAGAGGAGGTTGTCATCAAAGGCGAGGCCGCCCTCGCCAGTGTCTCCAAGGCTGTCAGAGTCGCCATGCAACATGGACTGGAAGATCCCGATAAGCTGAAACTTCTTCGAACTTCACTCGAGAGAAAAGGAGGCTGGCCAGGGACCAAGGTACAGATCAAGCCGATGTTCCGGAAGAGGAAGCCTGAAGAATTGCGCGAGGGTAGTCTCCCAAGGGAGCAAAATAATCTTACTGCCCAAACACCTGGAGAGGAGCCTATCTCACCTGTGTCAAATGATGGAAGGGAGAACAAGCTCAATCGCTCTGAATCTCGAAGTGATTCTATCTCTGGAACAACTTTTTCCAGATTCTCTGCTGCAGAGAACGATTTGGTTCTAGACAAATTGCAACTCGTCATCAAATGGGGAGGAGAGCCCACCCACGCAGCTCGCTATCAGGCACAGGATCTAGGATTGAATATGAGGGATGATCTCAAGCTAATGAACAAGGAGGCCCTCAATGATGTCCGAATCTTCACTAGTTCAGAGCGAAGGGTCAGCACCAGTGGTAAGTTTCACATGCTCGGTCTCATTACTGTACGATGCTGACTTCATGTAGCCCAAATATGGGCATCCGCGTTTCTGGACAGGAAGGAACTTCCTGATGATTTCATACAAGTACGGAAGGATCTGCTGGACGATTCAAATGCAGCCAAAGATGTTATGGATAGGGTCAAAAAGAAGTTGAAAATACTTCTACGGGAGGGCTCTGCCCCTTCGCAGTTTACGTGGCCTAAGGAGAACATTCCAGAGCCGTCTGTCGTCCTGGCTACAGTGGTCGAGCTGATGAAGTTTCATCGAAGCGTTATGCGATACAACTTTCGAAAGCTGGATGAATCAGCGCGCTCACTGAGCGTATCTAAGGACGGGGAGAGTCCATCTGCATCTGATAATCCCGCGGTGGCTGCAATTCAGGGTCGCTGGTGCGCGGGGGAAGACGCCGATCTTTTTAGGGAAAGATGGGAGAAGCTGTTTGCTGAATTCTGCGATACAGAAAAGGTGGATCCTAGTAAGCTTTCTGAACTATATGACAGCATGAAATTCGACGCCCTGCACAACAGGCAATTCCTGGAGTGGGTTTTCATGCCTCCGGACAATCTCCACGGTGAAGATGGCGATGTTTCCTCGAAAGCAAACGAATCTACGAGCGATCTCAATGGAGACAATAAGTCCGAACGCACGGCTTCTCTGACTCCTCCCCATGACCGCAACGAGGAGAAGTCTGACAGTCATTCCTTTGCGCAGCTCATCGGTTTGAGAAAGAGAGCAACAGCTCTAGATTCAATATCCGCTGTTGGGGCTATTGAGAACTCTTATGACCACTACTTCAAGCTCTATACTGGTTCTGGTCCCACGCGAGCAAAGGTAGACGAGCGCTTGTCCAAGCTGAGAGAGCTGTACAAGTTGGCAAAAGTCCTATTCGACTATGTCACTCCACAGGAATATGGTATCAAGGATAGCGAGAAACTGGAGATCGGTCTCCTTACTTCCCTTCCTCTTCTTCAGGAAATTGTTAGGGACTTGGAAGAAGTCCAGGCTTCGCCAGAAGCCAAATCCTTCTTCTATTTTACGAAGGAGTCGCATATCTACACTCTCCTAAATTGCATTCTGGAAGGCGGAATACAGACTAAGATCGCAAGGAGTGCGATACCAGAACTTGACTACCTCTCCCAAATATGTTTCGAGCTTTATGAGGCCAAAGATAGCGAGTCTGACACGTATTCCTATTCGATTCGCATTTCGATCAGCCCTGGATGCCACACTTTCGATCCTCTAGATGTGCAGCTTGATTCGAGACATGCCATCGGCTGCGCACCGAGAAGGAGTCTGACCGCTCATCAGGATTGGAAAGAAGTTATCGAGACGCTGAAAGCCAAATTCAATACGTAAGGGAAACATGCACTCCTACTACGAAATTTGCTGACGCTCTTCTTCAGGGTAAAACTTCCAAAGACATTTATCGCAGTAAACTTGAGCGACAAGCATGCTCCTAAACAGGAGAAGTCTGGCCATTCTTGACAAGTTTTCGTTGATTATTCCCGTCGACGGCCCAGTTCTCGATGTTGAGCAGGTAGTTGCAAGAATCACATGATGAGGGTTAATGGTGACAGCTAAATTCCGCTAGACTGCTGTCCCTGCTGGCCCTCTATAGTGATCTACATATAGATAGAAATCCGATTGTATAGTCAATCAATAGTGAGGAATTGAGATCAAGTACCCATTCAACTCAGATCAGTTAAGAACCGTCATCGTCAATCATGACTAAGATGAATTATGGGCCTCTTAGTGACTCATCACGCAATGCATATGCTCCCTAAGCAATGTTGTATGTAATTGTAGTATTTCAGCTGCCTGGCGCTAGTTACTCCAGTATTGGGCTTCGGAGACTCAGCCCCTCTCCGATTCCGACCCCACTATGGAATAAGCCGATAAGGCTCAAGTAATCAACAATGGCACATAATATCCATTTCAGTTTCTCATGAGTAGATCGGTTCTTTGAGTGAAAAGAGCAAGTCGTATATCGGAACTATCGCGTTGAAATATAGAACTCGCAGTGGTAAGTATCCCAGGTGCTCTTACCCGGGATTATCCCCGTTTGGAACGTGCAGTGTTCCTCCAGAGAACTCAGAAACTGACAGGTAGCTCTTTCATATGATAGATGTCGCCGGTACCAGGTTCTGTCGAGGGAGAGCACGTCAAATTGGACATATCGACAGATGGCTTTCAATGGCAGGGTCACAAAACCCAGTCAACAGTTGCAGTTAAAAACAGTCAGATCGTCTCTGTATTGCCGAGCCAGAACAAGGATAAACCAGGATACACGATCCTGTTCGTCAATAAGCGTATCGAAACCGGAGACTCAGGTTCACAGAAAGAGGCTCCCTACCTGTCATCTGTCTTCACACAGACTTTGCCTGAAGAAATATTATCGCGACACCTCTACTCGCACTCGCCAGCGCATCTCGATGCAAGCTTACATGTGATAGTATCTACTGGTTCAGGTACAGGCAAAGGGAGGACCGTTTTCGAGGAGCTCCTACGCCCGTTCTTGGCCCATATCAAGAAAACCGATTATCAATTGCACGAAACACAGTCTGACCAGCATATTATCGATCTGGCACGCTCAGTCTTTCTGCCCAAGGCCAAGGAGGGTATCTCTCAGACAATTCTACTCTTATCTGGAGATGGAGGCCTTCTTGATATTGTCCAAGTATTCTTCGATGAGTTTGAGGATGAGAGCCTTCTCGCGGTCCCCAGCATTTGTCTTGTTCCCACGGGCACGGGGAATGCAATGGCAAATTCTATTGGACTATCGTCGGACTCAACATTGGGATTGAGGAATATCATACAAGGCAAGGCTCTGTCCTTGCCGACTTTCAAGGCGACATTCTCTCCTGGCGCAGAATATATTACCGATGAAGGACGGAAGCACAGCCCAATTAACCCAGCTGGCAAGCCCGGATCCTCGAGCCCTCAAATCCACGGCGCTGTTGTCGCTAGCTGGGGCGTGCATGCTGCCATAGTCGCAGACAGTGACACCGCAGAATACCGCAAATATGGTGTTGACAGGTTCAAAATGGCAGCCAAAGAATGCTTGTATCCTTCTGATGGCTCAGGGCCACATGTATACAGGGGCACCATCGACCTCACCTACACGAATGGTCCGGGCGGAACGGAACGCCTTCATACACTAGATGTCACTGAACATATGTACGTCCTGGCAACTATGGTATCGGAGTTAGAGCAGGGTTTCATGATTTCGCCCTCATCTAAACCGCTCGATGGCCGCCTAAGACTTGTACACTTCGGCCCGCAGGCACCGGAAACTGCAATGCACCTCATGACTTTGGCATATCAAAAGGGCAAGCACGTAAATGAGGATCCTGTGAAGTACGAGGAATTTGATAAAATGAAGATCACGTTCAATGAGGAACTTGAAAAGTGGAGGCGCATTTGCATTGATGGAAAAATTGTGGCGGTAGAGAAAGATGGCTGGGTAGAAGTTAGAAGAGAGGATCGGTCGCTTCTGAATCTCGTTACCAATGTATTTAATAATTGATACACTATTATATAGTTACATTTGATAATATATTGATGCTATCTTCAGATCGTTTTATTTTTTTAGAATTACGTTGGTCTTCGGGCGAATAAATAACGGGCTGATTCAAGTATATATCCTGCATGGCCGTAGTGATGTTACCTCGAGTTATCGAAGGTCATTGCAATGCAGAAGATGTAGTATCAGTTGCAGCTATGCTGGCATCGAGTGAGCATCTGGTGCGTATAAAAATCGACATCGCAAGCATTGTCTTTGTTGGCCCTGTACCTATCAGCAACCAGCGGCTGGCCCGTCAGGATTAAACCGAGGCCCATCTCCGACGTCAGGTTCCTACAACATTCATGTCTTGTTTGGCTCCAACATGGACATTATGCAGTCATCCTTTAGAATTTTAACACCTATAGTGTTGAGATATATTTTACAACCCTATCCCAGATTCTCTAGACTAGGAATATTGCATGGATGAAGCTCTCTCGGGAGGATGAAGTGGATAAACGTTGAATGATACAAACGGACACCAACGAGAGGTGAGTTTCTCTAGATATTCCCCACACGAAGTCCGATTCCCCGAGTCTTCGATATTCTAGTAAAATTCTTATTCAGATTGATTTCCGACTATGATACACACAGACACGTGGCTAAAAAGCGGCACGCGCAGGTCTTCATTTAACCTAGAGACACGTGACGCGAAACAGCCAAGCCGACGTGAACTTGAGCCGAACGGAGATAGCTTTAAGTACATCGGAGCAGCACCAAATGGTGTTCGACATCTTTAAGGTCTCTATGGGAGCCCCTGCTAGACGCTGAAGGCATGGCAACAGCTGTCTTGCTCCCATGCTTATCAATACGCGCACTTATTTCCTTTCTCAATCCCGACGCAGTAACACCTTTCCGAAGTCTGATCCGCTAACACGCCCGTACGGAGACGTTGATCCGAGACATCAGACTACAGAGATGTTACTGGTATATCAGGCAGGTAGTGTCCATGTTGGCGAGGTTGCTCGGTTCGTTTATAGACAATTTCTGCTCTGTTCATCTAGCCATTATGGTCCCGTTCTAATCTAGATCCGTACGAATAGATACACATTGACATACACACCTGCCGCGGACCCGATACTCCCTACACCATCGGAGCTGCATATTAGGATCAAGAACACATCGGCCCTACCTCTCCGGGCAGCTTATCTCCACGGTCCATATACCCTCTATACTGCGTGTTACCCGTCTTCATTCAATCCAGACCATAAGCACGACTTAGAAGATGGGCTACCACAATTCGAGCCAAACCTCAGGGCAGGCGGAAGTTGGGATGCGATTATCCCTATACCTGAGCGTCTTCGACAAACTCCGGAAACAGCTCTATCAATTGACCCCGAGATATCAGCTGGCAGCGTTACCTGGGTGATCGAGATAACCTCACAAGTGATATTTTCTAACACAGCGTCTGTTCACTTCGAGCTCCTGGTCGGCCGCGATGAAAAGTCACTGAGTTTGGGCTCGGGCTCTCGGAGCACAGGATCTGGCAACATGCCCCCTCCGGCGCAACTCCATGATCACTGGAAGTCAGGAAGCAAACACCACCAGTCTTCTGTCAATACTAGAAAGGGCGTAAATTCCAAGTCTATTACTTTGGTGGTAGATGATACTTCTAGCCTGTGGAACACTCCTGCGTTTCCGTCTTGGGAAGAGAAACAGCACCTTGGAAAGGAGGCAGTTACTGGCCAGGCCCCTCAAGAAACTCAAGGTGATGGACAACCAGCAACAGGAGACAACTCAGAACATGCTAGCGGCGAAAGAAAGAGAAAGAAACGGCGTATTCACTTCGTGGTCTTGACCCATGGTCTTCATAGCAACCTCGGTGCCGACATGCTATATTTGAAGGAAAGCATCGATGCTGCTTCTGAGGCAGCAAGGAAGCAAGCAAGGGAAGAGCGCGATCGCCAGAAACGCGAAGAACCCGGCCACACAACCGGCGAAGATGACGCTGAAAGTGACGATGAACAGGTTATCGTCCGTGGCTTTCCTGGAAATGCTGTACGCACCGAGCGGGGTATCCAATATCTAGGGAAGCGACTCGCAAAATATGTCCTCTTGATGACATATCCTGATCAACCATATCTACCCACCAAGAAACCCAAGAAGTCTCTTTCTCGATCATTAACTGGTGGTTTGAAGAGCACGACTGGATCAACTGGTCAGAACCCTTTTCCACAGCCCTCTGAACTTGGCGACAAGAATATCCCAGACTACGCTTATGAGATTACCAGCATCAGCTTTATTGGTCATTCCCTTGGGGGCCTTGTACAGACATACGCAATTGCGTACATTCAAAAACATTCTCCCGAATTTTTTGATCGGATAAAGCCCATAAACTTCATTGCTTTGGCAACACCCTTTCTTGGCTTGAGCAACGAGAATCCAGTATATGTCCGGTTTGCCCTTGACTTTGGTCTGGTTGGCCGCACGGGTCAAGATCTCGGTCTGAGTTGGACTGCTCCCAAGGTGAGAAGTGGCTGGGGAGCAGTGATTGGTGGCCTGGGGAACGAGTCTAAGAAGGCCGAAAGACAGTCAGATCCGGGAGCCAAACCTCTGTTGAGGATACTCCCAAGTGGCCCAGCTCATCAGGTGCTTCTTAAGTTCCGAAACCGGACAGTCTATTCTAACGTCGTCAATGATGGAATCGTTCCTTTGCGAACATCGTGTCTCCTTTTCCTAGATTGGAGAGGCCTGGACAGGGTGGAGAAGGCGAGGAGGGAAAATGGACTCGTTGGAACTATGGCTGAATGGGGTTGGGCAGAGTTAACAGGAGCAAATTCCAACCCTGCTAAGGCTGCCCGAGCTCTAACAGACCTCAGCCTAGGTCCTGCAGCTGAATCGCAACACAGCTCACCCCAAACAGAGCCTGTAACTGCAACAGGAAAAGCCAAAGAGGACAGTTCCGATGGCGATGAGACATCCTCCCCTGCACCGAACCAGTTTCTGAAACAGTCTCTTCAGACAGGTAATCCAGAGGTTACGAAGCTTAAAGAAAATTCGCATTCGACGCCTGCGACACCTACGAGTCCACTTGAAAACTTCCTGTCGATGCTCCGCCCGAAGCAATCAAAAGATTCAACCCCAAGCAAAGACGTTAGGATCATCAAGCGGAGCCAAACAATGAATATATCCAGTGAACATACCGACACATCTTCATCAGATGTGTCCCAAGTGAAGGAGCCACGTCCCGGACTAGTCCGTGGAGACTCTCTATACGAAGAAGAAAGTGTGCATGCACCGCCCAAGACTACGTTCTTTGAGTCTGCCGGTGATCTTCTTAAGCCGCCTCTCCCAACGACCGAGTTTCTCATCGATCCGGCAGCACGGCCTCGCACAATATTCCATGATCGCGTGTATCATCCCGAGGATATCCCTCCCCCGTCTCCTGTAAGACGCCGCACCTTTTTCAGCTCTTCTCACAGTGCACATCCTGGCTCCAACTCAGGAGAATCTCAGTCATTGGATCACCGCGATCGACATCATACCGAAGGCTCTATGAGTGGGATGAAAGTCGAAGAGAAGATTGCCAGGGCATACCACCGTGACTTGTCCTGGCGAAAAGTACTGGTCCGTCTGGAACCGGATGCCCACAATAATGTCATCGTGCGCCGAATGTTCGCAAATGCATATGGCTGGCCAGTGGTGAAGCACCTTGTCGATACACATTTTGCCTACACTGTCGCTGCCGAGACCAATGATGTGCTCGAGCCGAGTGTCGAAAGAGCAAAACCCGTCAACGAATTAGCGTCCAATTCCGGCGAAGAGGTAGAAGGCCAGACTAAAGTTCCCAGTATTGAAGCACTTGAGAGGAATGAAAGTGCTCGAGGCGATAATAGAAGTCACCCTCAGGAACTACAAGACACTGCATTCTCCGAGCGTCCCCAGAAGACAGCTCCCGTGCCTGATCCTGCCATTAGCCGCGCAGGCGCGCATGATAAAAAGCTACCGGATCTCCCAAGGCAGCCTTCAGAGAGATGGAGTGACCACCTTTCCGGTGACGACAATGTGTCTCTCTCCGAAGCTGAAAGCAGTGACGGCAGTTATCATGACAATCTGAATCATTATAGACAGCGGACTGCCTAAGACGGATACGTCCAGCGTTCCCGCAGGCTTTTCAAGGTTCTGCGGAACATACCTATATATCCATTCATTAGTACATAGATAGATTATCGTGCCTGTATATAAGTCTAGTTAATAGTATTGTCGATATTATAGAATGCACCTCAGTGGCACAACTACAGTGGTCCATTCTTGTTCTGGTACTTAAGTCTAGACCGACCAATGATATTGTGACCCGGCATAAAATCTACAATGCAGGATAGAGAGAGATGTTTTGTTGAGAACGGTTGGAACCGATAGGTTTACTAACCCATAGTAATCACATTTTGCATGACCCAAAGGGTCAGTATCATCCGAAAACTACCCGCCACTGCCCAGAGATTCAAGAGAAAACGCATCATTTTTTTTGAATATTCATTTCGAAGAGTGCTAAATCCCGTAGTGCAATTCCATCAATACACACACTAGTTATCTCTCTAACGGGACCAGAAGTAGATCGATGGCATATCACAAGGGACTAGTCGTCCAGTCATATCTGAATTTAAACACTCTCAAGAACGGTCTCCTTGAACTCTCTCTCGACCTTCTGGCCCTTGTCGTCGGTCGAGGATTCACCGTGCAGGTTCAGCAGAGCACCGAGGTCGAACTTGGGCTGCTTGAGGAGCTTGACCTTGCGGATGTGGACCTAAAAGTGAAGCCATGGTTAGCGACCTGTGAACTATTCTGTAAGAGCCTGTTCAGTACTAACGTTCTGCAGGGGGTAGATTCCCTGGGTGGACTTCTCGATCTCACGACCGATGACCTCGGGGATCAGCTTGGTGGTAAGCTGGGAGAGGGTGCAGCTAGCAGCCTCACGCTGGATGATCTCCAGCATCTTCTTGCGGATGGCCCGGATCTGAGACGAACGAGCGTAGGTGGTCTTCTTGATCTGGTTGGGGCGTCTCTTGGTGAAGGCAATGGCGAACAGTCGGATGAGGTAGTCATCGGTGGTCTTGACGGTGACGTTGGCCTCGATCAGGGACTGCCACTTGCGGACCAAGGAGCGCAGCTTGTCGGATGTGAAGTCCAGACCGTGGAAGTTGGTCAGACAGTTCTTGCCCTGGACCTCGTCCACACGGAGCTTAACCTTGCGGAAAGCGTGGTCCTCGTCGTTCTGGAGATCGGCAAGGGAGACCTCGAAGATTCGGCCCTTCAGGGAGTCGTTGGCGTTCTTCAGACCGCTGGTACGGTTGACAAGGGTCTTTCCAACATCGCGAATCTGGAAGGTGGACGGAGCCTGGGAGAGCCGTTAGAGGCATGATTGCGGAAAAAAATTGTCGAAACTGAGATTATACCTTCACGGAGTACTCGTCCTTTCTCGAGAAGGGGTCGACGGTGCGCTTCTTGAGACCCTTCTTGCCCTTGGAAAGGCGCTTGTTCCTATGAAAATCAGCAACACGTCCATGCCACACACGCTAGTCGATCGAATAGATGTTTAAAGTTGTTGCAGTGCAATGGGATAACTGGAGATTGAGGGAGGGCGGTTGAGCTCACTTTCCGACAGCCATATTTGCGACTCGAGTCTATCTTACCACGTTGAAAGACAGACGATTGTCACCACAAGCGCTGGGCGGTTGATGTCGGTCGGTTCGAGTCGATTCAGCGGATGCGAGATTGAAAACGAAATCCCACACAAAAGTCGGCTAAGCGAGGCAGCGGCCCTAAACCGTCAACCTTATTACCTAAGCCCTGAAGTCCACGTGATGATCACGTACCGCTGCGGAAGGACACAATCGCGTATCAGTAATTACGGATTAGCGCTCCTAATAAATTACATTCGCAACACATCTTGCGTATCGACATTACCCCCCGCCCAGGTAACAGTTCGCCAGTCTTCCAGTGGCCAGTCCGAGTCTCAGACTACGTGCCTAGCAGTATTCTAGCTAATAGCCATCACTTATCTACCTGCAAACCCGCCTGTCCAGTGCCCACTGCTTGCTCAACCGCACCTGCAGCGGTAGCCAGCTCCCATGCGCTAAGAGTTTACTTGCCTGGTGGAACCGCCTGGCAGTGGCTACAACTTACAACGCAAAGGATCTTTCCTCTTCAACCTTCCTGATCTGCACCCTTCCTCTCATTTCGCCTATCTGCTCGAGTCTATAGATTTGGACAGCTCCTGGAGAGCTGCCAATTTGCGAACAACTTCCACGGAATACGAGCTGTGATCCGACTAGCTCCTACCGGCGCATAGGTATCTTGATAGAGGGGTTATACTACGCTGAGTTAGGGGAGCTGCAAGATGGTACTTACCCTCTCTGTCACTGGAGGTCTTTCAGATCTTGGATCGTGTACTGACACATGGTCGCATAAACACAGGGTAAAAGAAAGAAGTCCAGTCGCCAGCCGCAGGGACCCAAGAAGAGAGAGCCACTTCCGACAACCTTCGCATGTCTGTTTTGCAACCACGAGAACTCTGTAATAGTGAAACTGGATAAGAAGTTGGGTCTGGGTAATTTGTCCTGCAAGGTTTGCGGTCAGCGCTTCCAGACTGGCATCAACTGTGAGTAACTCTCCAGACACCATGCCATGGATTGCATAATAACGCTGTTACTGTAGACCTTTCCGCCGCTGTCGATGTCTACTCGGACTGGGTAGACGCTTGTGATGCTGTCGCGAAGGACACTGCCGATAAATATGAACCTGGTGATTCCCGAGGAGCGCAGGTTCGCAGATCACCCGTTTCTCCAGATCAAATAGCCGATTCTAGAGACTACGATGAAGATGATTATTGAAGGTTCAAAAGGGCTATATTCTGTATTCTTGAAGTCGTTACTGTGGATGACTTTGCCGTCCTGTGACTATATTTGGTGGTCCACGTCTGTCGAAAATGCGCATATGCTGCAAATCCACAATGTTCCTCGTAACCGCAATTCATATAGTTTCTTTCCATGGCCTATAGGGTGTAATATCTGTCGCCAAAGTCACCTAGGCCAGGAATAATATACCTGCGCGAAACATTGGTTAGCTTCGAATAGACGGAGGTGCTAAGTCGTTCCATACTTCTTCTCATCAAGTCCTTGATCAATAAACGCAGTAACCACTCTGAGCTTTGGGAAGCGCTCCGCGAAATCAGCTACCCCAGAAGGGCTAGCAATGAGGTTCAGGAAGAGTATGCGTTCTTCTGGGACACCCTTTGCTTTCAAGACCTCCACCGCCAATGTCGCCGATCCGCCTATACTTTATCAGCAAACGCAGAATGACAAAAAGAGGTACATCTTTATAAACACGTACCCGTAGCAAACATAGGATCCAGGAGAAGAACCCATCTCTGGGAGATATCGCCAGGGAGTTTCTCATAGAAGAGCTTCGGTTTGCACGTCTCCTCGTCCCTTTGTATCAAGATCTTTCCAATACGCACCGATCGGCAGCAGTCCCTCAATCCTTGTTCCATGGCCTCTCCCGCTCTCATGATTGAGACACCACAAATCTTGCCCTGGAACCTTACTCCCAGATACGATCGACCAACCGGCGTTGTGACAGACTGCTCCACGACGGGTAGATGGTTCAGGCCCTCCTCCACCAGCAGACGAATGATGCGGTTGGAATAGAATATGAAGTCCGCACGCCCCGTTCTCTCGTCTCTAATCATACTATGACGGTGTTAGTGACATCGGCCCACAGGAATAACGGTATGCTATTCCATACGTCAATAGTGCGATCAATTGAGGCGTCTGAGGGAGGACATGGACGTTATCATAGGAGACATCCTTCGAGATAGTCGCGGTTGGTTTCTCGTCGTCTGGTTTATAGAACGGGCCCACGCCTTGCGCTGGTGAGGGGGCAGTTTCGGGTCTTGACTGCGCCATAATGATTGATAGGCGGTTTGAAGTGAACGAATGTAGTGCAGATAGCTAGTCCGGTTAGTATGAATGAAGTGAAGACCCTTGTTGTTAGAGATTGTTTCTAGGCAGGCAAGGCAATATTCAACTTGTAGCGTGCGCCTCTTTTTGTTCACGAGACCACCACAGAGCTTCGTCTGCTGTTTGGCTCGAGCAGAGAGGGCTCGGTTGTGCCGTTACCCTTCTAGGATCCTTCCTCAAAGCTCTGTGTGTCTGAGATTAAGGATACAAAATCATAGAGAGATAGAGCAAGAAAGCAATCAACTATACAAGGACGTACCCAAAGATGGCCTACTGGGCATTCATGAGCGTGCGCCGTGAGTTGTACCGAAAACTCCAACTTCCAAGCCTGTTCTAGATAAGGGCTAGCTAGCTTGGCGGGGCGACGTTGGAGAGACAGACCGCCTTCCAGAAAAGAGCATTGTCTAGCTAGTTGCGAACTTGCAACCCGCTAAGCAGAGTTACATTTGAGGATTGTAACTGGGATGCAAGCTTCAGACGCTCTTATTATCTTAGCGTGAAATGATCTCCACCCGCACGGCTTATATCATTCCAACTCGTCGCATTCTCGGCTTCTCCAGACGACACATATTATTACGAGCCATATCATCCAAGAGATGTTGGTTGTTGTCGCAAGACAATTCCAGACATTCTACCGAAAGAAGGCGATTTAACACAGGGTGATTCTTGCTAATAACGGTAACCGGAAGCAGCGAGATACTTCAATTTCTGTAAGATGATCCTGTCGCAAACCCGGCTATGCGCACGTTCTCCCCTCCATGCGGGAGACATCCATTACAGCAAGATAACTAGAGCGTTGCGTTCGATATATTGTCTAAATCCTTGTGAATTCTGTGCCAGGCATCTTGCGATTGGATTATTGGCCGGATCGTCTACAGTTTAGCTAATGCTTGACGAGTCAGGTTCTCACTTATCCGTGATCCCAGAGACTTCATTGTTGTCAATGGCCACGGTAATCCGGCGCAAATCTTATATCTGAATTGCTTCGAATCGCTAGAACGAATCGATCGGGAACGACGCGCACGAAATGTCGACGCGCAACCGCAGATTAGTCACTTACGGAAAGTCTTCGAGACCAGTCGTAAAGGCCACACCAAGCAGTGTCTCATCAGGCCATGGGCCTCTCAGCGCAACCGAGCATCCAGCTAGGCCATTTACGCAAAGGTCTAGTAGCTCTGTGGCTTTTTCAGGAGGAACAACCAATATAGAGGCGACTAGTGCTTCTAGTGACGCGCGAGACATCACCGACACGCATGTTGAGAGACCGTCCGTGTCCAGCGACAACGAACTGCCCGAGAATGGAAATCCAAACAAGCGCAAGAAAGTGATGGCAGATGGACATGGACAAAAAACACGTCATGCTAGCAGAAAGAGTCCCGTTGGTTATTCGCCTGTTTCAGCAAAGGACGGTGGAAGTCGTGGCCTTCGCGATGTATCCAGCTCGCATGGTCGTTCAGCAGAGGTGAAGACAACACAAAATGACGAACTCAAGAATGGAACCAATCTACCACCCGGAAGACGTCATTTCTCACGGAAACGCTCAAACTCTTCTCGGTCATTGGGTTTCCCCGCCAGTTCGGGAAATCTCAAGAGCCCAGGTACTCGACAGCCTGCCGGTGACTCCGACATCCAATCAACTCCTGGCAGTAGCCAAGACCTGTCTTATTCAAGAAAGATACATCCGATCAGCAGGTCCTTGACACAGCCTGTCTACGATAAGACCTCGGGAAATGATACTTCATCGAATTCCGCGAACTCGGACAATATCACAACATATGAAAGTAGGCAACTTAAGTCTACTTCACCCAGGATAGCTACGCCGGGAAGGAAGAGAATCGTGGACTCCTTGAGTGCTAAGGGTAAAGCGCGAGAGCTGCCTCTGGAGCCCCTTGATATCGATGATGATGTTGATGATGACGATTCGAAAGTAATGTCATCTAACGCCCCTTCCATAACACCTGTGCCAGCTAGTCGTCGAAGAGGAACGAATCAACCCGGACCACCGGTTCATTTGGCCTCTTCTCAGCAGAGTGGATCAAAGGTCACATACTCCCGCCAAAGGTCATTTCTGAGTGAACTAGGCTCTTCTGATGATGCCGGACCTCGAGACCTATCAGAACTCCTAGCCTCGCCTAGCATGAAACTACAACCTCAAGTCAGCTCTGCGACTGCGATTTCTTCGCTTATAGACGAGGAAGAGAGCAATCGCGCCAGTTCAGTTCGCAGCATCCACGAGCTGAGACGTGCAGGTCGCAGTGCTCACTTTCAAGGAACAGTCAATTCGATGCTCGAAGATATAGAGGATACGTCTCTCTCAATATCTAGCCGGCGAAACGCCCTCCTACAACTTTGTAGAAAACTCAGTGATCGTCAGTTCTCCCTACAGTTTCTTGAACACGGTTTCGACAGGCGGTTTGCTAGCTGCGTCCCCGATCAACTCGACGCCACCTGTTCATACCTTGCGCTCTGTGCTTATGGGTTAATCCTATCAAATGGCCCACCGACCCCTGATGTCTTGCTGTTATTTTGGCCGCAAGTTTTGCAACTGTCGCCAGCTCTTCTTGAGATAGACGACGATGTCCTGGTCATGTCAAAGCAGAAGCGCTACAACCTACCTAAAGATGGGCAGAAAGGCTTCCGTGACTTTGTGTCGCACTTTCGTACCGTGTTTCCTGCTGAGCAACTGCATTTGTGGATTCATCCGCAAACTCTGGGTCTGCGGTGTATGTGGCAGACCTTGCACAGATGCCGTGATCGACTTGGTACTCTGAAGAGAATCCCCGGTGCATTAGTGGAAAGGATAGTCGATGTCCTCGTACACAATTCTGACCGCCTAGGAAACACTCTAAGCCCCGAAACTCTGTCTATTCTCGAATACACTTTGTCCATCCTTGAAGCGCACACGACTTTACCAGACGTTCTAGAAGGTGACGGGAATAATCCACTAAAAGCGGTTTGTGGTCTTGGAAGTCTACTCGACTCCCTTGAGGAGCCCCGTGACCATCGTCTGAAGGAAATCCAAGTCCTTTACATACGACTTGTGTTGAATATTACAAACAATAACACATCGCTCTGCGAGGACTTCTCTACCCCTGAATTAGTCAGGAGTCTAGTGGAAATAATCCTGAAAGACTTTGAACGAGTCTCGGAAATGGTCAGTGCAGAGAAGAAGGAATCTATCGACGCCGTGATATTGGCCCTTGGGACTTTGATCAACTTGACGGAGGAAACTGCAACGCCCAGGAAGCTTATACTTGAGGAGATGACGCAGTCCGGCTCTTTACTTGATCGCCTTTTATCCTTATTCTCCGAAGGCTTTGAGGCTATCTCAGAGGTAAGACCTTGTTACGCGCCATTAGTGCGAATCTATCTAACGATATACTAGGCCGATTCTTTCGTGCAAACACATTCCAATGTCGCATTTGGTTATCTATCGATTCTTCTGTGTACGCTATCTCTGGATGAAAACGTCCGCGCGCACCTGAAGCATTCTCTCCGCGGAAATGGCCTCTCGCGGGTTTTGGCGACAGCAGAGGAATTCCTTCAATACCATAGGAAGGTTGAAGATGAACTCCGCAGTTTGGGCGGGGAGCAGGATCAAGTGGCTGGTTTCACTTCTCGATTGCAAGGCCTTGTGGAAAGAATCAAACGGTACGAAAAAGGCTTGGCTTGATGTGACGTCGTCTGGTGCTTCTCAACCTGGATATGATACTGGATGAGCCAAAATGCGCAGAGGGATCGCTGTTCCACCATTTCGTCTCTATCTGCGGAGTGCCTCATGGGTACATGTATGAGTTCTGCCGGAGTGCCTTCCCCGTCTGACCATACCTTCTGTGTTCCCATCGGAAGCTCTGGGGGAGATTCAGTTTCTGGACTGCCAGCTTGATTGTCTGTGGTAATAAATTTCGAGGGTCCTCTACAGCATTGGGGTTTGAAATGCCAAAGCAATCTCGA
This sequence comes from Paecilomyces formosus, assembly GCA_029606185.1. Lineage (NCBI taxonomy): Eukaryota > Fungi > Ascomycota > Eurotiomycetes > Eurotiales > Thermoascaceae > Paecilomyces > Paecilomyces formosus. The sequence continues at coordinate 975,083 of JAPVCB010000025.1, read as the reverse complement.
GGAAGTAATCACAACCTACACAGCTGTGAACCCAGCTCTATCACTTGAATCTCAGCAGAGTTATCGCAATCTCAAGCGACCACTGACAATGAAGTGATGAACACTCTTCACAACAAATACAGGGATGTGGTCTCCTGCAAACCGGAAACCCGGAGTTGACTCCATATTAAATGTGTGTTCAAAACAGAACGCCAACAGCCTTTGGGATCATAGCCCTGGCAGTCAATGAAGAGCAACTCTTCACTATTTGTGTCCATGAGACTTACTTTCATAGCGACGGGTGAAAGTGTTGATTCCACCAGCTCCTGTAAGAGCTTTGAGCTATTCGAGGGCTGCATATTCGAAAGCTATCGAGGCCATGTGGCCACCACTATCTCCTGTTAGATGATGATTATGTTTCTATGAAAATATATGAAAATAGATAGTTAGATGATTACGAGAATAAGAACTGCTTACTAGTACCGTTGGCTGTCTCATAGGTCGTAGGTAACTTACTCCATAGCTAGTTCATGAACTGCTCTCGCTTATCAGGACGGCTCGTGCTGATAACCATTAATTATCAGAAGCATCGTCCGCTAAGTCCAAAGTATCCGCAAATAACTGTGATCGTCTGCTTCCGGTGGATCATCGCACACCGCCTACTGAGTCCGGTAAGCGTCAGCAATCGCCAGCGGACCTAACAACGACCTGCAGTAGCTACGAGTACTTACTGAGTAATTACGAGTCCCGCAAGGTCGGGGAAGCATTCTCGACTCCAGCTCATCATTCTTCATCAATTCCATCGTTTCTCTCAGGTCCACCCCGTCTCCGGAGGTGGCATTTGAAGCTCCTGCCTGTCCTTTTAGCCTTTACTTAATTTCTCACCTGGCAGCTCATCTCTATCCAAGGGCATTTACCCTTTGCCACTGAAAAATTCGATCAGCTGTGTGACCTTGGAATCTGTCCACTCGCTGTTCCAGGACATTGACTTCTATTCTCCTCACGAGGACCGCCTTCTTGTCTGGGTTAATTACACCTACGGAACGCCAATCCCTGATCGAAGGAGCGTTCTCAGTGCTGGCACGTTCCCGTTTACCGATACTAGATCTCGTTCAGCCTGTTCTATCTGCCAAACCCTAGTGTCTTTGGCTCCTCTTAATACCCCTGCTTCCGTTACTCGACGTTTCGACATTCAAGATGCCTGCACCACCTAAGCAGCGAAAGATTGCCATTGTCGGCAGTCGATCGGTGGGTATGTTGGTTTCACTGGTCTCGCCTATTGGCACCCTTTGTATCGACAGCAACGATTGCTAATCTTCCTACAGGAAAGTCTTCACTCACAGTTCGGTTTGTCGACCACCACTTCGTAGAGAGCTACTATCCTACGATTGAGAACACGTTCAGCCGCATTATCAAGCACAAAGGACAAGACTTCGCGACAGAGATTGTGGATACTGCTGGACAGGTAATATCCCCATCATCTTAGTAGCTGTTCAAACGCTGACCGCTCTGGCAGGATGAATACAGTATTCTGAACTCGAAACATTTTATTGGAATCCATGGATACATGATTGTGTACTCTGTGGCGTCTCGGCAGTCGTTTGATATGGTCAGGGTTATTCGGGACAAGATACTGAACCACTTGGTGAGCATCGTTTCCATATCTGTTGCGCAGTCAGCAGGCTAATTGTATATGTCAGGGTGCCGATTGGGTGCCTCTGGTTGTAGTTGGCAATAAGAGCGATCTGAAACCCGAGCAGCGACAAGTGACAGCGGACGAAGGCAAGCAGCTGGAGGAAGAGTTCAAATGCGCTTTCACCGAAGCAAGCGCGCGTCTCGATTACAATGTCGCCAAGGCTTTCGACTTAATGATTGGGGAGATTGAGAAAGCACAAAATCCATCTCAGCCGGCCGGCAATAGCAAATGCATACTCATGTGATCGCAGCATCGAAGTACGATAGCTGCGTCCAACGGTGGACACGGTTTATTTCAATGGAGACCATGTACTTGAACTTATGGTGTTATGGTGCCCTTC
>JAPVCB010000025.1:923146-972973 GCA_029606185.1 Paecilomyces formosus | reverse complement strand
GTGTTAACCTCTCCCTTGTTCCTTTTTTTTTTTTTTTTTTTTTTGTCTTTCTTCTCTTTACTCTTTACTCTTTCTCTTGCTTTTGCCTTCTTTCTTTTCTTTCGTTTTGCGTCGCATTTCCCCTAGTCTGGAGTACTTCAATTGATGCTCTAATGCTGTAGGGTGTGTTCGTCTTTCCAATTCTGCATGTTACGGTTTGCCGGGTTACAAGTGTCTGATGTCTTTTTTGGATGGGTGAAAGTCCAAGTAATGGGATGTGAGGTAGATTGTCTAGTACTGAGATAACATAGATATGTGCTAGCGGCAAATACTTCTATTGCTATCAACAGTGGCGAAGAAGCTATACTATAGACGCATGGAGTAGTAGTAAATTGTCTGTGAGTCACGACTCCCAGGGTAACCATCCTTATTATTATTATTATTATTAGTTACTTACTGTATGACTACGGCTGACTACTAATGCCCGTTTGAGAAGTGGGGACCTTGCCCGCAGACAGTACTCCGTACTGTATTTCCAATACATATCTTATCGCCATCTTCGAAATAAAAAAAAGTAATCTCGATCGACCGTAGACATTGTGCCCTCTCTAATCTCGATCTAATATAGTAATAAGAAAAGAATAACATGCCCTGATATCCAATCGCCGCATGAAGTTCTCCTAGGACTTGAATAGCAATGTAAAAAAGTAGCGTAATCCTCCAGTGATGGATGGAATCTTTCTACCATAGTTCCGTCGATGAGCTTAATTGGCCTGTAGATAGCGACAATGCCCCTCCTTCGCTTCTTGCCACGCACTTGCACTGTGTGATCCAGCAGCCAAAACGCACTAGCCCGCTTGAGGTTTACCCCTCGCTAGCCAAAAACATTATTTGCGCCCTGATCGGATATCTCGTTGCCCACTCGTTCCCCTCGTTTGTTCGTCTGGCTGAGAGAAAAGAGGCTCTCCATAGCGGTATCAGATCAGAAGGAACAAAGAGTATCTATTAGTCGTGTGTGATACTCCATATCCAAAATGCTCGACCTCGCCGACTTTGTCAGTGAGCGCGGCGGCGATCCCAAGAAGGTCAAGGAGAGCCAGCGCCGCCGATTTGCTCCCGAAGAAGTCGTTGACGAAGTCATTGCCCTCTATGAGGAAGCTCGTCGCGGTGAGTTTGCCATGCCTGGTCGATATAGATGTTATGTGGAGTCTTGTTTTTGAGTCGCATATACTGATTCCGTTAACTGTGCCACGATATAGCTCGATTCAATGTGATGCAGGTGGGATCGAAGCTCAACGCTCTTCAGAAAGAAATCGGCATGAAAAAGAAGGTGAGCATGTGCTTTGTGGCTTCTTGCGATTCTGGAAGTACATAACTAATGAGTGGGATTCTGGGGTGTCTAGAACAAGGAGGATGCTAGTGGTCTACTAGAGGACAAGGCGAAGCTGGAAAAGGAAAAGAAGGACGCTGAAGACTTTGCAGTTCAGAAGGAACTTGAGCGGGATAGGAAGATCAAGACGATTGGAAACTATGTCCATGACTCGGTGCCAATTAGCAACAACGAAGTATGACCACCAGGGACACGATGGGCATTTGGGACAACATCGCTGATATGGGTATTTTGCAGGATGACAACGTTGTGGTCCGGACTTGGAAGCCCGAGAATACTGCGGTGGAAAAGCGCGACTGTCTCTCACATCACGAGGTCCTCACCCGGTTAGATGGCTATGACCCTGAGCGCGGAGTGAAGATCGTCGGCCACCGTGGTTACTGCCTGACTGGATATGGACTCTTCTTGAACCTCGCTCTTATCAACTACGGGTTGGAGTTTCTCTTCAACAAGGGATACAAGCCCAACCAGCCGCCCCAGTTTATGCTGAGAGAGTACATGGCGAAGACCGCTCAGTTGGAGCAGTTTGACGAGGAGCTTTACAAGGTTACCGAAAGCGAGGACAAGTCAACGGACAAGTATCTTATCGCTACTTCAGAGCAGCCTCTGTCTGCTCTCCACGACAGCGAATGGCTCCAGGACAAGGACCTTCCGATCAAGTAAGCGCAATTATCTCCTCGGATGCTAGCTCAGACGCTGATTAGAGTCAGATATGCCGGTTACAGTACCTGCTACCGCAAGGAGGCTGGTGCCCACGGCAAGGATGCGTGGGGTATTTTCCGTGTTCACCAGTTCGAAAAGGTAATATCCATTTCTACTAACATTTGTGAATTGTCTTCTGATGTGAATGCCATTTGCAGATCGAGCAATTTATCCTGACCAAGCCCGAGAATTCTTGGGAGGTCTTCGATGAGATGATCGCGACTTCAGAGGAGTTCTACCAGTCCTTGGGAATCCCATATCAAGTCGTTGCTATTGTTTCGGGGGCTTTGAATAATGCGGCATCTAAGAAGTATGATCTGGAGGCGTGGTTCCCCTTCCAGGGTGAGTATAAGGAGCTGGTTTCGTGCTCGAATTGCACCGACTACCAGTCTCGCGCCTTGGAGATCCGCTACGGTGTCAAGAAGACCACGGATACGAAGAAGTCATACGTGCATGCTCTGAACTCCACCCTATGTGCGACGGAGCGAGCACTCTGCTGTGTCTTGGAAAACTACCAGACTGAGGATGTAAGTTTCGTCGGCTCTTTACCGATTTGCGTAAGGGATGGTGCAGCTAACATGAAAACCAAGGGTATCAACGTCCCGGCGCCTCTTCGAAAATACATTCCCGGAGCACCTGAATTCATTCCCTATGTTAAGGAGCTCCCTAAGGATACGACTTCTCAGAAGAAGGGAAAGCAGGAGAAAAAGCAAGCTCCTAAGACCGGCGATGTCGCAGAGAAAGTTCAGGACCTCAAGATCTAAGGGATGATAGAGTATGAGCATATCTTCTGAGCTTTGTTACACAGGCGAGTTTAGAGAAGACCGGGATCAGCGTTTAAAACAGTATTCCGATGCGAACATATGATGATTGTAAATGCTGGCGAATGAGATTTGTGGATTTGCAAAAGCAGATGTCTATTAGCTGTGATGAATGGTAACACAACCTCGAACTATTGTGTAACGTTGGCAATTTCCCATGATCCATTAGAGCATTATACTGCCAGAGATATCAACATATGTATGTCCAAAAGATGGAAAAGAATCAAAGGAATCTCATGTCAGACAGTATCCTTAACAACGGACGGATGAATGAAATTCTCCGCCACCAGACGGTTGCGGCGAGTGCGTGCGGATAAGCCAGTCCCCACTGCAGCGTAAGAAACGGTAAACCATCTGATACCAAAATTTACATGAGCCAAAGCCCCCACCACTCTCCGGTTTTCGGTGACGGTCTTTGCTTTTGGACGGTCACTCACTCAGTCATTCATGGCCTATATTTTGTGACCGGCTGCTTCGTTGTATGACTCTCTTTTCCTTTTCTTTCTTTCTTTTTTGCTAAACCCCAGAACCTCCATCGTTATGACTTCCGCAAGAGATATCCGCGTCAGCCCGAGCGAACTAGCTAACCAGGTCTCCTCGAGTCTGGGCCTCTCGACTTCTCCCATTGCGAGCTTCCATTCACAACCCTCGAGCCTTGGTGGTGTGAGTCGCGCCGCAACCGCTGCGGCGAAGCACCTCAAGCCTTTTGCAACGGAGGACATCAAGATTCTCCTCCTGGAAAATGTCAATGCGACGGGACGGGAAATTCTCTCTAAGCAGGGCTACCAGGTCGAGTTCCTGAAGTCGTCCCTACCGGAGGACCAGTTGATTGAGAAGATCAGGTTAGTAGTTATACTATGTAAACAGTTGAATTGCGATTGAGATAGATAGACAGAAAGTCTTACTAACATCTCCATCTTTTTTTTTTTGTTCAGAGATGTCCATGTGATTGGAATCCGCTCCAAGACCAAGCTCACTGCGCGGGTACTCCAGGAAGCGAAAAATCTTATAGTCGTGGGATGCTTCTGTATCGGAACCAACCAGGTTGATCTGCAATATGCTGCGCAGCATGGAATTGCCGTCTTCAACTCGCCCTTCAGCAACTCCCGTTCCGTGGCGGAGCTCGTTATTTCAGAGATCATCGCCTTGGCCAGACAGCTGGGCGATCGCTCGAATGAAATGCACCAGGGAACATGGAACAAGGTCAGCAACAAGTGCTGGGAGATCCGTGGGAAGACTCTAGGTAAGGAGTGATATCATTGTGGAGAAATACTCTGTTTTTTCTGTTCTGACCATCTACTTCTTTTAACATAGGTATAATCGGATATGGTCACATTGGTGCCCAGCTGTCCGTTCTTGCGGAGGCTATGGGAATGTCCGTGATCTACTACGACGTTGTCAACCTGATGGCAATGGGAACAGCACGCCAGGTGCCTACCCTGGAGGCTCTTATGCGTACTGCTGACTTCGTCACCTGCCATGTTCCCGAACTGCCAGAGACGAAGAACATGATCGGACCCCAGCAGTTCGAACAGATGAAGGAAGGAAGCTACCTAATCAACGCCAGTCGAGGCAGTGTTGTCGACATCCCTGCCTTGATCCACGCCATGCGCTCTGGAAAGGTTGCCGGTGCTGCGCTCGATGTGTACCCCAACGAGCCCGCGGGCAATGGAGACTACTTCAACAACGAACTTGGTTCCTATATCAATGATCTGCGCAGTCTCAAGAACATCATCCTCACTCCTCACATTGGAGGTAGTACCGAAGAAGCTCAGAGCGCCATCGGTATCGAGGTCGGCGAGGCTCTCGTGAGATATGTGAATGAGGGAACCACCCTGGGCGCCGTCAACCTTCCAGAGGTTAACCTCCGTTCATTGACAATGGAGGAGCCCGACCACGCCCGAGTGATTTACATCCATCACAACATTCCTGGTGTGCTCCGCAAAGGTATGATATTATACGGATTTACCCTCAAATCCTTCGACTCTTGCTAATGCTGTTGTTCCAGTGAACGAGATCCTCGGCGACCACAACGTCGACAAACAGATGACCGACAGCAGAGGCGATGTACGTAGCAGAAACTCCCAATCATACCTTGAACGGCAGAGAACATGTGCTAACCTAAATCGACGAAACTAGGTCGCTTACCTGATGGCCGATGTCAGCAACGTCAACACCGCCACTATCAAAGATCTCTACGAGAGACTCGAAAGCCTTTCTTGTATGAACTCCACCTATATATACCGTCTTACTTGCAAATGCTAATGTTTGAATTTAGCTCGTATCATGACGCGAATCCTCTACTAAATTTAAAGCCATATCTTCAATCTCACGCGGGACGAGTCCATTATCACGGATGATGGAACCAACATGCAACTAGCGCATTTTTCTTTATGTCATTTTGGATTAGACAGGTGGGAATCAAAAAAGAAGGGTCAAAAAAGTAAAAAAGGCAGCTAAGCTTTTTTCCTTACATGATTACATGGACTTTTTGTTTTATATGCTCCCCTCAACGGAAGCCACTTTTTGCACGGCAGTAGTCACTGTGCTGGTGCTATATAGTACACTACATCAAACCAACATATTTATAGACGTCTCATTTGAGCACATTATTCATGATTCTATATTTGTTCTCTGATGTCTTCTCTTGGTACTATCGGTATAGAAGGGATGTGATCTTGAAAGGGATAGGTTACATAGATCTGTAGCCAATGCCGATCCTAATAGACGCCAACGTCAACGACGATACACATTGTAGCTTTGATCCGCTTCTCGCCCCCGATCTCTAGACGTCGGGCTTCGACTACGCCTTCTCAGAGTGTCGACATCCCGAGACCGGGATCGATCTCTTGAGCCGTCATATCTCGGAACATAAGAATCTACCCTGTCGGGACGTCCTCCGCCGTGACTTTGTGGCGGGCGATCCCGTCTCCCACTCCACGCCGCATGGTGAGCTGATACCGGCGGTTTAGGAGGGAGTCTGTCTCTATGCCAAGCAGGCAGATGGCCATCGTCAAACCCTTGCTTTGCTTGACTGTCAGAAGAGCGCGCATCACCAGGCCGTCGCTGAGGAGCATTAGCATAACCCGGCCGCGCTACTCCAGGTATCCGACCGCCTCTGCCTTCTGCAGGAGGTCGTCCGGCGGATTTCATCGTCCATTCAGGACCTGAACCTATGCCAGCCGATCCTCCCGCGGGCGCTGGAGGTGGAGCGGCCCGTTGGCCGCGGAACTTTCTGCGGTCAAGCTCGTGAGAATCTTCGAATTGAGGGAGCTCGCCTGGCTTTGCTGGGAGTGGAGGTGTTTCGAAATAGGGATGTTTCAGTGCGTCTATGGCGTTTATCCTCTTGCGCCAATCGAGTTTCAGGAGTTCCGTAAGTAGAGAGATGGCTACGGGCCCTTGGCTAGGAGAAGGGTTAGGACTCGTATCCAAAGGTGAGGTGGCGGGCTGAAAAAAGGGCACTCACTCCTTGAAAACTTGGGAGAGATTGCCAGGCTTGGAGCCAAAGTTTCTAACCCCTTCACATCCTGGTAACGAACTCCAGCCGGGCATGTTCTCTTCGGTAGGTGTCCCTACCAGGTTGAAAATCAAGTGTGCTTGATTAAGATCACTGTTGCCAGCAAGTATGGGCTTCCTCTTGAACATCTCGCCAAAGACACACCTAGAAATGCATCAGCGTCAATTCACAAGGATATACAAGGACGCTCATACCCGACTCCCCACATATCAATAGCTGTGGTATAGCGACGAAGCTGGAGTAGAAGCTCCGGCGGCCTATACCATCGCGTGACCACAAGTGTAGTGTAATCCCTCTTAGCTTCGCCTCCACCTTTTCCGGCCTGTGGTGGTGGTTCATCATATGGCCGAGCAAGTCCAAAATCAGCAATCTGAAGAATGCCTTTGTTGCTAATGAGGAGATTCGCCGCTTGTATGAAATTAGTCAGGTGTCTCCAGAGACTCTAGCGGACTTCTAACCTTTCATATCTCGATGTAAAATGCGACTCTGCAAAGATGGTCAGCCGTGTCTCAAGAGCATCAGCGGCTGATATATTACCTCGTGGAGATATCGAAGCCCTTCTAGGAGCTGTAACATGTAGCATTTTATTTGGGGTTCACTGAAATGGACTTTGGGGTTTTCTAGCAAGCCTGACAGATCGTGCTCCATATATGGCGTGACCATATACATGCTCGGCTTTTTCCGACCCTCGCCTGGCGCTTTGTTAATACCACCACAGGCAGTGTTCAAGACGGTCATCACTCACCCTTGGGCCTTTCGACGACCATCTCTTGCAACTGAAGTATGTTTGGATGTGAGAGCATCTTGAGGAGCTTTATTTCACGAAGTGCAGTAATGGGGAACTAAAGCAAAAGAACGAGTCAGCGAGCTATTCCCCTCACCGTTTCCAATAAGGGTCTCTTACGCCATCCTTTTCATTGTGCATCAATATCTTCTTCAGGGCGAAGATGGCACTATTTCTTTTAGACCTGGCTTTGTAAACTTCACTATAGTGAGAAGTCAGCTTCATATACCTCGACGAACCATATAAATGGACCGACTCACCCGAAAGTTCCTTCACCAAGCTTCCCTAAGAATTCGAATTCGCGTATATTCGAACAACCTTGGAACCGAGGGCGACCATCGCTTCCCTTCTCGAGAGGAACTCTGGCGGATGGCGATCCTGCTGATAAGGCCATCGTAGCTATCCTGTATTGAATGGATAGCGGTAGCGCGAGATTGTACAGCCGGCGGAGTTATCCAGGTGAGGTCAAATGAATGCGAAAGTCCGGTAGACGTGGTGCGACAAAATGTAGCCTTATGACCCCGATGAGGTCAAGTAGGTATCTGCGATGGCAAAACAGAGGAATCAGTAGCGTTCTCGAGCAATATATGGACCAGACATACAGAGAGAAACTGATATGTTCCGTATCTCGCGGTATCGCAGCTGGTGTTCACAATCCTTCGACGGCCTTGTCGATTCGCGCCAGCGCTCAGCTTCCTTTTATGCGCGAGGTAAAAACCAGCTGATAGACACCAAGACAAGCACCTATCAAGCACTCCTAGAATCCCGAATAGTTATCCAAGAGCGGCGCCGCCCACATGTTAGTAGCCGCCGCCTGGATATTCTTCGCTCGCGGATTGCGTCAATACACCCTGTTGACTACCGCATCTGTATCGCATTCGGTTTCCTTGACTGAACCCGCAGTGTGAAGCTTGATAGGGCAGTTTAAAGAGGTTGCGACAGTTGATCTTGGGATCTTGATTGCGCCCTTCCATTCTAGACCCAGAGCGCGTTGCTTGAACTCCGAGAGGATCGCTGACTAAGCATGCAGATTGTTGCCGTCGATCCAGATATCACTGGCGAGCTGCCGACTTTACGATGGACCGTCAATAAGCATATGGGAATCTGGAGAACAAATATTGTATATGCCTCGTAGACTCCAGAGAAATGTATTATACTTTGATTATCTTCCACCTACGTGCATCTAGTTCGATATCAAAGATTTATCCTAGGGACCTACTATCTCCCGCGGCAAATATATATACATACCTCTATATAAAAGTATTATTCGAAGTAAATTTCAAGAAGACCTAGTCGCGGCAGACGAAGAAAAATGCCTCCAACAATCCCTCCCTCACCCTGTCATGGGGTTATAAGTATCCACTTTGCAAATGAACTATAGAACTCGCAATGAGGCATCGAAGCAGCTAATTTTCAATCAGACATTCAGCTGAGAGTCTAGTTCATTGACCGATATTTATGCTAGATCTATCAGTAGCCTAGCAGCTGCTATGTATCTCCGGTGTCTAGACTCTATTGTTCTAGACTCTATTGTACATAGGCCTACAACAAAAGATCCCGCTACTAATGGAGTGGAAAATTCGCATAGCCAATGAAACATCTCATAATTGCTGTGACTAGCAACCACAGATTTTGAGATAGACATTCCTACATGGCACGCTTCGCTATTTTGATTCAAAGATATGCGATCGACAGTCCAACTTTTTTTTTAGAGCAATACTAAATCGAGTCCCTACTGTTAATTCGGGCTTCAGAGCCATGTAACCGTGACAAGCGATAATAGATATCAGATCACGTGATCAGATTGACCGGATAGCGTCTAACCTCAAGTTCAGACAGTCCGGATCTGATTGATCTCCCGAACATCGCGATCTTGCGTTAGCTCTCAGCTACAATTGATTACCCGACAGGTATGCTATCCAGCCAGAGCATCATCCGCCCTTAGCTTGTGCGTGTGCTAATCTCCCAGTGATCCCCAGTCATGGCTGGCAAGCACCCGATCCACGTCCACCCCCCGCGGCCTTTCTACCGCTTTGCCGCGACTGCGCTGGGAGCGAGCATGTGGTTCTTCGTACGTGTGGAATAATCTCTGTGGAGTGATACGGATTGGATTGAGTCACTAACGCTGTTCCCCCCTCTGGGGCTGATAGTTGTTCTACCGAGCTAAGCAGGACGGCCCTGCATTGTTGGGCTGGAAGCACCCGTGGGATCACTGAGGACTACAACTGCAGTCGAGAGCGTCCTAGTGAAATTGCATGCGAGCGAAAGAAGTGCAGGGAATTTTGTTTTATGCCCGTGCTGTATAATTATTACAACCACAATCGACTTGTCTCCGGCTTATGAGGCCCTGTTTTGCGAAGATCGAGGCACATAGATATTGTCAAACACCACATAACACATAAAAGTGCAATATCTGTTCTTCTGATGATAAGATTCTCTATATATATAACACAAATATGTCCGCGAGACATGGGCTCGTCCTATTCTGCTACTACGGCAACTTCCCGTCTCTAGATGGAGAATGAGATCGTCTTCCATGCTGCCAGTTAAGTTAAGCCTTCGTCGTGGTCATCGCATTCCAGATCTCATCATTTCATACGACATTTTCCAGACCAATGAGGTCGGCTCTCTCAGTTCCCAAGCGCGTCAGATTCGCATCTGCTCCAGCACTACCTTGTATTGACGTCGGGCCTTGCGGTAATTCGGACGCAGGCGAAGATATAGATGCCACATACCCCGGGCGATCATAGGGAAAACTCGCTTCTCAGATATCCAAGAAAGTAGAAATTCGCCCAGAGCAAGCCCCAGGATGCAAGCTTTAAACCTCAAGGACGTAAAGGTCAGTTGCATTACGCTGGTTAGCCACTCTGCGTGACCAAACAACATGTACACCGCTATTAGAGAGTCTATCGTGACCGTCAAAAGGAATGGAACTGGTCTGCTTTAGTGAATGTCCGAAATAACATAGAGGAAGTACGAACCGTTCGAAACGATTGGCTGTCTGAAAGGCGGGCCAACACTGAGGACCACACTTGTAAGGATGTACTGAAAGCATGACAGTATAAAGAGCGCTGTATTTTCTGAGTTCTCGATGTTGGTGTCGTCATGGCCAATCTTTGGAGGTATAAACCTGCAAAACTTGATGAGTGATTGAAAGAGTGATTGCGAGGAGCAAAGACATACCATGGCTGTGATTGAACGGCTTTGTATATAGCAAATTGAGCCAAAACACAGATTATGATTTGACCAAGGAGAGGCGTAAGAACTTTTCGAGAGACCAGATCGGCGGTTGGGCGTTTACGAGATAATATCGGATAAGGCCCCGTCCAACCCACTTTCGGAAGATGTTAATGGTCACACACGCTCAAGAGAGTTTAGTGGAAGAAACAGATGAGTGCACACTTACTGAAAATTGCAATGGGTAGAATAAGAACAAGATCTATGAAAAGAAACTAAAACCATCACGTCAGCAAGGGACTGCTTGTCTTCGAAAGCCGTATGGACATACCTGGAAATCTCCGAGATTGGAGGCCGATGTATACAGAAAGCTAACCGACGTGAACTGGATCGCTGAATAAAGACTCATGTACTTGAAGCAACAGAAACTCGTCACCAGAGCGGCGCGACCCTCCCTTAAAATAATGGTCAACATACACGCTCGTCTAGATGCAGAATAACACTCACTTGATAACCTTGGGAACGCAAGATATATCAAACACCCGACTCGTAAATGGCGCAGCAACAGACGCCTCCGCGTCCGAAAGCGAAATTCCAACGTCTGCTGCCTTCAGAGCACCACAATCATTGGCACCATCACCGCAGAACCCGCAACAATAGTCGAGGGACTGAAGTTTTTCGACGAGTTCATGCTTCTCATCGGGAGACATCCGAGCAAAGACTTGCCCGCGCACCAAAACCTGGAAAGACTTAGTACCTTGAACATGTCCGCGTTTCTCAGTGGATGGCATACTCGTTTCAGAAGCTCTTCACTCCCGAAGTCAACGAGCCATCTGAATACATCACCACTAACCGCGACGCAATAGTTGTCCTTGTTGCGATCAACGTAGGGTACTGATGAGTCGACCGGTGTCGCAGGCTACAACATGTCAGAGAAATTCCACGACAATGGGCTAGGGATAATACCATGAGAGTCTTCCCATCGAGCGTAAACGAAGAGTCATCAATCCCTTCCCAACCGAGAGAAGCTTGAGCATCAAGGCTGTCACCTGTAGTTGTGTCAGCTATAACTTTACAGGTGCAGGCTATGGGAGCTAACCTTCAATAAAGTGAGGAATATAACATCTCATGTCCGGGTCAATCAGACGACATTCACGAGCGACACTGACCGCGGTGAGAATGTTATCTCCTGTGCACATTACGTTGCGTATGTTTGCCTGTTTAAGCTCAGAGATGACAGCAGCTGTATTTGACTTCAGCTTGTTCTCGAAAACAATGAATCCGAGAAACTCTAGTCTAGATTCAGCATCGGAACGGGACATCTTTTGCACCTTCATCCAGCTTAGCTTGCGTTGGTATTTGGCGGCGCAAGCGATGACACGATAACCTCGGTGTGTATAACCACTCAGGACCTCATCGAAATCGGGGGGGACTGTACTAGACGTTAGCGATAATTGAAATACCACGAGGGTTGTTTCACTAACTTGTTTCCGGTATACATATATCTCTCATACACTCCGGGGCTCCCTTTACAAAGACGCTTACACCAGAGTCCCCGAATTGCCTGACGACGACACTAGTTCGGCGAAGTTGAGAGACGAATTCGAAAGAGCGTAGCACGCCCAGCTCCACTGGTGTCTACTCGACCAGATTGTTAGCATCATTCATGGTCAAAATTTTACCGACGTAAGAAAGGGATCAAACCTCTCCGTTTTCCGCACCGCCATATCCAGCAGGGGGTTTTGCAATAGACGGAGTTATAGTCTCATCGTATCCGCCATCCTCCTGGCTACGACGTGCGTTTCCGCCTTCTTCATATGACCAGCCAGTGAATTCAAACATTTTGACATCAAGAGGATCCCCGAGAAGTTCGTCATCCACAACTCTGAGCTGATGACATGTTGCCATTGTGTAGATAATTTCTTTCCGTTTCTGGTAGTCGACTTCCGTGTCACTCTGGTTTCGGGACGACGGGTATATCTGGGAGGGGTTACGCAGAATTTCGGTGAAACTAGAAATGGTCAGGTTAACTCAACACAGACTATCATGGAGGAGATCAAACCTGGGCTTCGATGTCACTGCCCGGACGCCTAAAACGTCTAGCCCGTCTTCTGTCAATGTTCCTGTTTTGTCAAAACAGACAACGTCAAGTTTTCCTCCCACGTTTACTCTGAGAATAAACAATCAGCTCAGTACATATATCCAAAGTAACGGTACTGACCTTTGAGGGCTTATACAGAATATCGACTGTTTTCTAAGACGTGAAAGTGCAAAATTTGTCCCGATGGTCAATGTTGCAGGTAGAGCAGGTGGCACGACAATAGTAATCAAATCGAGGGCCCTAACTATGATCACATGCCACGAGAGCTGCCATATGTTAGCGAGTATTTAACCTGAGGTTCTCGAGTACTTACGCCTAGTCGAATGAAATTGACAAAGGATGCAATGAAACCAAGAACAGCGACAAGACCCATGACGGCAATATAGCGGAAGGAGTCTCTGTAAAATTTGAACCCCGAAGGCTTGGGGAAGAGCATAGAGCGAACTAGAGCTCCTTTTGTAGTCGAGAATCCAGTCCTTATCACGATAGCCAGTGCAACTGCGTCGTCATCGCTGCCCTGTGGTCTGCGGGCTCGTACAATCTTGGTGCCGCAAAAGAGAAAATGCTTGGCCACAACCGGATGGATGGAGGTAGCATCTAAGTCAAAATATTCCAAAGCATCGTCGGTAACTGGACTCTTTGAAACGGGAACAGATTCGCCTAGGTTGTGGTTCAGCCGCTGAAGTTCCAACAATAAGAGTGTGGTGTCTACCTGTAAGCATGCTCTCGTTGATTATACAATCTCCAGATAGTAAAAGGCAGTCACAGGGAACCTGTGTGAGCGATGGATCTGAGACCTCGAAGACGTCTCCCGGCACCAGATCTCCAGATGACACAGACCTCCCTATACCAAGTTAATTAGTTGAAATAGATCAAGATAAACACTACTATCTCCAAGGGAGCCTCACAAAAGCCGTTTCGCATTACGCGGACATCGCATTCGAAGTGAGAGATTTCTCTCAGACGGTGCATGGTCTCCAAGAAAGTCAGCGATTAATTCTTGCTGTAAGATAGTATCCAATAAATTCTCACCGATCGTGTCTCCAATATAGTCGCGCCAATGCTGAAGATTGAGACAAGAAAAATACATGCTGCATAGTAGTAGTATTGATCCAAGGACCACAGGATGAGACTGGCTATTTGGAAGACATAGAAGGGATGGAAAGCCTGTTGGAGTTAGAGCTGCTCGAAGAATGTGCTACTGGGAGAGCCCACTCACTTCGTCAACAAGGAGTTGAGCGACCGATTTCTGTTCGATGTTAATCAGGTTCTGGCCGAAAACCTCTTCCCGGCTATCTCGTTCATCTGCATCCAAGCCATTGCGCATAACCTTCACGTTTGTCCATAAGGGATCTTTCCATGAGTTAACAAGGACGAACTTGTCCTCAATTGGGTGATAAAAGAACCGGAGATATCTGTAATCGAGAGACCGTAAAATCGACATGATTGGATCATTATCTTCGTCTAGTTCGGAAGCCGCGTAGAGAGGCTTCTGGACTCCGAACACGGTGGAAAGAGGTCGTCCATATTGTGTCTTGTGAACTGGAAGTACTGCAAGCCGATTCCATTGATCCTAAGATGGATTAGCAAGCACTTACTGACGTGGGAGTATTGCGTTCTTCTAACCTCAATTGCCACCCATTCACATTCGTGCAGCTGGCTTGGTCTTCCTAGCAACCGCAATCGTAACTTTGGCGCCCATCGGAAGACGAGATATGCGACACCGAAGGTCAACATGCACAGTACCAGATAAGCAACGTAGCCACTTGTGCGGGTTGAAAAACCAGCAATCACAATCGTCAAGTCTTCGGTGACAAGATAAACCCTTTGACTGACCCTACCACCCACTTTTTCGCTAATATGAGACTTCGCGGAATCATGTCTGGAAAGCAGCGGCTCCTCGATAGAAGCCCTGGAGGAGCGCAAGGACCTCCTCGACTTGCTAGGTGACAAGGGGAAGTCCAACTGATGTTCAACGTCATCGACGAACTCGGGGCTGATTCCAACTCCGTCTTCCACCGCTTCCTCGTCCTCTGGTTGTTCGAAAGAATCGTCATCATCCCTTAAATAACTGAAGCTCACTACCGAATCATGTCGCGGTCGTCTATGAGCGAACGAGGCAACACTGGAAGGGATACTTTCGGACATAGGACCAGAAAAGACCTAGGATTCTCAGTCCCGTTTCTTCGATCAAAGCTAGGGCCAGGGTTCATAAAACATACCTCTTCCTGCGCCATTTCTACGTCCGACACAACGCTCATACTGAAAATAAAAACCAATTAGTTCACCAAGATCAGAATTGAGGCTATTGTTGGTACAACCTGCTCCTCATAGACTCCCTGCGGTGTCTAGTACCAGAACCGATAGGCCTGTAAGGCCGCTGGTCCGCAGCCGGCCATTCAGGGCTGTCCATTGTGTCGTCTACAAGTCCGAATTAAGCGTCTCTGGTTATCTGGCGAATGAATTCATCTGTACTGCGAGGTCACGGACGATCATTGAAGCTCGGTTATAATGATAGGTGAGATCATGTTTGGAAAAGGTTCAAACCGAGATGCGACGGACAGATCAGTAGGTTTTTCCGGGCGCGGACTGGGGCGCGGAAGCTAAAAAGAATGTGAGCAGGAGCAGACACGATGCGCTAACCTCCAGGCACAAGAACTCACCATCAAGTCCAGTGTGAATCCTGAAATGATGTTATCATGTGTGGAGAAGACCTCGAGGGCAGAGCGCAAAGCTGGGAACTTATCTACACGTGATCCGCGCAGGCTGTCATTTCCGCCTTAACCATCGCGATAACAAAGAGTACATACACAAATCTGTAGATTCACTCTTTTAGTGAGAAGCAAAAACAAAAAGAAGGATATTTGGTCTTAAGATTTTCGAACAGGCAACTAGGCCCTGAGATGTGACTTAATCATAGCAGAAAACATCGGTCCTGGCAGATAAAACCGCCTCTAGTGTATGGTATAGAATCAGAATGGCGATATCACTCATGTTATTTATGCCTTATAGTATAATTACTGGAATTTCTTGCTGTATTCATTCTACTGACCATGACTTGTGTAGAGATATTGCCGTGAAAGTTTGTCCGTTTATTTGTGGTTGCTTATAACTACAACTGGCGATACTCCAAATTCATCATTTGAATTACTTAATTAATACAGCCCAGCCGTATGCGAAATACTCGGACTTCATCCGCCTTCCAAGTCTTCTGAGAGAGCCACTGGAGAAGGTGGCTCAGATTGCGGCCAATGGAGAAATACGTACCACTACGGATTTGCCTCATGTTGCTCTTGAGTGAGTCACTGCTAACCCCGACGGGGAGACGGGATCTTTTGTATTTTAAGTAATATATTAAAGTTTGATGTGGGAGATCGCGCGATTAAATCTATGTATTTTCTCGCCCCAGGCCTTAGGTAAAGACAAAACAAATGTTCCGTAACTGACTAGTTACTAGCGTTCACTACTAAGCCTGACACTTGGCTCTCTAGAGTCGTAGACTATGTAAATTCTGCCGGACAGGATCGTGTTAGGAATACTCCGTACGTTCAGATTCTCCGATCATCTTTTATTGTCGGGCGCCCCAGCCTTATGATGTGTCGAGTTAGTTATATCCCTCGTCTCCGCACGACAGATTCTGTCAGCGGCAGACCTGCGTATTCCATACACGAGAGACGGTAAATGATAGTATGCGATAGAAGAACCCACAGCGCACGCACGGCTCGTCTTTCTAGAGTAGGATTTCGTCAATTAATACATGGACCATGTGGCCGTGTCGTGAGCAGTAATCATAATTAGCGTTGGGAATTTGGAGTTCTCAACAGCCAACACGGCGACACGGTCGTCCCGCCAAGCCCCTCGCGCTAAGGATCCCACCAAGCCACCTCAAGTATTCCAGACCTCGAAAAACCAAGCGTATCAAAATCTTCCTCATCCCTCTCTTTTCCCTCCTACAACCACCTCACAACTTCTATCTTCCCCGATCAGCAACGTTCGCCATGTCGGAACCTATCAGAAACAAGAAAGCCAACTTCCCGGTTGCTCCGTAAGTATTCCCTCGTTGCGCTACCCCTCTTGTCGTTGATCGAGTTACCTCATCCGTCTTGCCTGCCGTCTGAGCGAAGGATGCCTGACCGCTGATTCGTGCCGTTATTATAGAACCCCTCAAAATACGCCTGCCAACAATGCTCCTATCTCGTCTCACGCCCAGCAGCCTGGAGTCTCAAGTATCTCAGAAGGTAAAAATTCTGTCTCCTCCGTATCCGTGACATTTGCCACCCGACCCTTGCTGACAACGGTATATCAGAAAATCTCGACCATGCGGCCGCTGCCTCGATATTCGCACAGAACCCCGGACTCGTCTCCATGATCCAGGGTAGACTCGGTTCCCTCGTGGGCCGTTCCTCAGGCTACATCGAGTCTCTGCCCACGCCAGTCCGCCGTCGCGTCGCCGGCCTGAAGGGTATCCAGAAGGAGCACGCCAAGCTTGAGGCGCAGTTCCAGGAGGAGGTCCTAGAGCTCGAAAAGAAGTACTTCACAAAATTCACGCCTCTCTACCAGAGACGTGCCACCATCGTTAACGGAGCTGCGGAGCCCACTGAGGACGAGGTCGCTGCTGGCAAGGTTGACGAGGAGGAAGAGGAAGAGGAAGATGCCAAGGCCAAGGAAGAGGAGTCGAAGAAGGAGGAGACTGCCCCATCTACGGTGGCTGGAATTCCCGAATTCTGGTTGTCTGCGATGAAGAACCAGATTTCGCTTGCTGAGATGATCACCGACCGTGACGAGGAGGCACTCAAACATCTTGTTGATATCCGCATGGAATACCTGGACCGTCCTGGATTCCGTCTTATCTTTGAGTTCTCCGAGAACGAGTTCTTCACGAACAAGACTATCACGAAGACCTATTACTACCAGGAGGAGAGTGGATATGGCGGTGACTTTATCTACGACCACGCAGAGGGCGACAAGATCGACTGGAAGGCGGATAAGGATCTCACTGTTCGCGTCGAGAGCAAGAAGCAAAGGAATAAGAGTAAGTTGGCAGAATGGAAGTCAAATCGCATCAGAGAGCTAACGGGGATTTTATAGGCACGAAACAGACTCGTGTTGTGAAGATCACAGTGCCTACCGAGTCTTTCTTCAACTTCTTCTCTCCCCCGAAGCCCCCAACGGATGACGATGATACTGTCGCTACCGACATCGAGGAGCGATTGGAACTGGATTACCAGCTCGGTGAAGATATTAAGGAGAAGCTGATTCCGCGGGCCATTGACTGGTTCACCGGTGAGGCTCTCCAGTTTGAGGAGCTCGGCGATGAAATTGATCAGGATGAATTCGACGGTGACGAGGATGACGAAGATGATGAAGACGAGGACGATGAGGATGACAGGAGGTCAGACGGTGATATAGATGATGAGTCTGAGGAGGAAGTAAGTCTACCCTTATCAGATGCGCGCTGTCGATCACGGTGGCTAATACCCGATAGGATGGAACTTCTAAGCCCAAGAAGGAGGCGGCAGAATGCAAGCAAAGCTGAAGAATTTTTACGAACTAACTGCTGGGATGCTCATGGCTCATCTCCTATGAGTAAGGCGCAGCTCTCGTGCATTTTGCAGGTTTTGCTTTGTTTATTTATTAAGACTGCTATTCGTCCCTTTGCTTCTCTTTTTATGTCATTGAATGCCACGCATAATACTGTAATACGAGTCCTTTTTCCCGTCTCCACGCTGTCGGACGAATATGCGGTGATTCTCTTGAATCGATGTCGATCTCACGAAAATGGTTGCTAGCCCACATGGTTTGCGCCTCCATTCACTGCCCCTTTTCCTTCTGTTAAAAGTAGGGCGAAGGAGAGTCCGCTTCTATCTTGAGGCGGCGGCGGTCGGTGATCGTTAACGGCGGAGGAAAAAAAAAGCGACATGCAATCAGACGGCTGATATTTCTTTTCTATTTACATCCTGGACCTAGAATCATGCGCAAGAGTTTTCAAATGCCGTAATGTTGTTACATATGCTAAGACGGTCTCGAGAATACGCCAGCAGACCATGCCTCGTCCACCAGAGGCCACTGATATTGCCATCTGGAGCCTGGCATGTCTATCAGAAAATGATAAAATGATAAAATAAAGTGAAAGACGCATACGTACCCCGTAGACAACGTGGGTTTACTATTCTCTTCGAAATGCGTCTACGACTTACGTGCAGTGCAAGACTCGTTGAATCAGGAGCACGAAAGAGAAGTGTCTGTATACGTGGCACAAATAGAGTATAGCTAGCTACCTCCAATAAAACTCCTTTTTCCCATTTTTTCCCTCAGTGTCCACGGCTACTGTTGACCGGTTGAATCACTGTCATGTATTTCATGTGGGGGAACGGGCCTTAGATCAACCAGCTCGAGCACAGGCCAGGTACTGTAAAGAGAGCGTATGTGGCATGCAGCAGCCCGAGACAGTGAGAATATCCCGGGGAGGGGTTAGAGTGCGGTTCTGGAATAATCGTCTCCTGCCAGATCAAAAGGCATAATAGTTAGTCGACGTCTATCTTTTTTTCGTTGAGCTCTCTAGAGTACACACTTACAGACAGGGGTCCCAGCCATTCCGGCGGTCTGGTAGTCGGTCTTCGCATCTAACTTCTTAAGTGTCTTCCTGGGGCGCTTCCCGGAGCTGTTCAGGGGTCGCGGCCCGCTAATGGCCAGCTTTTAAGGTCCGTCCAGCGTTTCACCCGACCTCCAGAATTAAGACCAGCCTACTTCCCAAACTTTTAGACGGTGACTAGAAGGAAGGGCGCCGTTTCTCCATCTGCATTCACCACCTGGCATCAAAGTCTCTTCCTCGACCTCCCTAAATGCTAGGTAGAGCAGCCAGGTGTACGATACTGGCGGCCTCGAATACCTGCAAGCCTGACGGCCGACTCGACTCGAGAGAGTCAGCAACGTAACGATGGCGACCAGCTACGATGTTGGAACAAGGGCGTGGCAGCCCGAGCCTACGGAAGGATGGATTGCTTCCGAAGTCAAGGAGAAGTTGGTCGAGGGGGACAAGGTGAAGCTCGTCTTCGAGTTGGCAAACGGAGAGGTGAGTTGATGCCACGAGTCTTCTCTCGTCTACGGTTCTATCCATACTGTACCAGTATATCACGCTGACAGAGCTGCCGTCTTCAAGTCAAAAACAATCGAGACGACGCAAGAAGAATTACAGATCGACAATAATCCGAAGCTACCGCCTTTGATGAACCCTACGATACTCGAAGCCAGCGAGGATCTTACAAACTTGTCACACTTGAACGAGCCAGCTGGTACGTGGAACACTTGAAACCGGGCCGGAGGTGCATGCGTTGACAACCCTCAAGTACTACAGGCTATAAAACTCCGTTATGTCCAAAAAGAGATCTATACGTACAGTGGTATCGTCTTGATTGCTACGAATCCTTTCGCACGAGTCGATTCCCTGTACGTTCCACAGATGGTTCAGGTGTATGCTGGGAAACACCGTGCCTCGCAGGCACCGCATTTGTTTGCTATCGCCGAAGAAGCCTTTGCGTAAGTATCATCCGTAAACCCGTGCTCTCGATGCCACTGACGGTGAAAGTGATATGTTGCGAGATGCCAAGAACCAGACTATCGTGGTGTCTGGTGAATCCGGAGCCGGAAAGACTGTCAGTGCCAAATACATCATGCGATACTTCGCAACTCGCGAATCTGCGGACCAGCCGGGCAAATATACGCAAGGCAGAGCAGATGCCATTAGTGAGACAGAGGAACAAATTCTGGCGACGAATCCTGTAATGGAAGCATTCGGAAACGCAAAGACGACACGAAACGACAACTCTTCACGATTCGGAAAATACATTGAGATCATGTTTGACTCCAAAACCAACATTATCGGTGCAAAGATCAGGACCTATCTCCTGGAACGTTCGAGATTGGTATTCCAGCCTCTCAAAGAGCGCAATTACCATATCTTCTATCAGCTTGTTGCTGGTGCAAGCGACTCTGAACGACAGGAACTCGGTCTATCCTCCATAGAAGACTTCGATTACTTGAACCAGGGCGGTACACCAACTATCGATGGCGTTGACGATAAGGCCGAGTTTGAAGCCACTCGAAAATCTCTCAGCACTATCGGTGTAGCTGAGTCGACTCAATCTGACATATTCCGTGTCCTTGCTGCATTGCTGCACTTGGGAAATGTCAAGATTACGGCTACCAGAACGGACTCGTCGTTATCATCAACTGAACCATCGCTCGTACGAGCCTGCGAGATGCTCGGGATCGATGCCAATGAGTTTGCAAAGTGGATCGTCAAGAAGCAACTGATCACAAGGGGAGAGAAGATCACTTCCAACCTTACTCAACAGCAGGCGATTGTTGTACGAGACTCCGTCGCCAAGTTCGTCTACTCCAGCTTGTTCGACTGGCTTGTTGATAAAATTAACAAGGGTCTTGCAACGGAGGAAGTCTTGAACAGGTTCCAGTCGTTTATTGGTGTTCTCGATATTTACGGATTCGAACATTTCGCGAAGAACTCGTTCGAACAGTTTTGCATTAATTATGCGAATGAGAAACTTCAGCAGGAGTTCAACCAGCACGTCTTCAAGCTCGAACAGGAGGAATATGTCCGAGAACAAATCGATTGGACCTTCATTGATTTCTCCGACAACCAGCCTTGTATCGATCTGATTGAAGGAAAACTTGGTATCTTGGCTCTACTGGATGAGGAATCCCGATTGCCAATGGGATCTGACGACCAGTTCGTTACCAAGCTCCATCATAACTTCGCTGCCGATAAGCAGAAGTTCTACAAGAAGCCCCGATTCGGAAAGTCGGCGTTCACTGTTTGCCACTATGCGGTGGATGTGACTTACGAATCTGATGGGTTTATTGAAAAGAACAGAGATACTGTTCCGGATGAGCACATGGAGATCTTGAAGAACTCGTCGAACAACTTCGTCAAA
This sequence comes from Paecilomyces formosus, assembly GCA_029606185.1. Classification (NCBI taxonomy): domain Eukaryota; kingdom Fungi; phylum Ascomycota; class Eurotiomycetes; order Eurotiales; family Thermoascaceae; genus Paecilomyces; species Paecilomyces formosus. The sequence goes on along the minus strand of JAPVCB010000025.1, from coordinate 951,551 downwards.
GAGATTCTGGATGCCGCCACTGCAGTCCGTGAGAAGGACTCCGCATCTGTCTCGTCCAAGCCCGTGGCAGCCCCAGGCCGCCGGATCGGTGTGGCTGTCAACCGCAAGCCGACCCTGGGAGGTATATTCAAATCTTCTCTCATCGAACTCATGAACACGATCAATTCGACAGATGTTCACTACATCCGTTGTATCAAGCCTAATGAAGCCAAGGAAGCCTGGAAGTTTGAAGGGCCCATGGTCCTCAGTCAGTTGCGAGCCTGTGGTGTGTTGGAGACCGTGAGAATCAGTACTGCTGGTTATCCAACCCGGTGGACGTACGAAGAGTTTGCGCTCCGGTACTACATGCTTTGTCACTCGTCGCAATGGACATCTGAGATCAAGAAGATGTGCCATGCTATCCTGCAAAAGGCGCTTGGCGACTCTAGCCAGCAGAAACGGGATAAATACCAACTTGGTCTGACGAAGATTTTCTTCCGTGCGGGTATGTTGGCGTTCCTGGAGAATCTGCGAACTTCTCGCCTGAACGGTGCAGCAATCATGATCCAGAAGAACCTCAAGGCCAAGTACTACCGACGGAGATATCTCGAAGCGCGAAACTCTGTCCTCTACACCCAGGCTCTGATCAGAGGTTTCCTGTCCAGGCAGCATGCTGAGGAAGCGAGGAACATTAAGGCTGCAACTACCATTCAACGAGTCTGGAGAGGTCATAAGCAGAGGACAAAGTACAATGAGATCCGCAAGAATGTCATCCTGTTCGAGTCTCTCGCAAAGGGATACCTGTGTCGTCGGAATATCATGGACAGCATACTTGGTAATGCTGCCAAGACGATCCAGCGTGCCTTCCGCAGATGGCGTTCGTTGCGCGAATGGCGGCAATATCGCCACAAGGTTGTCATTGTCCAGAATCTGTACAGAGGTAAAGAGGCCAGGAAGCAGTACAGGAAGCTTCGTGAAGAAGCAAGAGATCTCAAGCAGATCTCATATAAGCTTGAGAACAAGGTTGTGGAGTTGACACAGAACCTTGGAACGTTGAAGCGTGAAAACAAGACCTTGGTTTCCCAGCTGGAAAATTACGAGAGTCAGCTGAAGTCATGGCGAAGCCGACACAATGCTCTTGAAAACCGTTCCAAGGAACTCCAAGCCGAAGCCAACCAAGCTGGTATTAATGCTGCCCGTCTCACTGCTATGGAAGACGACATGAACAAGCTTCAGCAAAACCACACGGAGGCTCTTGGAACTATCAAGCGACTCCAGGAGGAAGAGAGAATTTCAAGGGAGTCGATTCGTGAGGCCAATGCTGAACTGGAGAGACTGAAACAGTTAAACACTGAGAACGAAAATGAAAAGGCCACCCTCCGTCAGCAGATTGCAGAGCTTCAAGAACAGTTGGAGATTGCTAAGAAGTCTGTCGTGACGAATGGTGTGAACGGGGACGCGCACAACGGAAATATTATGCAACCTCCCGCAAGCGGCCTTATCAATCTCGTTTCTTCCAAGAAACCCAAGCCCAAGAGACGCAGTGCTGGAGAGAAGATTGAGACTGAGCGATTCAGCGCAGCTTACAACCCTAGACCGGTGTCTATGGCTGTTCCAGGCGCCATCACCGCCCGCCAGCCTCTCTCTCCTGGCCTGGATTCTGTTGAAGTTGAGCTCGAGAATCTTCTGTCAGAGGAAGATGAGCTCAACGAGGAAGTCACAATGGGTCTTATCAAGAACCTTAAGATCCCGGCTCCTGGCTCCAACCCGCCGCCAACCGAGAAGGAAGTCCTGTTCCCGGCGTACCTTATCAATCTGGTCACATCCGAGATGTGGAACAACGGCTTTGTCAAGGAATCTGAACGCTTCCTTGCAAACGTGATGCAATCTATCCAGCAGGAGGTTATGCAGCACGAAGGAGACGACGCCATTAACCCTGGTGCTTTCTGGCTTTCGAACGTCCACGAAATGCTTTCATTCGTGTTCTTGGCTGAAGACTGGTACGAGGCTCAGAAGACTGACAACTACGAATATGATCGTCTACTGGAGATCGTGAAGCACGACTTGGAGAGTCTTGAATTCAACATCTATCACACTTGGATGAAAGTTTTGAAGAAGAAGCTGTATAAGATGATCGTTCCAGCCATCATTGAGTCACAGTCCCTGCCAGGCTTCGTTACGAGTGAAACAAACCGTTTCCTCGGCAAGCTGCTGCCTTCCAACAACACGCCTGCATACAGCATGGATAACCTGCTCAGTCTCCTGAACGGTGTTTTCAAGGCTATGAAGGCGTACTATCTGGAAGACACTATCATCACTCAGACAGTCACAGAGCTTCTCCGTCTGGTTGGTGTAACAGCCTTCAACGACCTCCTGATGCGGAGAAACTTCCTGTCTTGGAAGCGTGGTCTCCAGATCAACTACAACATTACTCGAATCGAGGAATGGTGCAAGAGCCACGACATGCCTGAGGGTACTTTGCAGCTAGAGCACCTGATGGTCAGTTTTCCTATATAAAGTCCCTATAATATTCAAAGTCTTGTTACTGACAATAAACAGCAAGCGACGAAGCTTCTCCAGCTCAAGAAGGCGACGCTAAACGACATCGAAATCATCCAAGATATCTGTTGGATGTAAGTTCTTCTTTGCTGCTTAACGCGGTCGCTTTTATTCGCCACCTGAAGCTGACATGTCTTGCACAGGCTTTCTCCCAACCAGATTCAAAAGCTCCTTAACCAGTACCTCGTGGCAGACTACGAGCAGCCCATCAACGGCGAGATCATGAAGGCAGTAGCGTCACGTGTGACCGAGAAGAGTGACGTCCTTCTGTTGACCGCCGTCGATATGGAGGACAGTGGTCCGTACGAAATCGCTGAACCACGCGTGATTACTGCGTTGGAGACATACACGCCATCTTGTAAGTCAATGCCCCGCGAACCGTAAGCTTTCTATTTGCTAACACCTCTCAGGGCTTCAAACACCCCGGCTGAAGCGCCTTGCGGAAATTGTGTCCGCCCAGGCAATGGCTCAGCAAGAGAAGCTCGAGATGGCAGAGAACGGAGGATACGCCTCTGACTAACCTGCCCTCGTGAAGCTTGGACTTCGTTACATATCCGTCAGGTACGAGTGAATTTAGATGGTCAATGCTGGTGATTTTTGTAGCCTTAGCATCTGAAGTTATTCATTTCACAATGTTGGGTATGACTAATGTAATGATATATACGATTACATCCTTCAGAGAAGGAATCTCCTGCTCTATCTTTTTGATGGCACTTGACCGGTGTGTAACAAAGTAAATGGTTTCGTTAAGTAGTAGGACCCAGATCTACAGACTCAAGTATTGCGCGCTGGCCACCAATAGAATGATGTGTGCCAAATATGAGTAGAACTGAGGAAATGCAATACGTACTCGGCATCCCAAGCTATCCAGGAAACGTCAATATATATGTGTATATTTCCAAATCATAATTGGCCATGTAGTTTGTCTCTCCCGTCCCATCACGGTTGTAGAAAGCAAAGTGGAGAGGAAACCCATCAGTATCGGAACTTTTCTTCATCCGTCTTCCGCCTACTATCGACATAACCCACACCATTATCTTCAGACTTCAACAAGATTAAACGTACCTAAGAAAAGCGCATAGTTATAATTTACCTTACCCCCATCCCCACAGCAAAAAAAAGCCATATACAAATCGAACAATACCCTCGATAGGTTATCGACAGTCATGGCTCCCATTAAGACACTGAATTTCATCACCGGAAACAAAAATAAACTGAGTGAAGTGAAAGCTATCCTGGGCGACACTGTGGAGTTGCAGAACAAGGCGATCGACTTGCCTGAGATTCAGGGGACGTCGGAGGACATCGCAAAGGAGAAATGTCGTCGTGCTGCTGAAATAGTAAGTTTTTAAGTGGGGGTATTGATTTTCGAGGAAGAGGGGAAGTGAGAGGGAGTATGATACATACGGGGGGGAAGGGGTATTGTTATTATTTATTTTATTGTAATATGTGCTTACACGATTGAATACGGAAAAGATAGGTGGACCTGTCTTGACAGAGGATACTGCTCTTGAATTCCATGCTCTGAAAGGCCTTCCGGGCCCTTATATGTAAAGTACCCTTCATTGTATTATATTTGGAAAAATAAACATGTATGGATGCTAACTTTTGACAAGCAAATGGTTCCTGGAAGCACTTGGCCATGAAGGATTGAACAAGTTGGTTGATCCTTACGACGACAAGACTTGTGAAGCCGTGTGCACGTTCGGCTTCTGCAAGGGACCTGGCGCAGAGCCCATTCTCTTCCAGGGAAGAACAGAGGTCGGGGATAGCCAAAATCCTCTTCAGATAATTTTGTGCAGCCATGACTGATATGTTCCGATCATAGGGTAAAGTTGTACGCCCTCGTGGTCCAGCCAACTTCGGTACGTAACTTTTGGGATCCAATGCGAAAAGGAAGAGAGCACAGCAAAACTGACATCGGGTCTTCAGGCTGGGATCCTATCTTCGAATATGAGGGTAAGACGTTTGCGGAGATGGAGAAACAGGAGAAGGTAGGCCATGCCAACTGCATTCGCAGCCCCGTCCCCACGATCGCTGACCCGCCTTGCCCTGCAGAATCAAATCTCCCATCGCTATAAGGCGTTGCTGAAACTGAAGGAGTGGCTGGCGGAGGCCAAGGCCTAAGTAAGTAGGTTGATGTGATAGATGTCGTTTAGAGCTGGAAAGAGAAATCCATCCTTCAGTCCGCGTTCTCTGCCTGCGACGCCTTCCAAGCGTTTATCCATGCGACTATTCGCTCGCAATTACTCTCAACGTCGTCGTCCTTCTCGCTCGTAAGTTCGACGACAATCTCCTCATCGTAAGCTTCTCTGGCTTCCTCCAGGAGGAGCCCGAATATTTCAGCGTCCAGGTTCTCTTGTAGCTTGTCGTCTTTATATCCTCTGTAGTACCATACTGTGGTTAGAATGGAATCAATTAAATCGTCTGCTGGGGCGAGTGATTACCTCGCTGAGAGACGGTCGTGAAAAATGGAAGTAGAAGGACACCGCAAAACGACCACAAGGTCAATCCACGACTTGGGAAAGAGATCGCACGCATGCCAGTCTATCAGATAGCCACCCTGCAGCACCTCATCCTCAATTGCGTCGAGAAGCTACAGCATCATAAAAGTCAGTCAATGTTTCCAGTAATAAGCAAGGGATTGATCCAAGTCATTCAGAAACTTCAAGTGATTGCGCGGGGTAGCGCAGCTGCCCCCTCGACAGAGGCGCATGCGTATTCTCCATACCTTATCCTCATCCACAATCCAACTTTTGCGCTCTTCGTCATATCCATCGTAGCATTCTCTGTCCTTGGCGACCTGGTTGATCGACAGATGTCGCAGCCCGGTTTCTTGAGCAAGCTGCTCGCAATGCACGGTCTTTCCAACACCCGGCGTGCCGGTGATGATCACGTTAGGGGATTTTCTCATGATTTCTGGGCGGTCTGCTGATTATATATGCAATGCGACTTCGAGTGAGGGATAAAAAGTTGGTGAGTATGACAGGGCAGTCGTGGCATTAGCTGGATCGTAGGCGTTAATGGAGATCTTAAAAAAATTCCGGCGCAGCGGGTTAGTCTCAAAAACTCCGCGGGAGTGTATTTGCACGGCGGGGGTGGCTGCACGGGCCGAATGCTGGACGTTTACATACAAACTATTCGAGACTTTGAGTAAACGCAGACTATGAGAGATCCAGAAGTTCATGGTACCATACATGCTTCTAATTGCCGTTCTATGCTAGTGGATATCATGTCAAGATTTACAATTAAACTATCGCCTGCGTATCCAGACATGCCCAATTTAATAAAACCCGAAATGAATAATGTTTTATTTATTCGCCGGTTCATCCATTGGCGATAATCTACACAAGCTGTTAGCACCTCCTAAGGCTACCCATAGATAACAACGCTGAGTTGACATACTTGAGCATCTCGAATGCTTTGAATTTCCGTAGATAAGATGTGCCTCTTCGATAAGCTCTCATCAACCGTGCAGGGTTCGTCGAGGGCCTGACCGTGGTGCCGATGAGCTTCTCAATCGCAGGGGATGTTCTAAACATGGGATCGAAGACCAGCAGGTTGGCGCTGCCATCCTCGCGAACCTCAAACCCAATAATGGTTAAAGAATGCCCTTCAAAAAAATTAGCACTGTCGGCTTATCCAGAGAAAAATCTTCTTACCGGGATGCTGGAGATAGATCGGAGGTAAATCGGTCCTGAGGACTTTGTCACTCTTTTCCAGTGAGATACCCTGTCGAAAATACTCCGCTACGTTCATGAGAACAGCATCGTATGCTCGTAATTGCTTCGTTTCATGAAAACCGTTGGCCTCGCACCTGTGTTTACTTTTGTTAGGTCCGTCTAAAATAATGGATACTCGACACTTACCTGATCCCGAGACTCTGGAACAAAGCTTGTGCCTGCATAATGTCAGAAAGGAGGTCCACGAATTGGGAATTATTGGGATTATTCACCTCCGGAGTGCCTATATATTTCCTCGTACCTCTGATACCACCTGTTTCGACCCTCCCGCTGCTGTTGAAACCCATATCCCACGCCTGTTCGATCAAGTCCTGGAGCCTCAGGATCGTGGGTAGCTTCCCAGGGAAATGCTCATGGCCTGGCTTTTTGGCGTCTTGAACATGTGAAATGAGCATTTGGATATTCCTGTAACCGCAGAATCCCCCCTCCATGCGCATTTTGAAGACGTGGCGCACTTTTTCGCTACAGAAGAAAGCACGCTGGACAGATTTATCCTGTTGACAGAGCTGTATAAGAACAGGAACGACACCTGCTGTCTCGTTCTCAACGGTCTCGTGCCGTTCGAGCAGGCCATTCCGACCTATGCGATTTGTTCGAATGACACTTGCCCCGTTCTCCAGCATCTTACGGAGCCACGAGGGCATCTGCTTCTCGTGAGCATGAGGACCAAGCTCTGCACGCTACACAAGTAATCAGCAACATTGATACGTATCGGGTACTGGGGAGATAGCTGTACCCCCAATCTCTTCGCCTTTCCACCCTGCACCGTCGAAAGTGACGTGCTCTCATGAAAGCCGTGTTTCCCATTGCCCCCTTGACGATGACGAACTTTTGAGAGCCCTTTATGTAAGCGTAACGAATCCTCCTCATCTGAATGTCCTGGAGCTCTATCGAAATCATCCTCATATTCGGCGGGCATCTCTTCAAACTGTTTTACTTCTGCCTCTTCATCTTCGAATGCTATATCTTCAGCAGCATGAAGATTCAGGTGGCTAGGTAGATCTGCGCCTAAGACGATCTCGCCGCAACCGCGGGGACAGTCGATGTATTCCCGCGCACCTTCTTCACCCTCGACAGCCTCTGAGCTACCTTCTTGTTGCTCAGCTATGAAGGGCGAATGTCCATTCTCAGGATGACAGAGCTCGACATGCTGAGTCAAGAAGTAGGCATCGGAATCACTGAAGCTGCAGAACGGACAGGATAGAAGCTCCGCTCGCCCATCGTCCATGGCGGTTGTCTTCCAAAAACCAAAATCTCACTGCAAGCGACCATTTGGTGATAAAATGGGAACAAAAAACACAAGTCGTCTGGTCTATACGCAGTGGCGGGTTGATAGTCTATTTACTTGGTTGTAGAGTATTTGGCCGTTGAATCATATATATCTATGTCGAATCAGAGGACGCTTCACCGCATTCAGAAAAATTAACATGCCGCTTCACAGGCTTCTCTTTTTTTGCCACCCCGGCATCTCCAGACGTGAATGCAATTCTTACCAATGTAACATTTACGAAAGAGTATCTAGGCCACGAGAGCAAATAGGCGATGTATTAGCTTATAGTTTAATACCCGGGGTAGAGGATGTACCATGAATAATTGACGGGGATAACGGGGCCCTGTCCTGCGACGCAGAGAGCGGGGATGTGGCCGATGCGATAACCAAACCGAATGAGGTAATAATCAATGGAGGAGATTTTCGACTCCGATGGATGACTCCACACGCACGGCCGTTTTCTTCGTACTTCTAAGAAGAGAATAGATGTATACGTGCTATGTTTGGATCAAAAGGCAAATAAATACTTATACAGTTAATAATGCTGCCTGGCTGCCATAGTCATGTTCTACAGCAAATAACCAACCGCTGTTTGCGGACGAACCAAGATGGAGATGAATAAGCCTGTGTAACTAGTTACTTATTATTAGTTGGCTAACCTGAATAACTAAGGACCATACCATACTCCGTAGAAGACTAGAAATCCAGGCACCGCGAAGAACCAACGGAACCCACGGGAGCCGGGACTGGAAGTGGCCACTGGCCGCAGCTCCGAGATCGTTCCTCCGCGGCCAAGAGAAAAAAAGGTTATCTGCAGTTGCGAGTCATCCACGCCTCCGTTGTCGCAAATTCATTCCTGACTGCAAGATCTTATTCACAACCCCTCGTCCCTCCTCGTGCTGTCAAAGATCCCCCAACAGTGTCACATTGGATCTCTTCTGACTGCGCTGCCTGGCCTCAGCATGAGTGTGCTCCCAAATTCGGACGGCGTAGCCCTTCCGACCAATGGCCAGCCTGAAAGCCATTGGGTCGTTCAGAAGTTCGGCGGGACCAGTGTGGGCAAGTTCGCCTTCAATATCGTCGACCAGGTTATACGGTATGTGGTGACCGCGCGCTTCAATTCTCTTCCATTATGAATTCGAGAGACTGACTTGCCTGCTCCGTCAATCTAGTCCCAGTCTTCTCGAGCACAAAGTAGCCATCGTCTGCTCCGCCAGAAGCAGCTCCTCCAAGGCCGAAGGCACAACGAATCGGTGAGTCACTCTTGCGCCGGAACATACGCAGTCGTCTACAGACGACTCTCCTATCCTCCCCTTGGCTTTTACGACCTGACTTCTAACCTCGATCATTGAACAGTCTCCTCCGCGCGGCCCGAGAAGCGGAACGAGCCCAATCGCGTGAATATATTTCTCTAGTGGAAGCGGTTCGATTAGAACATGCCCAGGTGGCCGAGCAACAGATAAAATCCGTCGAGCTACGGGATCGCCTGATCGGGGAGATCAGTGATGAGTGCACCCATGTGCTCAAGGTCCTAGAGGCCGCTCAGACGCTTGGAGAGATCAGTGCCCGATGTGTCGACAAAGTCATGAGTACCGGGGAGAAGCTGAGTTGCCGCTACATGGCCGCGCTTCTTCAGGACAGAGGGGTCGATGCTCAATATGTCGACTTGGCCGAGATCATTGACTTTGTCGTCGGTAGTAATGGCCTAGACCAAGGGTTCTATGACCGCCTTGCCGCTCTGCTGGGCAAGAAGGTAGGGACTTGCGATGGAAAAGTGCCCGTTGTGACAGGATACTTTGGTTCCGTGCCCGGAGGTTTGCTGGATAAGATCGGTCGTGGATACACTGATCTCTGCGCTGCTCTGGTCGCCGTAGGCATCAATGCGAGAGAGCTACAAGTATGGAAAGAAGTCGATGGTATATTTACTGCGGACCCACGAAAAGTTCCGACAGCACGTCTGCTATCGACTATCACACCATCAGAGGCGGCCGAATTGACTTTTTATGGATCAGAAGTGATTCACCCGTTTACTATGGAACAAGTCATCCGGGCAAAGATCCCCATTCGGATCAAGAACGTGATGAATCCCAAGGGCAGCGGCACAGTGATCTATCCCGATTCGCATGCCGAACTCGAGAGAACCACACCGGGACACGATCCTAGACTCTTCCGCACAAGAAGTCCCAGCAATCTGTCGCAGCTCCAGGGCCCCAAGAGGCCCACCGCCGTCACAATCAAACACAAGATCCTCGTCATCAATGTACACTCCAACAAACGTTCGCTTTCCCACGGCTTCTTCGCCGGTATATTCTCTGTCCTCGATCGGTGGCGCCTCTCCATTGATCTTATATCCACCAGTGAGGTCCATGTTTCCATGGCTCTTCATTCAGAGATGCCGTTGCTGAACGGCGTGGGCCGTGATGAGTACCAGGTCATCGACGAGGACCTGCGCGGAGCCCTTCAGGACTTGAGGAAATACGGCACCGTGGATATCATTCCTGAGATGGCGATTCTGAGCCTTGTAGGAAAGCAGATGAAGAATATGGTGGGGGTAGCAGGGCGGATGTTCTCCACCCTTGGGGAAAACAACGTCAACATCGAAATGATCTCACAAGGTAAGAATTGTCCCACGCCTATTGAAATATCAACCGAAAGCGGTATCTTACAATTGGCTTCATAGGCGCGAGCGAGATCAATATTTCATGTGTCATTGAGGAGAGAGACGCTGACCGGGCGATCAACATCCTTCATACGAGCATGTTCACTTTTCTAGACGACTAGACGCGTCTGTCCCATCTCGGATTATTACTGGATCAGAGCATTCAGCATCGAGACCCCGCTCGGAAATGCTGTGCTCTGACAAAGTGGTAATTGGCATTTGACGACGGTTTGATGAGAAAAAGTCCTTTTCGCAGGCGAAGGTTCATATAGACTATTTGTGGTAATTGCTGCACGTGGTGGCATCTTTCTCAGATTTCTTTTGCATGCGTCCTGTCAAAAAATTTCCCTTATGTTTTCGGTTGGATAGGCATGTTTACTCCGGCTGGTCACGTGGAGTTGGCGTTCTTCTATATCAAAACCTTTTCTCTTTCTTTCCTTTTCTTTTTTGTGCCTGTCAGTATAGATAGACATCGCTTGCCTGTGTATTTAGCGGAGGCATGACTGGCGTTCTTTCGGGTCTTCATCACCTTTCCCCCACATCGTTTGTGCTATCTTGCCGTCCCTCTACTGCTACTTCCCGTGCTGCGTTACGCTTCACGGCTCGGTTAGACTGTCCGGGAAAACCAGGGCAAAACAGCGATTTTGCCCTACGTACATTTCTTGTTGTGCATATAGAAATAGCTAGAAGGATATATTCCCTGAAATTATCAATCTGTCGCTTGGAGACTTAAGCAGTAATCCCCGTCCTGCCAAGATGGACAACTCACCACGGAGTCAGCATCCGCAAGGGCTCCCTGGGGCCTGGATGCACATGAACTGTAAGGGACTCTCCAATTTTTCCGCTCGATCGAACCGGATTGCGGCCATCGTGGGGCCCGTGGCGCCGCTGTGGGAGCTGAGCCACCTGGAGGAAAGACCGGCTCGACTCCAGACTAGGGCTGAGAGTATCTGACTATCTATCCAGGTGGTGTCCCGATGGGCCCGATAGAGCGATGATCCTGGATCAGTCCGGGATAACAGCACGTCCAACTCATACCTAGCCAGTCGCCGGGCGATTCTCTCCGTGTCTCAGAATTGACAGAATGCCAAATCGCCAAATGACCTATTAGATAGACTATAGAGTATCTATCGGTAGAGCGGGCGATAGAGCCGGGTACTTGAGACTGCGTCTGAGCACAGGATCTGCCCGAAGCAGGACGGCGCCTGCAAGCGTCAAGGGATTGATTGACTTGCTGGCGGGACGATTGGACGGCAGAAGGGATAGAGTTATGGAGCCGGCTTGTTCTTGAGTCGATGCTATCTCTTAGTGTCGTCCTCTAGGGGGAGGACGAGGCCGAGCAAGTGTGAAACCTGTAGATACGGTGACCGTACCGAAACGGCATGTTTGGGCGCAGCGACGCGGTCCGACACGCGTTGTTGACGATACGGTACCGCACGCGTCGAGCCTCGCAGGTCCGCCGCTGGCATCATCGCCTTGACATGCTGTCCCGCCCCATTCCTTGAACGCCCATCTCGCCCATCACACGCACCACTATCCGATCAGGCTCTACACACGCCTCTCCTCCCTCAATCGCTCTCTTTACTCCCCTCTCTCGCCCTTCCGCGTCGTCGTCTCACCCCGATTCTTCCATCCCACCGCCGCTTTCTCCGCCCTGTCCTCGACTGTTCTCATCGTCGCCCATCTCCAGCACGCTCGATAGTCAGATCTTCTTGCGATCGATTCTTCGATCTATCCACCAACTCTGCGCCATACGGCTGGGTCTTAGTCCCGGCTTGTCTGCGCCCTAAGCCTAGATTCCGTCTCGTTCTTATCATCAGGCTTCAGCTCCGCTCAACCGCATCGCAATTCAGCTCAACCAGTCCTAGCTCGCACCCAGCGTTCGTTTCACCGACTGACGCTCTTCCATTCTTAGTCCTTGAGTGGTCCATGTAGCCTCACTTGGGCACACTGTGAGCCTGATCGAATCTCTTCGCGACTGCTGGTTCTAATACCACCTACCTGATCTGCTCTTGTCCGCTGTTGCTGCTTGTGCATACAGCAGAGCTGGTCTCTCGCTTGCATTCCTTGGCTCTACAGGCCAGAGACTTGTCTACGGTCACCGCTTTCAAGATCTAAGGCCCTTTTGATCCAATAATCGAAGGGCGAAAATTGCCCTAAACTCGTCGTCGCGATGGCTTCGACGCGTCCTCCGTCGATGGCGCCCGAATTTCCAAATGTTTCAATCTCCTTCGAGCATAAGAATAGTAGTGTCTCAAAACCACCACCACGTCTCCAACCGTCGCCCATGCCACTTCAGCCTGTCGAAAAGAACTGCATCCCGGATCCACCGTCCAGTGGTTCTCACCAGGTGTCGCCTGTCAAGTCCCACCGTCGCCTGGACTCATCCCACTCCGGGAAGGGGAAATTGGGCTTTGTTCCCATCACAGCGCCTGCTTCTCCAATGTTCACCACAGATTCGCCTGCCAAAAGGCACCCATTCTCTGCCTATGGCCCTACATCTATGCCACAGCCACCTCTCTTCACGACATTCCCTAGTGTGGGCACCGAACAACCTCAGATTGCTGGTCGACCCGAATCCAGATCGAACAATGACAATTTTGCCGACTTCCCAGAGCCTTCGTATGGTCTGAGGCCTCCTCTCAAGCGAACCCTTATGGAAGCCGCTCCATTGAAAGATAGACCCGCAAAGAAACAGAGACGCGAGGATTCTCTCCCAGCTCAGCTACCCGAACCGCATGAGATGCCGCCCATTGAAGATGACGGCACCAAACCTCCTTACAGTTACGCGACTTTGATTGGGATGTCTATCCTACGGGCGCCGAATCGACGATTAACCTTGGCTCAAATCTACAAATGGATTTCTGAGACCTTCTCGTTCTACCGTAGCAGTGATTCTGGCTGGCAGAACAGCATTCGACACAACCTCAGTTTGAATAAGGCGTTCATCAAACAAGAGAGACCGAAAGATGACCCAGGAAAGGGGAACTACTGGGCCATTGAGCCAGGCATGGAGGTTCAGTTCCTAAAGGACAAGCCCCTCCGCCGTGCTACCTTATCCAGCATTCCGCTCCCTCCCGCAGGTCCTCAGAGGGATTCTATTCCTTCTCCTCAGACCCAGAACACGACTACCTGGAGAGTGCCGCCTCCATCTTCCTCCAACGCCCCTCAGAAGCTCTCCAAAGCTGTGGATCTGTCTTCAGATGCCACCTTGCCCGCCTCTGACCCAGCCCTTCAGGAAGACAGTGGAGATGAAAACGCTCATGTATTCGTTCAGCCTTCTCATCCTCCTCGTTCTTCTCCGTTGCAAGCGATTCATTCGTCTCCGCCAATTGCCCCTCCTCGCTTTGTGCGTCAAGGCACTCCTCCAACGCCATCCCGCCCAGTGTCGTCCTCTACGAATGCACCACGACACCGGAAACGAAAATCTGTTACTGCCAATGATAGTGGATATTTCTCCTCTTTGGAGTCTTCTGCTCTGAGGCCGAACAAGTCTGGCCACATTCTGACTTCAGATCTCGATATTGAGCCTCCCCGTATCAAGCGAGGTCGCGCAGAGGAGGAGATTGCGCGCATCCGCAGCTCGTCTCATGATATCAGTCCAGGCCGTCCTAGCATGTCGAAGGATGCAAGCTTGCTGGCCGGTTCCTCTCCACTTCGTAGCGAATATATCAGCATGCTACCTCCTCCACTCACTCCGGCAATCAAGTTTAAGAAACCCGCCAAGCCGCCGCCATCTCTGTCTCCGAACACGAACTTGAGGAATCACCGCAGGAAGATTCAGCAGATGGTCAATTCCCCCATCAAACACCTTGGCCTGGCTGATGAGGACATCCCGTGGAGTCCAGCCTTTGACATCCACGATGACACGCTCACCCCTGCCGACAACTACCACGTTCATTTTGATATCTTCGCGGATCCTGCTGCGGATAGGATAGCTACTCCAATTTCTGGGTCACCTTTGAAGACTCTAGGCAAAACATCTCGCACGGATACTGCTGGTACGGCTGAGAACGCCCTGACTGATATTACGAACGTGGGTAATACTAGTCGATTGAACACCCCCTTGACATCCTTGAGCAAGTCCAAAGGCCTTGCCTATCTTGAATCGCCTTCGAAAATGCCCGATCCTAGCCGGTTCATTGACGCCACTCACGATGACTTCTTCTCGTTCAGTCTCTTCGATGAGAACCATGCAGAAGTGGATGGAGTGGATCTCCTTCAAGGCTTCCAGAAGATTGGTGGTTCCAGAGAGGACTCGAAAGGTCGTACAATGAGACCGAACATAGGTCATCGCAACCACACATCACTTTTTTGATCTTGATTGATTTACTTTTGCACATCTTGACATTCCTTGTTACTTTGCAGCGAAGCGGAAATTGGTTCTACTTGCCAGGCGTTGATTACATTTTGGGTTCGTGCTTGCTCTTGGGACGGACCCGGTATTGATATGTGACACGGGGCGAAGCGAATCTTTATTCCTAGGTACTTGTTTTGAGTTACTGCGGAGTTTCTGGTCTGATCACTCAGCTATTGCTATTTTGATTTTTGATCGTTACCGAGATAGTTTGGAGTTAGGCTGGGACCGGTAGGAGTCACTTGGGCTGTCACATTTGCTGGATCTGGTTATGACCACTCTGTGATGACTTTGATGAAACCTGTTGACGTACATGAACAATGCTATGGCTTGATGATTTCAGCTTAACCACTTGGTTCTAAATTGTTTTTGCGATCTTTCTATTCACCTTGCGAGTTTAACCAGTGGAACGACTAATGTTAATTGAAATTTGATTTACAACAATAGTATTGAAGGTCCTACATTGTAAAGGAGAACAAGACTGATTCAAGGGTATCATTTCACACTTTTAGGATAATAAATAGATCTAAGGAAGAGTACAAAAATAGAGCAAAGAAGAAGGGGGCATAGCCACCACTATCCTTCTCGGACAAAGCAGTAAACCGGTACCCAAACGCCTCGGCTGAGGAACCATACAGACCATAACAAAGACCACTACCACAAGTTCCCCAGCATATGCATGGCAGCCATATGATAATCTAGAGGGCCCAAAAGATACTATCTCCTCCAGACCAATGATTTGACATTGTCATTGCTGCCCGTCTCGTGTGCATCCTCGCGAACAGGACTAATCACTACTTGAGCAACCCCGACAACCACAGCTTACACACTGGATAGTCTGATTCTCCTTGAGCTGGGCTTTCGGTACTCGGCAGATACACGTCGAGTTGAAGTTTGTTTCTTTCGTTTGGATACATCGTAGGCAGCAGAGCTTTTCACGCCATAAGTCAGCTAAAGGCTGAATTCATTTACTTCCCATGAAATAGGGAGACAGTAAGGTAGCGGAGGGAAAGGAAAGGGAAACGGAAATTTGTGGCTTACCTTCTCGTAACCCTGCTTCTTCCACTTCGCGATCAGGTTCGCATCAGCGTAGTTGTTCTTCAACAGCCAGTCGTATAACTGTTTCGATATGGCTTCCTTTTCGTAATATAGATCGTAGATGTATCTGGAGCCTGAACCGCCACCACAGCCGGCTCGTCAGCATTTATATCCAGTATAACAACGAACTAATCAATATGACCAGACCAAGGAGTTGGTTGCCAGAACGGAATTAAAAGAAACTGCTCTGCTCCTTCGGCATACGATCAGGGCGAAAAGCAATATGGGAAAACTCACGTTGATGGCTGATCTGGAAAATCGGCCAGAGAACCTCATGCTTCTTCTTCCCTTCATGAGATGCATTTTCCGCATCTTTCATCTTGTTGCTGAATTCCAGTAAGGTATCTTCGATATCGTCAAAGCCCTCTGGCGGAGGTTTGCGATTGCGCGAGGTGCGTACTGGCGGCATTTTGACGGGAGATTGTAGAATCGAGCTTTCGGGGCTGAAAAGAGACGACTAAAAGAGTGACCTTATAAAAGTAGTCAAAAAACCAAACCCGTATGTGGTCCCTCACAAGCGCGCAATGAACTGGATCATCATCTTGCCCAGCGCTGTGGCGTAGTTACCTAGAGGCCCAGCGAAGCGCAAGGTTCGATTCTGCCGCGTGGTACCGCCTTCGATTCTTATGTTGAAGCTTTGCTTCCCTTCGATGCTGCAGCCGCGGAAGTGCTCTTTGCAGTTGATTTAACCATTCGAGCCAACATCACGAACCCTGTCGATTATTTCTTTGTTCTACTCTGATTTTCAGCCAAGAAGACCACACATAGCCAATCATGGATCCCCAATCTCAGATCGACATCTCGAAGCTCAGCGCTTCCGACCGCAAGGAACTGAACCAGTTCCTGACGAACGAGGCTCAGAAGTCCAACATTCAGCAGAGTAAGTTATCTCGTTAGTATAAAAAGAGAAGAAAGAAAGCAAAAGAAAAACATCCCCACTTTCAGTCTACTCCAAATCTACAATGAACCGAATCACCTTGTCTCTTTTCCTAACCGAATCTTCATAACACCTTGTTATAAACCTGGACCTAAGAAAGTGCTCATGTTGACATTCTATTTCTCACAGCTGTCCACCACCTCGCCGATGTCTGCTGGAAGAAATGCATGACCGGCAAGATCTCCTCTGGCCGATTGGACCGATCCGAAGAGGCATGCGCCAATAACTGCGTTGAGAGATGGATGGATGCCAACTTGGCTGTTCTGAAGCACTTGGAGTCGCTACGAGGACAGTAAATGCATGCATCTATTATGTCACTGTCTGTGCCTTCTTGCCTGGGGGGTTGAAGGGGGAAGAAAAGAGGACATCGGTTTTTATCAGTCGAACAACAGTCGCTGGGCTGGTTGCTCTCTTTTCGTTTCCCGTTCTTTGAATACTGTATATTAGTGTCCAATGCGTACCGTGAATGTTGGTTGGGTTCGCACGGAAAAATGGGTGATGGGCAAATCTTAATGACCACTTTACTTTGAACATATGTCTAGTAGCAGAGATCTAAATAGATGGGAAGATGCGTAATTGGCTGCTGCTTCACTATGGATATCCTATATTGCAGGATACGCCGCTACTTGGATGATGAAGTATAGATAGACTAGGACCTATGTTTAGCTCTTTAGCAGAAGCTAGATTACGGCAATGTAATATACTCCATAGTCCGATCTGACACTACATTTGGCAAGAATCATAGCAGCGTGTTAAGTTGACTATACAGAGACACTGAGCAGGCATCGTCTGTTTTTTGTATTTTCATTTTTCCCTACTACACGAGGAAGTAGGAGGCACATGTTCGCCTTTGAGCATTCCGTTCCGAACATTTTTAAAATAATCATTCAGCCCGTGGTTCAGCTGTTGCAACTAACTGCGTGACTGATCTCCTGTAAACTATAGCGCGAAAATCCCCCCGGAACCCAAGGAAAAACACTTAGACGATAGCCAGCTTAGTGGCGGCAATGTCCAGAGCATCGACGTCAGGAGTCAGGCGAGCGAAGGCCTTCTTGGAGCCATCGGGTCTGTGTAGAACGATCGAGTCAGATAAACCAATACAACCAGAAATGTCGTGACTATGTGCATTCATATGCAACGGGGCTATTTCCATACCTGACCAGGGTGTTGATCTTGACAGTGTCGACATCGTACAGCTTCTTCAGAGCCTGCTTGATCTGTCGCTTGTTCGCCTTGACGTCCACAATGAAGACCAGGGTGTTGTTCTCCTCGATCTTCTTCATCGCACTCTCGGTGTTCAGAGGGTGGATGATGACCTTGTGCTCGTCCAGGCGGGGCTCATGAGGGATGGACTTGCGAGGGTACTTCGGCGACCGAGAGAGCTGGAGGGTCTTCGGGCGGTGGAAGGTGGTCGAGGTACGGATCTTGCGGGCCTTCTTCGCCTGTTCATCCACGTCTTAGTATTGCGAATCTCGTCAATGGAGCAGAGAAATGGTATGGAAAACGTACACCGGCGCCCTTCAGCACAGCCTTGGCGGCAGCACCGGCCTTGTCGCTGGGCTTCGTCGTCCCTGTTTGGAAGAAAGCAACGGTCAGCGGCTTATCGTGAAAAGAGAGATGACTGTAGCAAGAATGAAATAGCGAGAATGCAAATTCAGCGCATCGTTTTCTTCTCGAATTGCGTTCAATATCGAATCGGACTCGTAAATCCTCCCCATGCCACACTTTGGATGACGAAATTCCGATGGAGTCCGATATACCACAATCCTCGAAGAAAACGATGCTCGAATAAACGTGAATGCGAGATGATCTGGAGGTCCATTCCTACCTTTCTTAACTGGAGCCATGGCTGTCTGTCGGCGTGCTCGTCGTTGTTGTCGCGATAGTCGAGAGTCGAATTCTTTGGAGAGTATTCGCTTAGCGAAAACCCTAGGACTGCTGTGGGTCACCTGACCTGCCGCGACGGTGTTGGGCTTTGCCGAGTGCCCTAGAGACTAACAAGTTGGGAACTTCGGACTTTCGCCTCGCCGGGCTTTAGTGCATCCAGACACTAGACTAACGTTAGTTCCTCGCCTCCATGCACGGACTCTTAATCAGCAAAAGTCGCGATAACTAGAAATAAGTCACATCATAAAAAAGCCCTATGTCCGGATATTCAGGCGCCATGGAGGCTCTTTAATATGTCCGCTTGAAAGAACCATGGCAAAGAACATTTTTTACTAGGAACAACTACTCGCTGCGATTATATGCCACTATTCATCTCATTGAGCCTCTTCTCGAAACCTATCTCATAATGACAGCCAAGAAGACATCTAAGAAACTCTCGCAGCTTTCTCGAGGCCGTCCGCCAACACTACGTCCAAGTCGTCCGGCATTATCTGCTAAGGCGACCAGGACTCTGATCCGTTCTCACCACCAGCTCTTAAAAGCACGTGCGCAGGCTCTGGAAGCAGGCGATGACGAGCTGGTCCGCAAGCTTGATGAGCAGATTGAGGCTAACGGTGGGCTAGAGAGCTATCAGCTTGCCAGCAAGATTGGGCAATCTCTGGAGCGTGGTGGTGATACTAGCAAGCTTTTGATAGAATGGATCGGCTCGACATTGAGAGAGCTTAAGGGCACCCCGTTCAAGCTGCGCGTGCTCGAGGTCGGGGCTCTTAGTACGAAAAATGCATGTTCTTTGAACCCTTTTCTCGATGTCACCAGAATCGATCTACATTCTCAAGAGACCGGAATCCAGCAGCAGGATTTCATGGAGAGACCTCTTCCTGCTGGACATGAAGATCAATTCCATCTGATCAGTTTGTCACTGGTATTGAATTACGTCCCTAATGCCACTGGGCGGGGCGAGATGCTCAAGCGCTGTGTGAGATTCCTCACGGACGTGTTTCCTTCTGGATGTCCTATGACTGGCTTCAAGCCCTTGCTGTTCCTTGTGCTACCAGCACCATGTGTCACCAATTCAAGATATCTCACAGAGGAGAAATTGCAACAAATAATGTCCAGTATAGGCTTCTCCTTGGTGAGAAGCAAAACGACCTCCAAACTGATATACCAACTCTGGGAATATACTGCTGTCTCAGACAAAAAGCTCTTCAGGAAGGAGCTGATCAATCCTGGTAGGACCAGGAATAACTTCGCCATCGTCCTCAGCGACAATTCTTCACCACCCGCGTCGAAGACCTAGCCACCGATGGAAAATCCATCGATTCCGTCTCGGGAAGAGACCCCTAGTTTGCCAATATAGCCTCTCTGGGCAAAAACGCCCAAACTGTCCCGACCACGGCCATTGCAGAAGATGCAACCAGCAGAGCCCAGTCCAATGCTCTTTCGCTGCGAGGAATATCGCTTCCAAAAATCTTCAAGTGGAAGGCAAGGGGCAGTATGATGCATATCGTGAAGCAAAGACAAGATCCCATCAACGCCATAATGCGATCAAATGCTGGAAAGACGATAGCAATAAAAACGATCAGCGCTATAACAAAGATGCGAATCGCTATTCTGACTGTCTGGTGGATTCTCGTTTTAGAAGGAGAATTATGGGATGCAGCTTCACTCTGTGCATCAACACCGCAAATGACCTCGCAGATAGCGACTAACGGCCGACAACTACATAGTCGTCAGCCACCTGGGGATATTATGCGCTCTCTTTGGATAGAATCCACTTACTTGAGGGGTGCCTTCGTGATGGGGATAATCGCAATAAATATCACAATGCAGACAGTGAGCCCCCGTGGATAACCGCTAGTTAGCAGAATATTGGACGTGATTTCATCCCGCACGTCAGGACCAAACATTAGCCAACCGATAATAGCCATGGTACAATCGAGGCCATACTATCAGAGAGACGATTTAGTTTAAAAATCTCGACAGATGTTCCCGGAAGTCTTACCGTGAAGAAGTATGTGGTTCGCAGGCTCTTCCCGTACTTTTGAGGATGCCTCATGTCTCGATAAATGTTGGGAAATACGCCATGCCCACCCCACGGAGCTGATAAGATTATTAGAGCACAGATTGTTTGCTTCTCAGGGAGAGCCACTCACACATTATTAGGCCGAAACTGAGAGGCAGTGTCGCCCAATTCTCCGGGAAAATACTGGTTCTGGCTGGCTCAAGCAACGAACCGGGGGTTCTAGGTTTCAGAAACCCATCGACGATCACTATCAGTACAACTAAGGATCCTTAGCAATGATGTTATTTTCATCGAAGTGAGGATTGTCTTACTCGATGTGCAAGAGAGAATACCCAGTATACTTGTGACGCTCAAAAGGCGTAGAGGAACGAAATTGAGAGGAATGAGAACGAGCCCGCAGATGATCTTCCACTGGAGAAGACCCAAGCCCGGTAATAATGCGTCAAGACTGTCGGCGAAGAGCACAACAAGTGCCACACAAGCTCCTATAAGCTCGAGGGAAAACAGTATACTTGTTACCACACGTGCTGGCTGGCCAAAACTGATATATGCCAGATCAGCGTAGGTGACCAGACTTCGATCAACATCGAGACACTTCGCAAGAATCTTTGCCGTATAGGCAGTGACAATGGCCGCAAAGAGAAGAAATGATAGACCAATGAGCCAACCAGCATATTTAATACCCAAAGGCAAACTCAGAAGGCCGATACCGATTAGAACATTTACTGAATTGAAGATTGTCTGTGGCACCGTCGATTGTCCAACAATGATATTCTCCTTGGTACCGTCTTCATGCTCGATCTGCTTGACGAGCAACGGCTCTCTATCGGCATCCCTTCCTGCAATAACGGGCGGGTGCTCTCGAAATGCTTTCACCGGTTGTCTGCTGGATATTTGGCTGATACGAGATGCCACCGAACCGTATGATGTTCCGTATGCTCCTTCAGGAGGGGAGGCCACGTGTATATCTGGCAATCCTGTGTTTGGAGGCGGTTTCTTTGACGCTCCAAGGCCGCTGTCGCTACCATAGCTGCCAATGGCTGTATTGGGCCAGGTATCTCGTGCGTCGGAGTCATAGCCAAGAAGTGGCTGATCCTCTCGTCTTCCAGAGGCTGTGGGTGTCTCTTCTGCATCGGAATACTCTGATTCACTCATAAAGTATGAAGATCCCCATGGCATAACCTCCGGGAAACCCGCTGCCCTCTGCCAGGAACGTGCAAAGTTGTCGATGCTGTTCACGCCACCGGCATTTCGAAGACGTATAGACATAGAGGAGGACCTGTAGAGCATGGCTCGATGTTAGTAATTGAGAAAGCATGTGTAGGTGCTAGAAGCAATACTGAGCAGTTACCTTTGCCTTGAAAGACCATGGTTTTCCCCGTCATAATTGTTCACGTCATCATCGTAATGTGTTTGTTTGTGAGGGTGCGATGATAGGGAGGACACGAGCTGTGAGATGCCTGATCCCTGATTCTCAGAGCAGCCACCCTCTCCATCGTCTGCTGATCCGAACGGCCGTCTATCAGAGGTAGACATCCTCCCACAGGGAAGAGCCGTGTCGGCGAGGAAAGGGATACCAAGACGTGATAATTAGATAGCAGCTCCCGGTTGGACCCAATCCAAGTAGCTTGGAACCAAGCTTCGATGGCAAAAAATGAAGCTGTAGATGAGAGAATTTCCTGCTTCTCCAGAGCAAGAAATATCGTCTATGTACTGCCTGCTAGCTGGCCACCTGAAACAGAGACGTTCAGGTTCTGAAGACCTCTACTTAGATCGGCATAGAAGCTTCGAGCTAAAAGAGAGACAATGACGTTTTTATCTGCAACAACTAGCGGATACTCAGCTCTGCCAGTGTGACCTTCCTAGCTTCATGAAAATATGCAAATAGAAAAGAGAAGATGAACGAGAAAAACAGCAGAGGGGAGCTGCAAATAAGTCTTGAGATAGCAGGGCGTTATCATCAACAGCACCAATGCCCTTAGGGAAGTTTTGTGGGGTTTGCTGATAAGCTTGCCGTGGTTGGGTCCTCGTGACCCGCCAAGGAGGACTGTGTACCTTGATGTTTTGCAGTAGAAAGGGATCTTATCGTGCAAATTCATCTGAAAACATTACTAAGTAGTATTTAAGAGTACTCAAAATGCAGGTGAGGGGTCATTCTTGTTCAGGTGAAGGGAAATGATCACGAGTGATCGAACATTGAAAGACTCCAGCTGTTACCTGGGCGTATATCCTCAAGTATCTAGCTTCTTGTTTCATTCCTGAGAACCCCACCAAAGCTGTCCTTTCACCTTCCACTTTGACTAATGAAAACCATTATTATTTTGAATGTGGAAGCAAAATCTTGAAATGAGAGCGTGAAGTAGTTTCGGGCACGTGCGCATAGCGCCAGAACTTATCTTTCCATCTGATCTAGTCCAGATCAGACGATGGGCGTTCTCTACCGGAAGGATAAAGACGCGATCCTTGTTCAACCTTCACGATAGCCGTGTCTCATAGGTACAGTACTTACGCGAACCGGGGGAGGATCGGAGGTTTGACGAAGCTAGCAGTGAATAGTCCGAGCGCGATGTAGCGAGACGGCCCCGTAATCGCTGCCGATACTTTAAGGGAATCCCACATTTAGTAGAGGTAAAGCATCTTCGCACAGGAAGAATACTCAGATCGTTAACAATGAAAGAAGCTACATAGTGTAGTCATAGAGTACACACACCTTGATACTAGATAATAAACCCAGGGGTATCTGTCTCTAGAAAACAAAGAACCAAGGCTCCGAGCAACCGCCACCCGCCAGTGTGACGAGGCAACGTGGTGGTGGATTATGTCAGCTCCACGGCGCGCTGACCTATAATCCTGCCTCCCCCACAGTACCTGAACGAAATTTACTCGAACAACCCCGCTAGACTGGACTGCCCGACCGGCTTAAAGGTACGCCTTAGCACTCAGTTCTTTTTGTTTGCTGGTGACGAAAAGAGTGGACTTAAATACGTCCTTTTTGTCTTTTGCAGAACTGACGTCTTCACGTTGAATAGCTCCGACGGACGGACAAACCCTTCTTATTATCCCGGTCGCATACCAGCGTCGCCCAAGATGAGCGCGCCTCAGGCGAACGAGGCGGAGAAGAACATCGAGATATGGAAGGTCAAGAAACTGATCAAACGCCTTGAGCAGGCGCGTGGAAATGGCACGTCAATGATTTCGTTGATCATTCGTAAGTATATTTGACCCTTCGAGACATAAACTCCGCCGCTGATGACAGCCCCTCCTCAGCCCCGAAGGACCAGGTGTCCCGAGCCGCGAAGATGTTGGCAGAAGAATTTGTATGTTTGCACCCGCATATCGACTGCATGTCTGTACAGAGGCTAACTATTCCAAGGGAACTGCTTCTAACATCAAATCCCGTGTCAATCGTCTGTCCGTCCTTTCCGCTATTACTTCCACCCAGCAGCGTCTCAAGCTCTACACGAGAGTTCCGCCGAATGGCCTCGTCATCTACTGTGGTGAAATTATAACTGCGGAAGGAAAGGAAAGGAAGATCAACATCGACTTCGAGCCCTTCAAGCCTATCAACACCTCCCTGTATCTTTGTGACAACAAGTTCCATACAGAGGCCCTAAGCGAGCTGTTGGAATCGGACCAGAAGTTTGGTTTCATTATTATGGACGGAAACGGTGCTCTCTTCGGTACACTGAGTGGAAACACTAGAGAGATCATCCACAAGTTCTCCGTCGATCTCCCCAAGAAGCACGGACGTGGTGGTCAGTCCGCTCTGCGTTTTGCCCGTTTGCGAGAGGAGAAGCGTCATAACTATGTCCGCAAGGTCGCCGAACTTGCAGTCCAGAATTTCATCACCAATGACAAGGTTAATGTAGCGGGTTTGATTCTTGCCGGTTCAGCTGATTTCAAGAATGATCTGAACCAGTCTGACATGTTCGACAACCGCCTGCAATCAAAGGTCATTAAAGTCGTTGATGTCTCCTATGGTGGTGAGAACGGATTCAACCAGGCCATTGAACTCGCCTCTGAGACTCTGAGCAACGTGAAGTTCATCCAGGAGAAGAAGCTGATTGGCAAGTATTTCGAAGAAATCAGTCAGGACACTGGAAAGGTCTGCTACGGTGTCGAGGATACTCTAAAGGCACTGGAGCTGGGCGCCTGTGAGATATTGATCGTGTACGAGAACTTGGACGTCACTCGCTGGCAACTGAGAAACTCCAACGGTGAGGAGGTTATTATCCACACCACCAAGACTCAGGAGGCGAACCGGGAACTTTTCATGGACAAGGAGACTGGCCAGGAGATGGAGATCATCGAGCAGACATCCTTGTTGGAATGGCTTGCGGAGAAGTACAAGGACTTTGGTGCTACGCTGGAGTTCGTGTCCGACAAGTCCAGCGAAGGAAACCAGTTTGTCAAAGGCTTTGGTGGTATCGGAGCGATGCTTCGTTACAAGGTCAATTTCGAACAACTTGCTGATTACGATGACGAGGATGAATTCTATGACGGTATGCTGCATGGTGGCCGTCCTGCATCTCCATGACTGTGCTGACCATATATTTCTAGATTGACGGTTTGGCAACCTCGCAGAGAGCGAGGAGGGAGGCCCAGAGATCCGATCGACGGATACTCTGACGGATCGTCCGCTGGCCCGCAAAGACAGCATCCATATGGTGTCTCAGGCTGCTGTCATGCGTACCGTGACGCCACCTAGTCCGAGCTCTATCAACCTGCTCAAAGGTAGGATATCTTCCAGCCGCTAGGCTAAGGTTGTCCCTATGGATGTAGTTAAGACTAACAAATATTAGGACCATCCAAGCTCCACATTGTGGAGGCTTGTACTTAGAAAAGAGAACCAGCGGTCCATACTGAGCACAATAGAATTTGAGGGGGGTTATGAATTCGTTAAGAGTATCTGGTTTCTGTCCCATCAAGCTAGGCTGAGAAGGACCAGCTACCCAGTCTATCTTGCTTGGTAGTCCCGCAAAATGTTCCCCTGTATCCAAGAGACTGCAGAATTCAGCCATTTCGTCGTCCTTCGACCTTTTTATGCAGCGCCTTTGTCGCTGTTTCCCGAAACACTGCAAACTGTCGGTCATTTCCCAGGTGTTGCACCCGTCTGCCCATCAGAATTCATCTGGCACCATTTTGAACAGTCATTCAATAGAACGCTCGTTATGCCAAGCACTGTGTTGCGTCCAACAGAATGGTCGTGTATGGAAAAAAGAAGCGATCACTGCTCTCTGCGCATTTCGCAGACCTCCATGTATATTTCAGGAGATCTGCTCTTGCCAAGTCCCTAGATTTCGGCAGCTCTCCGTAACCTTTATTAGATCCTGCAGTAATCGGCTAACAGCCTGGTCACTAGGGATAGTAGGAGTCTGGCTGCATTCCACGAAGAAAACGTAGTGCCATGGCTTGATCCGGCTTGGTCGAGTGTTGATGCTCGTCAGATTTTGGCCATGCGTTTTGAAAACAAGCAAAGCATCTGCTAGCGCACCAGGAGATGAATGATTGACTGTGAAGGAAATAAGTGTTTTTCTTTTTGCAGAGGATTGCTCATCTTTCTCCGCGGATCCCGCATTGGCCTGATTTGGGGGATATGAGCTTGCTGTCCGTTCCGATCGAATATTCCTCACTATCAGAAACCTCGTCGTATTGTCATCTTTATCCTCAATATTCGCCTCCAGGATATCTGCCCCATGGTACTCCGCCGCAAAGCTACTTGCAATCGCTGCACTCTGACCCGTTTCATCCTGCGAAACAATCTCGGCAGCTTTTGATGTCGAGGACACATCCTGCTTCTCAACCCCCTTAAAGTACTTGGAAAGGAGCCTCTCACACTGGCCCCAGGCCTGGGGATGAGTGTATAGTTTAGTTATGAAATCGTAACTGCCAGGTGCAGAGGATGCGGTGCCCTTACGGGCCAGGAGGCAGTGGTGCACTGTAAGATAGTGTTCGCCGCAGATCTCAACATCGCTATATACATGCTGGCGGTCAGCTAAGAGGTCCAGCGTCTGGACAACTGAGCCATTGGTCGAGTTCTCGAAGGGAATCGCGGCGTAATCTGCATCGTTCTCTTGGACGGCGGAAAATATATCTGCAAACGACGCACAAGGCGTCAATTGAGCCGAGCGACCAAAATACTCAATCGCAGCCTGTAATGCGATGAAGTGTTAGCGTCATAGATCATATGGTCCTCGGTCAACAGCGCATAAATTTCTTACCTGGTGAGAGAAAGATGCGGCAGGCCCGAGGAACGCAACGCGGAGTCGCTGCATGGTTCCTAGGAGATACTAGGTGTCGTGAAATAGGGATATTAAGAAAGCGAGAAAGAGAAATGAGTATAAATCTCCATCACCAAATCAAAATGGCACAATTCACTTGAATATTGGATCTGTCGCTCGGACACGCCCTTCCATCTTACCCCCGCAATCCGCGCGACTTCGGAGAACTTAGATGAACAAACAAGGCAAACCGTGGCTCTCTCTCTCCGCAGTTATTCCGCGGCATCTATGTAGGATATCTCAAGACAGAACAACTCCAGGTCGTCGGTGCCCATGGTGCCTGGAATTTTTGCAATATGAATTTAGCAGTGAAAGGGCGTGGGCTGCTACGTCGCTGGGCTCTTCCTAGGGGTAAGGGACTTATTTTTGTTCGTCCTTCCTCTTCTCTATCAGACCGCTTTCACCAAGAGTTAACAACGCGACGGCTACCTCTCATTTATGACTATTTATCCCCGCAACCTTCTCATCTTCTGAACTTGTCTCTAGTCGGATATATCCCTGATCTGGAGTCCCAGACATCTCTTGGTGACGATGGAGGAATTTTACCATTTATCAGCTCTCCTTCCCGTATGGCTGTCGGCCATCATCTGGTGTATTTTCCACCTCAAGTGACATTATCACAGCTTCTACCAGACGGAACAGATGTTTTACATACCCCCGGAGAGCCTTTCAATAGGCGAATGTGGGCCGGGGGTAGGTTAAGATTCCCCCAACAAGGAGGCCCATTACTCGACGGCAGGCGCGCAGTCTGCATTGAAGGTATTCGAGATGTCAGAGTTAAAGGACTGAACGGGGAAGAAAAGATTTTTGTCAGTATCGAGAGACGGGTGGCCACAGTAGGAGAACAAGAGACCGAAGAAGAGATCAGGAATCGGGTATGGCAAGCCAGCGAAGAGGATTTCGGGGACGCAGAAATCATTGAGAAGCGGGACCTGGTCTTTTTGCGAGAGAAGACGCCGGAGCAATTACAGAATGATCGGGCTTCTTTCTCAAAGGGTGGTAGGATTGTAAAGCGTGCGCAGAACCAATTCATGTTTCCTATCTGCTTTCAGGTCGATAGCTGACATCTCACCTAACAAAAGCCCCTTCGGATCCTGAATTCAGCTTTAAACTAAGGCCCAACAAGTCATTATTGTTCCGCTACTCAGCTCTTACATTCAACGCCCATTCGATTCATCTCGACAAATCCTACGCTCAGAACGTCGAGGGATATCGAAACCTCCTCGTCCACGGTCCATTGTCACTAACTCTGCTGCTCACTGTGCTTCGCTGCCATTTATCAAAGCTAGGTCATGTAATCAGGGACATTGAGTATAGAAATCTTGCTCCTCTTTATGTGGATGAGGAAATGGTCATATGTGCGAAGCCCAAGCGTGGGCTGGATACGAACCAGTGGGAGGTATGGATTGCAGGTGAAGACGGCGGACTTACAGTCAAAGGAACCGTCCATACAAGCGAATTATAGAAACAGTCATTTTCAAAATCTTAGAGGCAGTCTAAAACTAATATAGCCCTTTTATATATGCTGAATAGGTGACGGGAAACTTGCAAATATCACTCAATATCTAGTCTTAGCCCAGGGCTATGGATGATACATGTTGTATTTATAGGA
>JAPVCB010000025.1:853377-913157 GCA_029606185.1 Paecilomyces formosus | reverse complement strand
TATATATATATATATATATATATATAGTGTATGTCTTAGGAGTCTGGCTAGGGGGTGAGGTTGCGGGTATTCATGGATCCATATATGGCTGGGTTTCCCCGGTGGGTATAGTAAAAATTCGGCGGCCGCGCCAATTTTTGTCTAGATTGCTGCTGTTGCGTGGCTGATCGCAACACTCCCCAGTATCCTACATTTATGATGTGATGAATATGCGAATATACATGGAACCGTAGGGAGAAATTTTCGAAATCAAAAAGCGACATTCTATTAAATAATTTTCCTTCTTTTACATACATACCCTAGGCATCGGCGGCAGTCCACCAAAAGAAACACCTTGACATTAGAAAAAGCAGGCATTCTATACGCCAAATAATTTGTATATACAAGCCCCAAAGTCCATCCTCACCGACCATGAAACAAGCCTTGCCGCGACCAAACCAGAGAAACAAAGATAATGCAGCGTCATTAATATAAAGTACTGCATAAGTCACAATGCAAGAAATGCACATCTGCAGAGACATGCAGTAAAACGGGCTGTGTAAATGTAAGGGATGGTAGTACAGTTCATCGCGTAACATATCATCCGCAATAGCCTCCAATTCGCGTGCTTAGCCGCCAGAAGAGGGCTTGAGCTAGTTAAGTCGCCGGCATGAGTGGACTGGAGGCACATTGGCAACTCAAACTGCTTCCTTAACCTCACCAATGGTTGCAGGTGGCAGGGTCCAAAGAGTATCTCGACGGTCCAACAATCCGCATATCGACCGCCGAGGCTTTACGATCTCAGTCCATCTCTGATGCTCTGGCTGCTAGCGCTAACCGGGCCTGGGTTGGCAGTGGGCAGAACACCGATCTTGGGCTTGGCATTCTGCTTGACCTTGGCGACAGCATACACAATTCCACTGACGAAACCGACAACGATGGCGGACACACTGGGGAAGGTAACCGGAGCATCGAAGAAGATCAGACCGGACACGGCAATAGGAAGCTTGTTCAGAGCGCCAACCATGGAGTATGTCGTCGAGGAGGTGACACGCACACACCATGCGGAGGTGTAGGAGATGAAGACCGAAGAGAGACCGGAAAGGACCATGGCGATGATAATGTTGTTGCGGGTCTCCGCTGGGAAGTTGCGGTTAATGTTGGCCGAAGACCAATCCTCAGCCAAAAGAGAGAAGACGATAAGGACGGGGATAGACAGCAGGTTGTTGTAAAACATGGCTGGAATAAGGCGTTAGAAATTGATCACATCCTGAAGGCGCAGGATCACCGGGGTTTACTTACTGTCAAAGTCCTTGAAGTTCGTCAGCTTGATCCGTTTGCGCATGCCCAGGACGTAGGACGAGGTGCACAGGCAGTTGATAAGCATCCAAATGTAACCAGCGTTGAGAGTCGACACCTTGGAAGTCGCATCGGCACCGCTGCTCTCCACGGCATGCTTGATGTCTGCCCAAGCAGCAATGATGGAACTCAGAACCATGAGACCGAAGGAGAACAAAGTGAGACCCGTAACAGAGCCACCGAACCAGAGAACCTCACCATACGCGATGAGGATAATGGTCAGGTTCTTGAAAATAGTGTACACGGGAATCGAAAGGAACTGCAGAGCCTTGGAGCCAGTGTAGATCATGCCAATGAGGAGAAGGGTGATAGGGAACCCTGAGAGAAAATAGCGTCAGCACCAGCGCATAAAGAACGCGACAATTAACAGGGAAAATATCAACATACACTTCTTGGCTTCGTCTGAGCTGAAATTTCGGTAGGTGATCAGACCAGCTGACTTGCAGGATTGGATCGCGACAATGCAGACGATAGACTAGAGGACAAAAAGATTGTTAATCAGCACAGACGCTTCCAATGCAGCCATATAATCGTGCAAACCCACCTGGACACAGAGCAAAAAGAAGTTGAGGTTGAAATCCAGGCCGGACAGGACATATTTGTTCATCACGGTCATCAAGATAGATGAACCACAGTATGCGAGAACCGGGAGAATCGGATTGTTGGACAGAGAGCCCGATGCAGGCGTGGATCTTGTCTGGTGCACCGGCGCAGCCTCAAAGGCCTTGCTGCCCTGGTCGAGCTTGTCCATCTCGATGGTGTAGTCATCTCTCTTCTTGTCTTCCGCCATGTTGACGACTGACCGTGTTGGTGGACAGGAAGGACGGGCGTCGAATGGAGAGCGAGGGTAGGAAGAAAAAGAGATAAGAAACGTAAATAGTCGGTCGCGGGGCCGCAAGAAGAAGATCTAACGAACGTGGGAACGTTGGCCACGAGACGCCCTCCACAAGAGAAAAGAAGCTGGGAAGGAAAGATGCTTCGAACGCGGAAAAGGGACGTTGAGCAAAGGGATGGAGATGGAGATTTGGTGTTCAAAACGTGGCGCTAATTTCCGGCCAGCGCCCTCCGGAGGCTCTGCGAATCTTGGGGGCGGTTGGTTGGAATAGTAGTTATTATTATCATTGGAGTATCAATTACTCTTCAATTCACGTAGAAATCGTCTGCTTTTTACGTGCCTTTTCTTTTTATTATCCCTCTTACAATTATCTTCTGCAGAGATGACGAACACAGTAGTTGATCTCCGCGGGCACACTTCAATCTCGAAACCGAGACAATATATTTTAATGCCACTCCAGAATACCACCCTCCACAGTCATTCGAATAGATACAATATGATTGTAACAAGAGTCTAGCAACGACAGGTTCAACATACCTATTTTTTCATACGAGATAGCAGCCACATACCCATTGAATTCCTCGTACAACTAATTATTCCAGCGTCCTGTTTAACTATCGGCCATAAACGGTCCGTTTTCAGGGACCAACGTTGATCAGGCGGGTCACGAACATCCACTACTATCTATGGTACATACTATCTACCGATCGATGGGATAAACTAGGCGAGCAACAGGATCGACCCTTCTCCATTCCTCTCCTGTCTCATCAGGGACAACTTTCGAGTTAGTTAGCACAATAAACGATTCCTCCTCCGTGGGCCCGTATTGCCCGAACACACAACTCACACACGATATGTCCGCCGCACCCCTCGACCCCGTGGTCTCCTCCATCCTCGACCGCAACAATCCTGTCACGAATTCCGATGATTTCGACGAGGATGCGATCTTCGAAGATCTCGAAAACGAAGATGACTCCGCGTACCGGTCCCGTCGGATCGAGCAGCTTTCTGCTGAACTAAAATCCGCCCAGGATGCCGTGCGTTCGATCCAGCGCGACGCGGCCTCGAACATTACCACCGTCCACGATGCCCTCTATCCTACCCTGTCGAATGACCAGGTCCTTCTGGACTTCACAACCCAGAATCAGCGGTGCGTCGTGCACTTCGCCCACCCTGACTTCGCAAAGTGCGGCGTCATGGATGAGCATCTTCGCCTCCTGGCATCACGGCATTACGAGGTGCGGTTCGCCCGCGTCGACGTGCGCGACTGTCCGTTCGTCGTGGAGAAATTGAACGTGCGAGTCCTTCCCTGTGTCATTGGCTTCGTTGATGGCGTCAGTGCGGAACGTGTTCTGGGATTCGAGGGCTTAGGCGCAGGAAGTCGGGACGGGGTTAAAGGCTTCAGGACTGTCGAGTTGGAAAAGAGACTGGTTACCAAGGGAGTCCTCTCTAGGAGGAAACTGGCCGAGGACGGGGGGCCTGGTATCTCTGGCGAGGCCGATAGTGACAGTGAGAGCGCGGATGACAGCCAGCGGAGAAGCCAACGCAGAACAATTCGCAGTGGAAATGCGAAAAACAGACATGACACCGAAGATGACGATGATGATTGGGATTAACGGAGTGGGATACTTCATACACATACTTCAACAATGCAGCCCCCCATATATATTTGGGTTGCTTGATGCGTCGATACCCTGGAATTAAAACGAGATAATAATCAAGAAAAAATGATACAGAGTAGACGTTATAAGTATACATTTGCATATATTACTGGCTAGGCGCACCGAGCAAGCAGGAACGAGGCGATAAAATAAACTCGGAAACGATCAATCTTATATATAAAACACATGGCATTGCATAGCCTGCAGCACATAGAAAAACAAACACACTGTGTGCGGAACGACTATCCATTTATTCCTCTGGTCCCCTGTAACACCATCGATCCCACCGACGCCTTTACGCTATGGCTGTTCCTCTGTGTACAGGAAAACGGCAAATAGTAAGACGATTCACATCAGCCGTTATAAGTAGGCAACCTCGACACACCTAGGCCCTAAATACCTATCATAGTTCACTTGCATTAGGGAACAACAGACAACTCGAGAAAGACGCCACGTAGCAAGCAACACGCATTGCATGATCATACAGTTACAGAAGGCAGCCTATCTGATGCTAGACATGAGAAAAGCAGAGAAGAAAAAGGTGGCGAAGCAACGAGAAGAGAAAAAGAGGAGGGTAAGTCCCCAGGCGAGTAAGGAGACCAGTCGTTGTAGTCAAAAAACAAAGATAAAAATAAGCGTAGAAAAAGAAAATGTTAAAATCTATACAAAGGGACATGAAATACTACTGTCTAGAAAAGGGCCGGCTGTGCTCGACGCAGACAGCGGAAAGAACTTCAAGTCCTGAAAGAGACATCATAGAGAATAGTAAACCAGGGGACATGGATAGTGGACTTTTAGATGGCCACGTTCTTCATCTCACCCTCGATGTCGTCAACGACTGAAGCCTGCTTGGCGTCCTTTTCAGGAGCCTTCTCCTTAGCAGTCTCCTTCGCAGTCTCCTGCTCCTCTTTCTCCGTCTCCGAAGCGGCCTTCTCGACTGCAGGCTCCTCCTTCGTAAGAACGCGTGGGGTCGCTACCTGAATGAGATCTTCTTGCTCCTTGCTGGCAGCATCTTCGGCAGTCTCTCCTGCAGCAGTCGTGGAGATAGGACTGGCAGCCTCTTCGGTCACACGGGCGAGAGGGCTGGAAATGCCAAATTGACCCTTGGGGCTGTGGTTAGGGCCACGAGTAGAGAGGCGATGCGGCGACCTCCCTCGTTCCTCACTGGGAGTTGGGCTACCGTATGGAGACTCCCTGCTAGCTCTGTTGGGGTTGGTATTGACGCCCAATCCGTTGGGAGCCTTGCGGCGCGGTGGTCTTCTGCCGTATTTCTGATCCGTCCTCCATCGCAGAATTTCCATGTATGGAGGCTCGACGTTCTGGTTCTTGAATTCTTTCAGTTTGAGCTCTCCAGTTTCTTCGTCGACGAAGACCTTGTCGCTAGTGAGATCATCCGCGACAGTTGCGAGGAAGGAAGCCCAGGAGCGAGAAATTACATATTTGCAATCGTAGTCACGACCAAATATGATGACCTGTCCCCACTTTCCTGCTGGTCCCGGGGCCAAGTCGACGGCAATGCAGTTTCCACCCCAGTCACGCGCAAGAGGAATCCATCCGGGGTGTGCGTAGGCCTTCTGGATAGCACGCGGAGGCTGAGAATCCTGGCGGTCGAGGAGTTCCTGCCGCCACAATGGGTTGGAGGTCTGCTGAGCGGCGGCGGCGGTAGAGGCGGAGGAAGAGCCAGCAAAAGCCTTGGGGGGCTGCGCTGGACTGAGGGTGGTAGAGCCTAGAAACTCTTCATTGACAGTCCTCCAATTCTTCCATTCTTGAACGATCTCCTCGCAGTCCAGAAGCATACAACCGAAGAGGATACCTGTTGGTAGACCGCCACGCTCTTGACCGTCGTGGACCGCCAATGACTCGCGGACCTCCAATGGCAAGGTGCAGTCCAATTCATGCTCCAACTCGTTGATATCATTCTGGGTGCAGCCCTCACAAAGCTGATCCCAGAGCTCCTCGTAGTTCTTTTCCGCCCATCGGTCAATTTTGCTCCACGAATGCGAGACCGGAGGGGGTGGTGGAGCGCCCGCGTGGAAGCTTTGCATCTGAATCTCTCCAGCACCATCTGCACCCTGGTCATTGGATCTTCGCTTCTGTGAGGATAGCGACCTCATGCCCGGAGAGTATGGGCGCGTGGGGGAGCCGACACCAGTGGGCGATCCGTTTGTGGGATACTCCTCTTCATAAGCGGAGGTGAGATCGGCTCGCGACT
The DNA here is from genome assembly GCA_029606185.1 of Paecilomyces formosus. Classification (NCBI taxonomy): domain Eukaryota; kingdom Fungi; phylum Ascomycota; class Eurotiomycetes; order Eurotiales; family Thermoascaceae; genus Paecilomyces; species Paecilomyces formosus. The sequence continues at coordinate 907,111 of JAPVCB010000025.1, read as the reverse complement.
CAAGTGCACTTGTAGCGACAGACGTAAGAGGTTCATGGCGACTCTGGTTTAGAGGTACATGCTGACCCGTTCGATAAGGTGAATCATGGGAAGCGTGTCGGTCATTAGAGGTCATCGTATGCCAGAAGGAACGCCATGCTGACCCGATTCTACCTAGAGGTCAGAACCGCCGTTCAAACGACTGAGAGGAAAGCCAGTGGTTACTCACGGATTTGCCATGGCGGCCAGAGCAGCCGAACCGGCGGAAACCTGACGAAAAGGACGATCAAGGTGCGTCTGGTCAAGGGGTGTTCATCGACAGGGCCCAGACGCGAAAGGTACTGCAGGAAGCACAAGCGACGAGACTAGCAGGAGGGAGGGAATGCGAGAATGGGAGAACAGCAGAATGACGTGAACAATGGCGAGGGCAGCAGAAGCGACAGTAGCAAACCCAGAGAACGGATGGATGGAAGGCTGTGGGTGACTTGCTGGAGACTGAAGGTTGGGGAGAGGTTATACCTAGAAAAAGCCAAAGACGGGGGAGCGTGCACCACGGGCGGAGGATTGGGCTCGCCGGTGTTCCTTCGCTGTGCCTTCTCCTGGATCTTGCTAGCGTGTGCCGGGGCAGGAGACACGGTGCCCGCCCGGCATCTGCGACTGCCCCTGGGAAGGCGGAACTGTTCGTTGATTAATTGTTAACTATCATGATCTATTCTTGTTTTCTCCATGATTAACTAGAGTCCTTGCTGCTTGTCCAGTGCTTCAGCACCAGGAGGTTTGCTTCTTGAACACAACTAACTACTAGCTAGCATGGCTCCTGTCTCGTGTTCTAGAAAAGTCCTCAATTCTTACTTAGTTAGGTCTGACCTTTCCCTTCTTGATATGGCATACAGACTCTAGAGACCAGAACTGACTTAGAATTCCTCAGAGCAGTTGTTATCACCATCATCACCATCGTCATTCCTACTCATCCATGCTTAATCTGATAACAGGAAACCAGACAGCTCTTACACGTCACCGCTGAAGACCAGCCATCAATTCGTCCACAGCCACATGAAGAATCTGACCATACTTGGAAGTTGGAATCCCGGGCAATAATGCCGCGGATTCTTCCCTGGAGGAGATCAAATCATCAAACCCACGCATGCCATCCCTCTCCAAATCGATTGCGATCGGAAAACCACACGATCTTATTAATCCAACCCTATTTTAGCCTTTGACCCTTACCCGAAGAACACGCGAACCGTGGCGGTTCCTAAAGATATCCTACCATAGTTTTTCAGCCTCAACTGGCGGATTTCATCTATCATATCTCTGTGCAACCGGCTCCAAATAATCTAAGTCTAACGGACACGAGAGTATCTCCTCCCATACACACTAACTCTCTCCTGCCCAACCAGATCTCCATGGTGAGCAAGTAACCACCGGCCCTTCTTTTCCCCCTTCTTGTGTCCTTTCCCTTCATTCTGCTAGCGGGTCTTCTTTTCCAAACAGTCCACCACCTTTTCTCTAGTTGCCTGTCACTAAGGACCTCCTCTCTAGAGCGGTTGGTTTCACCACTCACGCGCCGCAAAAAAGAGAATAGTTTTAAATTTCAACGGCTGTTGATCTCAAGATCTAGGCTCAGGTGGAGTTTCGGCTCGCTAACCTGGCTTGGCGGCGCCTCTAGCACTGTTCTGCGACTCCAGATTCGAGCCTGCTGGCCTGCTAGTCCGTAGTCGAGCAGACCCCCTGGTTAGCAGAAAACCGATTTTATTTAATTCCGTTTGCTGTCCCACTGTTGGTCAGGTTTAGTGAAATGAGCCGGGAGTCCCGACAGGCAATACTAACCACTAACTTAGCCAAGTCTTTAGAGTAGACTCAATGGTTAAGCGCTCAGATCTTCTTCCTTCTCTTTTCCAGATTGATTCCGGAACGGACTGAAAAAGAAAAAAAAAGCTGCTAGAAGGATGTTCGAAGTTCGAAGCCCCAACGTTCCGTACTTGCACTACTGCTACTAACTAGATACCACAAGACCACGGCGTCAAGTTACACACTAAGCGGGCCGTTTGATGCCACGCCAAAAGCCACCGCATCGCATCAAAACCCACCCGTTTCCACTGACGTGTCTCCTGAACTTCCCACCTTAACTTATCATCATCTAACTACGGAGTACAACCGACTCCGTACAGGACGGGCGTCTGACAAAGTTGGCTACGATGGCACCAGGCATGATCTAGAAGTTTAGAAATCCCCTTCTCTTCCCCGTAGATCAAGCTTGCGACCCGCATAATCAGCAACCTGGGAAAATAATACGCAGTATGGAGCAGCTAGTCAGTTAACTACGGACTTAAGAGTACTCCGTACTCCGTACTGTATGGAGCACGAAGGAGTTATTCCTTCGAATCTGGTCTGTGCATGGATGGTGGTTTAAGATACTATCCGTTTTAACCCCTAAACTATGTATTTACTTAACTGTCCTCGTGTCTCCGGGGAGTAGCTATTAATATTACTTCATGCCTTGATCAACTAGGATATCTACGTTCGATAATATCTCCGAAGATAACAGACACTATTGCTACTATTGTCTCAATCGGTTTCTTTTTATAGTTATCATGCTTTCTTGATACGGTTCAATGGAGACAGATCTAAAAGAAAAGAGCGTGATGATTTCGAATTGTCTAACTATGCGGCCGGATACGCCAGCATCAACCTGTCACGAACCTCGAAGAGCTCGAAAGTTCCGACAGCGAAATGCAAACTGTCACACATGGAGAACTCCTCATAGCCTGCATGCCAGGAGCGTCATCCGACAAAGAATCAAAGAATAGATATCATGAACGGCAAGCGAGAGATGCCAGTCCCTGAGAAAACAAAACAAGAGGGGTTAACACAGATTAAGAGAAGGTTAAAGATCAAGAAAGCCATCAGCAAAGTCCACCCAGACAACCAGGCTGCGGTAGGACTTGGAAAATTGGTTCCAGACTCCGGTAAGATGCAAGAAAAAACATCCAGCCACTCTGATAAAAATCCCATGTAGTAAATCTATCAGAAGTCGCCCCAAAACCCCAGAACCCACGACCGTTGCCCTTTCCCTAATTGGTGATCAAGTAGAGACTCGCAGGACCGAAAGAATAGAGATCAAAACCGGAAAAAAGAAAAACGACCGACGGGACAGCAAAGGAAAGGGAATAAGGAAGGACAACAGGAGTATTCCCAAAAAAGAAACCGTCCCACTGATGCACAATCTCATGAACAGCAAAGGTTGCCTCCGAAAAAAACTCCATGGACGCTTCCTGCAGTCAAGGAATGACAACGCAATTATGTGAGAGCTCTATTACGCAAGGGAACTCTGGACCCCGTTTGAGTGGAGGCCATTGGTCATATCAAGTTTCAGGATTCTGCGGAGGTCGTCCTCCATCCTCTTCGTATCCAGCTTCGTGGAACCGTTTGCTGAGGGATTGGACGACATATCGTGAGAAGGGACAGCCCGTGGTGCTGTAGGATACCCATATCCGTATGCGTACGGGCTTCCACGGTTATTAAAGTAACCAGCTTTATTAGAGGGCGCTGGTGATGGAGACGCCCCAGAAGGGGGGATTACCGGATCCATCGTTCTGGGAGGCGTCACTTCGCGCCGTAGAGCAGAGGAAGAAGCGCGGATTTTCTGAGCGCTGCCAGAAAGCGGAGGTATATACTGATACTGCACTCCATTTGGCGAGCCATATCGGGTATTAGTCTTGTTCGGGTCGTAATTGGAAAATGAAACCGGTGTAGGCGGGCCCGAGGTAGTTCGAAGTGGCCCATTGTGAGCATTCGGGCTGAGGTTTGCTTGGCCATTTGGCGCATTTGGCTGCGCACGAACGAAAGGGGAAGCAGATGCAGGACGCTGAGGACGAGGATTGAGCAACAAATTCTTCAGAGCTTGGGTCTTAGCCCGTCGTTGAGCTTCATCAATGTCAGATGATGATCGAGAAGGCGAATCGCCAGATCGGAGCGCATTCATCCGCTCGCGGTAAGGTGTAGCAAAGGAAGGACCGATAGGCATAGACTGCGAATCAGAGCCATCCAGCTCAAGCGGAAAAATGCCTCCGGAAGAGGCATCTGGCGTCCGTTGAGCTGGATATGCTTTGGGGTAAGGGTTATGCGGGGAACCTTGGCTCTTGTAGGCTTCCGGACTGCGCTGGGATCTCTCCCTAGCTTCGACCGCAGCCTTAAACAAGAAGTCAAGCGGCGACGATTCCCGTCCTTCGTCGCTGCAAGGGTTGCGCGGCTTGGGTTTGGACGGGGTAGATTCAGTCACATGGTCCAATTCGGGGGACGACTCATCATCTAATTCTAAGGGAGGAGCGAGGTCCGAGTCGGGCACCGACTTGGAGAAGAAGCTAGGCATCGGAAGGGCCGAGGGCGCCGGAGATGCATGGAATGTCGGACCGGCATAATGCGGGCTGTCCTTGAGTTGAGAGGGAGAAACGACGCTGGGCTGAGAGGAGGTATGACGGTGCCCGTTGACCCGATTAGGAGCAGGAGAGCTGGATGGTTTGGAAAAGTCCCGTGGCTTCTTTGCAGACCGCCCGTTGTTCTTCTTCTTGGAGGCAGCTCCGTTGACGTCGTTTCGATAATCGACTGCCAGTATTCCGGGACTAGAGGTTCGAGGCGGTGAAGCTGGAGGAGTTCTCAGAGGAACAGGCTTGGTCTGAGAAGGAGTGGAGTTCTTCTTCTGCGGACGTTTGCCGTTCCGTGGTCCCTTCGGTGTCGGAGGAGTCTGAGTCGACATCGTGAGAATGGTGGCTTAATAAATAGGCAGCCTTGTAGAGAATATTGATATGAAAAAGGAAACAAAGCAAAGGGAGAGGCGCAAAACGCTATATGAATAGGTAGAAACGGCAGCAAATATATCGCAATACCGCACAGCGGCCAAGAGAAGAGGGTTATTATCAGGTAACGAGAGCCGATGATAACGCCAGAATGCTTGTAGGTCGAAAGAGCAAGACGCAGCAGTAGTGATGTGTCGTCGTCTTACAGCGGTTCGCCGCAGGCAGGGATGGAGAGCAAAGTCAATGAGGGGCGGGTTCGAGCGTGTTTAGAGTCGACTGTAGAGCGCAAAAGAGGAGAGGGAGATCTCGTTGGTCTGTTCATGTCTGATTCAAGAGATCGATCAAAGGATGAAGTGGTGAAAAGACTCCAGCTGACGTTCCTCTGGGAGCTTTGAGTTGACTTGGAAGGGAAGGCTGGGTCAGGCGGGGAGCGAGTGCTGAGTCAGGCTTGCCACACGCCGAGCGAGCCACAACAAGCAAAGCAAACAGCTCACTGAGTCTATGAACTAGTCTAACCAGGCAACTAGCGGTATCTCGACTCTCCGGTCCTCAAGTTCCCCGCGAGACTGGTACTGCTGCAGTAGGTTAAAGCCTGGCGATCCGGACTTTCCAGGCTGTCGTTCCCTCCAACTGTGTGACGCTATCCACGTCTTCCTCCGCGACCACGTCGTTCACCATCTGCCGTTCCGTCTTTGTCGTGTTCTCGCCATTGCGTCAATAGATTCCCGCTGCGACGCCGGTGTCGCCTGGAACCAGCGTTGTCCTCTCCACCTTTCCCTATCCGAAAACTATCATCACCCCACGTTGAAGTAAACTAAGATGGCCGACGTCGAAATGAAGGATGCTGCGGCTGGCTCAGCGGCCAAGGCAAAGAGCGCATCCAAATCCGCCAAGTCTGGGAATGCTGAAGGCGGGGCTGATGGCAAGAAGAGATTTGAGGTCAAGAAGGTTTGTCTGCCTCACTTGGGGGAAATAACAATGCAATGCACGCTCTGATCCTAATATCATCTATCTAGTGGAACGCAGTTGCTTTGTGGGCGTGGGATATCGTCGTTGACAACTGTGCTATCTGCCGAAACCACATCATGGATCTATGTATGTGATGCTGCTCCCTTAGTTCAGCCGGGATTCCAACTAATTGTTCCTATGCAGGTATTGAATGTCAAGCAAACCAAGGTTCATCTACAACTGAGGAGTGTACAGTAGCTTGGGGAATTTGTAATGTAAGTTTGCTCTTCTCTTCTTGGATGCTTGGCTCTGCAGATATCTAACCAAAGTCTCATTGCGCAGCACGCATTCCACTTCCACTGTATCTCTCGATGGTTGAAGACTCGTCAAGTATGCCCATTGGACAACAGAGACTGGGAGTTCCAGAAGTACGGTCGATAATTTATTCTTCTGGTGATGAGGATACGTTATCTTCATGCGGGGGTTTGCCAACGGATAGGCGACTGGCTTGAGACGCTATTTGCTCACATACTTGTCCGTATGCTCTCTGCGTATGTCTGACATGAACCTCACGGGGGGATGTTTCAAAATCCGGACAGAAAGATTCATGCCGGCATGGCGTTCAGGCGATTTATGTTTTGATGCAGCGGGTTTTCTCTGCAGTCTAGGGGTACTGCCCATAGAAATGAATGAGTGTTTTATGTCACTCTACTCGAGAAATAAAACGACCATAGTACTATACGCCGTCGTAATTGTATCTGCACTCCCTAGCACTGTATGTCCTATGCTCCCTTGGCTCTTTCCACTATAATCGCAGGCCCGCCAGCCGTGACGCTAGATGGCACCAGCCATTTCTCCGGATGTTTATTGTACACTGGCCAAGGAGGGATCACCACGAGAGCCGTCAGAAGTGTACCAGCCAGACCAACCCATAACGTCAAGTAGACATCCTTGCTCACGAATCCCACGATAAAAGCGACGACCTTTTCGAAACCAAAACGTGTCAGTAACAAGCGCCGGTTTGCCCATCTCGGATTCTGACCACGTACCCCGGAAAGAATGAGCATGACCGTGCTCAGGATCTCAGTCAAGCGCTGGCCGTAGAAGTCCTATAACCCAAGAAGGAAAAGAAAAATGTCAAGTCAGCCTTTGAATGGATCTTTTATGGACTTGGTCTGGGAAGCGATGATGACCGGGGAAGAAGGGAGATGGACGCGCAGTATTTCGCTACTTACTATTTGGCCTTCAAAGGCATTTTGAAGTGGTGCCAGAATGTCATCCATGATGTGTAGTTTTGTAGGAAAGATTCCTCCGGCTTTTCCTGTGGTTTCGTTGGAGGTCGTGCAGTAAATTGAGTCTCGAATATGCTTACCTAGCTGTTTGGGACAAAGGTGGTCCATGCCACGGGAACTCTGATGCGGAACACCTACTGTAGATCACATGTTACGCCTGTTGCTGCCAGGTCGGCATATTTTTGTCAACATCTTGCCTTTTGCACTTTATTCTGTCCGGAAAATTATTCTCTATATTTGAATTCTGAAAATGTGATCATGGTATCATTTTTCACTTTTTTAAGCTACAAAAATGCGTAGTTCTATGGATCGGTTGTCTATCTTCCAGACACCGGAGTTCACTCTTTCTTCAAGCTAAATGCTATGGCTCCTCCAGCAAAACCTAAGAGCTCTTCGATGCTGTATTCCCTTACTGGACATCAGAGACAATCAATTTGAGGCATGAGGTCACAGTACGAGATATGCTGAAAGAGTTTCAATCTCCCCACACCGTCGGGGACCCCTTTCTTGCTCAGGACGACTTGCACGGCCTGTGAAAATCCACGACTTCGGCAACAGTCGCCCAATATAGAAAATAAACCCCCCGATGTACCAAGATATCTAAGTGAGCAAGGAGCATTGCAGGGTATACATGCACTGAAGACGATGGACGATTCAAAAGAGATCATCAACACCTTTATCAGCATCCTTTTTAATCAGGTCGACCATTCCCTGCCCTCGAGTCAGCTTTTCCACTTTGTCACCTCAAGCAATGGGAGAATCGTACCTCTGGCATGATTGGTTTACCGTCACTGCCCTTCACGTATCGGAAAGGCATCTCAGTACTCTCGTTTTGGTTGACCCGCAATTCTGGATCATCAATATAGGGAATCTCCTCCAAGGGGACTGCAGTATGTCAGTTCTGTGGTCACTGCGTCTTTCAAGAAGAGTACAGCGTTACCTTTCCCCTGTGCGATCATGCGTGTCACTCTTACTGCGGTGTCTGTCGTCATCTGCTTGGGCCCGAGGCGTCGCCCCGTGTAGCCTTTCTTTCGCAGTTCAGAGGTGCGATCTATTCTGTCGTTAGTTCACAGCCTCCATATTCGTCCCTAATATCGCTCAACCAACCTCGTGGTGGGTCGTCACCTATAAAATGAGATGTTAGCATTACCGTCCGCCTTCTCTGGTAAATCATATCATGGGATCTAGGGTCATTTCGCACCCAGGATGCCGCCAAACAAAAATACATCAAACTGATCTCCATCGGCCGGTGACAGCTCGACCTTTGCGGCAGGGTCCAGAAGACAGACTCTCGACTTTCTGTCGGCGAAGATTTCTTCTACGCTGCGCTGCTCAACTTCCAGTTCCTCCATCTTGGCCAGATCATCAGGCATCTGCAGCTCAGCTGGCACTGAGGACAGCAGGAACCTGGCACCCGCAGCCCGTGACTCTCTAGCAATGCAGGCATATTCGAGCGCGGACCACGGACCGAGTTCCGCGTCAAGGTGCTCGACGACGTATGTCACTGGCCCCCCGGCTCTGGGTTGCTTGTCATCAACCATTTTGGAACAAGTGAACGAATCAAAACTCGTGATTGAGTATAGAAGTGGTCAAAGCTTCTGTTGACTGGTCAGAAAGGTGAGATTGGCTTATTTACAAAGGAGAAGGACAACGGACGTCACAGATGTCACCCGGTGACGGAGCACTTGGGAGCGAGTGGCGGATGCGCTGCTGGTGGCGACGGGGATAGAAATTGAGATTATCGACTCTAATACGAGACAGGAGGTCGATCACAGACGTGCTTTTGTCTCCCCGTCTCAGCCGTTGAACCTGGGGAGAGCTACAGGGTGTATCCTCTTGCTACGGCGAGATCTGATAGAGTATCAAATTTCGTGTGGGTGAAAGAAATGGCGGCGTCTCGCAGCGCTCATTGGCCGGGGGCGCAAGTCCAACAACCGCGACTCCCATAGGCTGGAGGAGATCGACGCCGCAACGCTCAAGAGATCGAATAGAGTTGTGCAGAGACCATGGATGGCGGATTCTTAACCGTGAGAAATGCATCTTGAGTGATAACGAGGAGTGATCTGCTGACGAGCAGTGGTCCTTTGCCCTGCCGATCCAGAGATGCTGGAGTACAAGATCCGAGAGCTGCGGTGGCAGAACCCCATGGAATGCGTAGTATTACTAGATAAAGGCGTTCCTGTGTATCAACTCAGGGCTCCTGGATCTGCTATACGCATACCAGCCACGGAATGGCCAGCTAAAGACTGCATATTCGATCATCAGTCCTGTGAGCGTTCTTCATTGTTCTGCTGGATCTGCTTTGATCTGGTCTTGTCTGCCTGTGAGCCTTGAGGTGTCGACGTAGAAGCATACGGTGCGGACGGAAAAGCGCCCATTTTTCATCGTGAGACGACTAGACGCCGCGTGGATTATCAACTAAAAGATTGTGCCCACGTCAATTCGATGGTGAGAGCAGAAGAGTAAGTAGTAAGTGGGCATCGCAGAGCTGGTGAGTTGGGGCTTGGCTGCAAGCGGCTACGCTTCGCTCTCCCACCTCGCTCGCCTGCTACCGTCGCTCCCCCGCCCTCCCGACCAGACTAACGGGTGCTTTATCGATACTGTCTAGAAATTCCACATCTGCCCAACTTCTGAGCCACCAGATCCCAATCTGCCATTTCCATCTTCACATTTAAACGATCGTGCTTCCCTGGTTTCACTCAGCATCCTGGAGAAGCGCCCCTTTCACGTGCGGATAGCTTCCAAGCTAGGCCCATTCGTTGTCTCCCTCCTCCTGTCGACTCCCAGGACGTTGTGACGTTTCAGGGCCCTACGGTCTCAACTGGACAACATACGCTCAACCTGTCTACATACCCGTTTCTCTCGAGGTTACTTGACGACGCATCTCCATAATCTGCGTGTGGCTGCGTTTGTGGGATATCTCGATAGCAATTGTTCAGCCCTTGTGCTGCCCCACGCTGCCCGTCAGTTACTTCACCCCGGTGGTGATCGAAATACCCGACTCTGAGGCTTGACGAAGCTACAACAGTCCGACCTTCAAGATGAACCCCCACCAGCAGAACAAGGTGGATGTCAACGTATTTCTCACTTGATCTCCTGGGAATTCTTTGTCTGATCCCGCTGACACTGCTTCTTATAGTCATTGAGCCCGGATGAACAACGACTCTTGAAGCTTTATGGCAAGGTCCCGACCAAGAAGGACCTGCTTCAGAACAAGCTCAAGGTGCGTATCATCTCTACCCCCGTTCCTGTCTCTTACCATCCAACCTAAACCGTTATGATAGGAGCGGAAATACTTCGATTCGGGAGACTATGCCCTCAGCAAGGCTGGCAAAGCCTCAGATGTGGGAGTGACCAACGTGGGTTCGCGTCATCCTCTCCCCGAGAATATCCCACACTTGACGGCCACTTCACCTGGTGCGAATAACCCAGCTCCTCCTAACGGAGGCAGCGTCGGTTCTCAAGGCCAGCCGATCCCTGGCAGCATCAGCGGCCACCCGGGCTCTGTTGGGTTCCAGAGCCGGAGCCCGATCAAGGAAGGTAGCTTCCTCCACCGTGGAAGCAGCCTGGATGAGACCGAGGCAGCTGATGAGAACACCAAAGACAAGGAAGAGGATCTGAGCGTTAGCCCGCCTCCGGCGAGGGAGGGGGTCCCGATCCGGCGATAAGTAGCCTTGCCTCAGCATGTCATTATCGAACTGAGTTCTTTATTATTTCTTCTTTCTATGTCTATGACCGTTATTCCTTAGAATGATGCCCGGCGCTATGGTTTATGTTTTCCTTTCCTTCCTGTCTCGGTTGCCGGCGGTTGAGGTCGGATGTTCGACATCGTGGAGCGGGGTAACGAGACGAAAAGTGATGGGTGGAAAGGACTCGAATTGGGAGAAGCTGGGACTAGAAGTCCCTGACTACCTTCTCCTTTGAGTGTGTGTGAAAGGACATCTGTCAACAAATCACGGGCACTTGGAAAACACTCAGCAGGTAGTACCGGGCAGTGTAAGTTGACAGGTAGCTTTTCTCTATGAGCATTTCCACTCTTATTCGAATGTTCATCAACTTTCCTCTTTCATCTGGTTCATGGCTACCTATCCCGAATGTGTTATGTTTGTATGTATGTGTGTATTTGCCGAAAGTATCAAATGTCCCAACTTTTTTTTTCTTATTATTCTTTCTATTCTATGTCAATATCAACGTTGATACTGGGTCAAGAATGCCTGGAAGTTCTTTTCTTGAAAATAACGAATTACTCGATTTCAACTACCCCTCCTTTGCCATCATTAGCCTGCCTCCCGTATATAAGCATTAGTTTGTGTAAAGTAGAAATTGTATTACTTCTTCATTTGTCAATGTAATAGTAGCTATATACGTGATTATTGATGCTTTGAAAATAGAAGGAAATGACCTGAAGAGGGATAAGCACCTAGTGGGTACAAACAGCGAGGGTATATTGGGGAAGGTAGGTGACCGATTTGCAGCAAGGACAGAGGGTACGTGTGAGTGCCACGGTGTATGGTCAAGCTGGGGGTGTTCAGGGTATTCGAGGGAATTATGGGATTATGCACCAGTGTTCCTCCCGGCTCGTGTAATCTCCTTCTCGGCCCGTGTGCGGTTCTACGCAGCACGCATTTCCCCCCACCCGAGTCAAATGAGATGTAAGCCGATATTCATCAATTTAATTCAAAAGGGTTCTGAAGACCCATCACCTCAGCAGTAACTGTAGGGGAATGATGACAAGCCAAAGGCTCGCCAGGAGCAGAGGACCGCGCGGGATTGGATTAGTGTTAACATACCCCGTTGGGTGTGCGAGGCAGTTATGGAGCCAAACTCAAGAGACAGTGCTCTATGTTTGGCCATGCCATTTTGACATGGACGTCCTTTCTGGTACAGTCTGTGTAATGACGATCCAACGTAAGCCAGAACATGCAAACTCTCTGGCATGCAGGAGCCAGGGGCTAGACGTTTTGCAGCCTTCATAGCAGGACCACATGAAGCTACCACCTGCATCAACGGGTACGGCTTCCACAAGGCGGATTTCCCAACACTCCGGGATAAGGCTGGTCCGCACTGAGAATAGGCGGAGCCCGAACTCTTCTCTAGCAGCCTCCAATGTCATTCAATCTGTCTTCCAATGACCAGCTAAGCCCGCGTCGATATCATCCTGCTTGCCGAGCCATAACTCTACCGCATAGAGGCCCATCGTGCAGGCGAGATTGATCCATCTCCAAAAGTTCCCTCCACCACCTCCTTGACTGCTCCACCATTCTCCGCTTCCGCCCATCGCTTGAGATGTGGACGCGAAATGTTGCATCAAAAGACTAGTGTAGACTGCAACGAGGATGGAAGGAGAGAACCAACTCAGAAGGCCGAGGAATTGTCCAGCGCCATCCGTATCATCGAGTGACGCTTCTTGTGACAGAGCCCGCGCGCCTGATTCACGAACGGCAGGAATTATTCTGGTCGAGGCGTATAGAACAAACAGACGGTATGCGAGAGAGATCAGAACTGACGGGGTGACAGCACTGAATGCAGCCGTAACAACATTGAAAGCTCCATGGATGATGGATGGCAGAAGAGACAGCGCATGCATAATCGTGGTATATGAGGCCATGATGATTGGCGGCAATGGAGGGAAATCTGCTGCTGATGGCGGGTTGGCCGGCTCGACGGGGTGAGAAGGCTGGTAGTCTGTGAAGATCTGATAGATACAGAGCACGATATATGCGAAAAGCAAAGAGCTCTCCACCGCGTTTCCACGGCCACTACCAATTCCCCAAGCACATAGTATCACTGCACAGGTGATCGCTACACCGATCAGGGCAGAATCTACATTAGATATCTCTGGGAACTGAAGGACACGCCAAAGGAAATAAATGGAGCTGGAGATGATTGACGCGGAAAGCACCAGGAGTCCGATCTGGTTCAACGTTAGTGGAAGCTATAGAAAAGGAAAGAGAGAGTTGCTCACCATCCAGCTATCACTGCGTCCTCCTCTATTGACCAGCCATCGAGTGATCTGGCCTGCAGATTGGATAACCAGTAAGCTGCAGAAGCCTTCTGCCAGCTGGAACACTGGCGTGGACCACGTCAAGAACTTGTCCCATGTCCCGATTGTCATGACATGCAGGAGCCCATCCGGTCCCAAAATCCAATAGCGAATGGAGGTATCCTGCGCTCTTTTCCCGCTGAAAGTACGTTCCACCCACCCGCTGCTGTTATCCGAATCGACCGAGAACCTATTCAATGACCAGATCAGGAGCGACGGAACGATCAGCCACTGCGTCGACTGGATGAGTACCACCAGGGAGTAGCGGAACCATGACCGCTCCGGCGTCGCAAGCTTCAGGATCGAGAAGAAGAAGTAGAAGCCCGCGAGGGACAGAGAAAAGGCCAGACCGCATGTTCTACCACCCACATCGAAGGCAAGAGGAATGGAGAGAACGATAACGGTGAGGAAGAGAGCGGAGGAGAGGATTCGAAAGAGCCACATCGGCGCTGCGGGCTGGACACTGCGGAGGGCGTTGAGTCAAGAGATGATAATGAAGGACGTCAGAGCCCAGTAATAACACCCAGCACTCCACAGCAGCACTCTTGTTTTTTTCAGGACGTCCAGAGCATGCAGTTTTGCTGTGGGTCAAAGCGCACAGGGTGTTTGGTAGTAACTATTTAGCACGCGATCCGTTTGCGCTTGGATGATCTTATCTGGCGAGCGGGACACGATATCTTCACGTGCGACACGGCGCGAACACGCAGCTGCTGGAGGGAACAGCACCGCCCAGTCGAGTGGTGTCTGCTGGCTGTCGATATATAGTCTCGCGAGGAGGTGAGTCTCTGGCTTAATCCTGAGATTGTTGACGCCCCTGAGTGCTCGCAGAGTAGAGAATCTCCCTAGCGTGACCGACAGGCACCTGCAGTCGCGCGTTGCTGGAAGTAATCTCTTGCAAGGATGGGAAGGAAAGGCTTGACGCAACTCCGAATTCCGAGAGCACGGACGCGTCTGACGCCTAATGAGAGACACGAGAGAGGAAATTAAACAGCAGTCCGCTGGAAGAGCTGGGAAAAGGAAAAGAAAAAAGAAAAATCGCAAAGGGTGGAAGAGCGGTGTTGTGCTCTCTATCAGAAATGCTAACCTAGTCCACCATCTCACTAACAATACCATAATTTACCTTCTTATTTCATCTCAGTCTCTTCCTCCAGGGGCTCCAGCCTGAACGTGACGGGACACCGCTTTCTGTCCGGGTCGAGGACGCCGATGACTGGACGGGACAGGCCGCGGTGATACGTACTAGCCCTCATTTGGGATGGTCCCCGTAAATTCTGTAATTCTGGTATTACCATCACATGACAGGCCATGCGCCGCAGAAACCCTCATTGCAAGCCCTAAGAGAAAGCCCAATCCAGCATCTGATAACTTCATCAACCTGCTTGCTGTTGTTATATGTTCAGACTACGGTACCTATTCAAGATGACTGAAGAAGCCGCCGCAAAGAAGCTCAAGACCTCCTCTCCCGTCATCGGGACTCACAAGTATGCAGTCGACCTCCCATCCTGATGTTTGACGTTTCTCCCGCGGGGCTCTGTAATTGCTCTTTCATGATTGGAACTGATCTGTTCCAGCGGCCATTTCCATGCGGATGAAGCTCTCGCCGTCTATCTTCTTCGTCTCCTTCCTGCCTACCGTTCTTCTCCACTAGTTAGAACGAGAGACCCTGCGGTTCTGGCAACATGTCACACCGTGGTCGACGTTGGCGGGGAATATGAGCCTGCCAACAACCGCTACGACCATCACCAGCGGACCTTCGCGACGACTTTCCCCCAGCACTCCACCAAGCTCTCCTCTGCTGGTCTGGTTTACATGCACTTTGGCCGTGCCATTATTGCTCAGCACACCTCTTTGCCGCTGGACCATCCCGACGTCAGCCTGTTGTACGAGAAGCTTTATTCGGACTTCGTCGAGGCTCTCGATGCCAACGACAACGGTATTCCTGTCTACGATCCCGCCCAGATCTCTGCGGCTGGTGTTCAGAAGCGCTTCAAGGATGGAGGAATCAACTTGGGTTCCCTAATTGGAGACATGAACCAGCCCGACCCTACTGCTTCAGGCGAGCCGCAAGACGAGGATAGCCTTTTCGCTAGAGCTAGCACCTTCATTGGAGATGTCTTCCTCCGAAAGCTACGCAATGCTGCTGCCTCCTGGCTTCCTGCGCGTGCTACCGTCGGAGCCGCATATCAGTCTCGCAAGGATGCCCATCCATCCGGTCGTATCATTGTCTTGCCAGAGGGCGGCGTCCCCTGGAAGGAGCACCTCTACAACTTCGAGAAGGAGGCTTCTGGAGGTGCTGCCCCAGCTGCGGAAAACCAGGTGTACTATGTCCTGTACCCGGAGAGTGCCGCTGAGGGAGCCAAGTGGCGTGTGCAGTGTGTCCCTGTTGACGAGGGTAGTTTCCAATCTCGCAAGCCCCTGCCAGAATCTTGGCGAGGAGTCCGGGACAACGAGCTGGACGGTGTTCTGGCCGCAGAGGCAGAGAAATCTGGAACCCCGAAGATCCCTGAAGGTGCAGTTTTCGTTCACGCCAGTGGCTTCATTGGTGGTCACAAGACCCGCGAGGGTGCTCTAGCTATGGCCACTCGCAGCCTGGAGGCCTCAGTTTAAGAAAAAGAGATTTTCCTTGCCTGATACTAGCAGGAATACGAGCTGTTCTAACCCCGTTATAGCTGTATGGGGGAAAAGTCAATTTCTCGGAGTTTGGTTTCTTTTTAACGGGCCGCACATTTATTGGAATAAATAAATAGAGGAATAACTAGCATCCATTACTATTGACACGAATTCAAGTCTCGAGCAATATTACTTACTTCTGCGGTTCACACTCATAAGTGTTCTCCCATTAGCAACAACTGCAGAAAGAGGGTCACTTCAACTCCTGCCCCTTCAGCTCCCACTCCACCTTACTAATACCACCCTGTCCCATCAACCACAATGTCTTCAGCTCTGGCCCCGTCCACGCAAAGTTCTGAATAGTATAATTCGTCTGCACAGTCAACAACAACTGTCCAGCAGGGCCCAAAACATCAACACCTCTCCCATTCCCAGTCAAGATGTATCCATTCGCTGCGACCTTCAGACCATCGGGCACGTATCCCGGGGCAAGGTAGACAGCACGCTTATTCGTGATCTTCGTCCCGTCGTCGCTGACGTCGTACGCGTAAATGGTCCTGTGGCCTGTAGCATTGAAGGGCGTTCCTGGGTGGCCGTATTTAGGATCGACGGGGCCAGATACTGCGCCTGTGTCGCTGATATAGAGAATGGAATCGTCCGGACTCAGTGCAATTCCATTAGGTTGGGCGAGAGTGTCGTCGATGAGGAAAACAGCGCCTGTCGTTCGATTGTATCTGTAACTTGCGCTGGGGAGTTGCGGTGGAGTATCGGTTAGGGAATTGAACCATGAGTATTCTAAGTAATCTCACGTTAGTTATTGGCTTGTTGGCAATAAAGAACATAGTATAATACTCGGTAGGAATGGCGATCCATGTGCGTTTCATTCCAAAAAATAAAGAAGGTAATCGGCGTCGGAGAATAACTTACGTGGATCAGTAAAATAGATATCCCCCGTCTTCTTGTTCACCACCAGATCATCAATCGTATTAAAGTAGTATCCGAAGTAATTATTCACGAGCGTCATCGTCTTATTCGTATTAGGATCGAGCGTTCGTAGACCCACGCGCTGTTCAGTGCCCCCGATAGATCTATTACCGCCTGAAGCGGCCCAGATGATCTTCCCATCATAGAACGTGCCCCCGTTTGGAGCATAAACGGGTGGATCGGAGAGGAATTCAGACAGGGTGGGCGGATCCTGGTTCAGGTCAACGATGAGTTGGGGGAGATATCCTGCAGGAGGGGCTAGTTGGGAAAGATATAGTTTGTTCTGCGAGGCGACGTAGACAGGGGCCTCGTGGACGGCTTGCGAGACGGCAAAGACGTATTCGTATTTGGGATTTGAACCGAGAACCTCGAGGCCTCGCTCTTTGTCGAAGACGAGGAAGTCGGCATTTTGTGCGTCCTTGAGCTGCGTTCCGTTTGCGACAGTCGTGTCACCGAAGGTGGACGCGACGGAGCTGGTGGAGAGGTTGCGGAAGAAGTGATATCTGATTGAAGTTTAGTATTCTGGTTTCTGTACAGACCTCCGATTGTTTTTACTCACGGTAGAACATTGGCGTATTTGTTAACGCAGACAACAGAAGGACCGCACTTCTCCGTTATAGGATCAGTGACGCCGGTCTGCGCACGAACTAGACCGGCGACGAGGAATAGCGGATATGAAGATAGAATACGCATTGCGGTTCAATTGCTATATAGATACGGTACTATATGACAACACGTAGAGAAGCAACAGGACGGCCCGGTTCTCCAACCTGGGTCATGGCGCCTGATAGTTATATTGCAGTCCATCATACAAACAATCGAAGCTATGACGAGAGAGCCCGAGGAAGACAGCGCTCGGTTGTCCATTCTGCAGTTTGTTGCCGATGATGATGGACGAACGGGACTTAATTCAGGTTCCTCTTTCCTCTTTCCTTCATTGATCGACAAGATCGCTGGAGAGACGAGCCATAATTCTTTGCGGGGAAAGCCATCTCGCATTTCCTCTCCCCTCTCTTGTGGGGTATCCTTGGCGAATTTACGCACTTGGGGAAAGATCCAAAGCAAGAAATTCCTCCGTACAGTAGATCTGGATGAAAACAAGCAGCACTTGGCCGGTGGAACTGTCTTGGCAGAAATGGGCTTCCCGTTACGTGAAGGGAGATGGCCGAATGTTGAGCCCTCGAAGCTGCCCAATATCGGAGTAACTCCGGATAGCAAGCTGATGACAGACGATGTACCATCAAAAAGAAGCGGAGAAAGCACGAATAAAATCTCCTTGAGGGGCATCACAAATCGTAGATCAGTGCCTAATAACCAAGGAACTAATATCCTCAATGCTCCCGGTCCCATCGCCGGCAGGCCGAGGAGCTTCAGGGCCCTGGGGGCTAATATCCAAAGTATCCTCACGCTCCCCTAGTGCTCGTTGGACGAGCTTGGCTTTCATAGCTGCGGTCTTCAAGCGTTGATCGATATCAGAGACCGCATCTTCTGTGTTTTGCATCGAAAGTTCAGCCGGATCTACCAGGTCGAGAAGATTGCGGATATTCTTCGCAAGCCTCGAATTTGCTGGGAGACTGGACATGTCCTGACAGATAGAGGAGTTGATGGGGGTTTCATCTGTGCCTTCGGCCTCCTTAACTGCATCTGATTTGGAAGGCTCTGCTACTTTCTCTTCCTTCTGATCATGCAGCCCTGTCCCGGGGCTGGCAAGTCTTTGCGTCCAGACGAGCGCTTTGCCGTATAGCCTCCCCATTTCAAGGAATTTCTCGAATCCTTTCTCGACAGCAAAGACACTGCCTTCTGTATAACCTGCTCGAGAGCCATCTGCGACTCCGAGATCGTAGCCTTCCTTGTAGAAACCTTCCTCCAGGTCAAGGAGGCTGTCGAGCAGGTCATTGGCCATTCTGAAATTTCGTAGTAAACAACTTGTGTCTTTCACAGGAAATAATGATCTGAGAAAACACAATGATATGTCTGATAAGTGGCGTAAGAACGGCAGGTGGGTGCTTGAAAGGTGGTAGTAAAGATTGGAGGATGGGAGTTCTACTGCTGATGTTATCAAAATTTCCCGGGATCCTGTACTTTTTTTTTCTTGCCCCTCCACGACCCCGCCACGCGATTTTATAGAAGCATAATTGAATTGACACTCGATACATAAATACTTGTAAGTTACGATATTATTTAGTCGTATTTACGATCACTTCCAACAACTGCTGGTGTACGTGTATTTTTCTGATGAGCAGAGTAGCGAAGTCAGCTACAAAAATACAGTTTCTATCTTTATGCGAACGTTGCTTATATATGCTTGCATCGAGAATGGTCCGAATTTTGCCATTTTTTTGTTATTCATAGCTTGCTACCTTTATGATAAACATCACTACATATCTAGCCCCAAAATAGAAGAAAAAGAGACTGGTGATAATAATGCCATGCCGATGCTGTAAAGAAAACACCACAAATCATGATCATAGGTCGTCGACTCCAAGTTCGCCTGATTAGATCTCCACGAGAACCGCGACGCTCACGGCACCGTCGACTTGCTGCAGACATTACCGTAATTTAGGAGGTGAGAGGAAGAGAGGGGGGTTCTCCTCTGCCATCCGAGGGCTTGTTTCTTCATAGAAGTCCCTTGATTCTATGATCGTATCGTACGCTTTTGTTGACGAGAAAATAGATTACACAGACTTCCAGCTAGCTCCATCACCTTGTTTTCCTAGCACCAGGTCTGGGCTTCACCTCCTCGGGAGTGACAGGGTGCAGCATGACCTTGTTGGGCGTCTGAGGAGTGTTGGCCGAGTAACCCTTGCTCCAGTCATAGCTGACCGCGTACGCGAAAATGTCACCGGTGCGGTTGAAGGCAGTGCTCGAGATCGTCCCACCAACTGACGGGTAACCCTTGAGTCGATGCTTCGCATCCTTATCCCAGAAATGGAATGTACCATCACTGCCAGCCGTGCTGAATGTGCCGT
Organism: Paecilomyces formosus; assembly: GCA_029606185.1. Lineage (NCBI taxonomy): Eukaryota > Fungi > Ascomycota > Eurotiomycetes > Eurotiales > Thermoascaceae > Paecilomyces > Paecilomyces formosus. The sequence goes on along the minus strand of JAPVCB010000025.1, from coordinate 887,490 downwards.
GGACGGGGTGGAACGAGATAGCGTTGACGGAATAGATATTGCTGATATCACGCTGGGTGGTAGGAGTTTCTCGGTGACACTTGAAACTGAAGTTCGAACTCGAGTCCTTTTCTTCAACGTACTGAATAGCACAGCGACCTTCGATACTTCCGACGGCGAAACCTGTTGCGTCCGTAAAGCAGCTCACGACTCGTGTCTGCCACTTCAGAGGAGATTGCATCGTCTTGTAGAACTTGGTAGGGTTGTCGAGGTTGATGATGTTGATGTAGCGATCCGCTGTACCGACCACGAGGAGTTTGTTCTTGACGTCCATCGTGTAGACGCGTTCCTGGCACTCGACCGAAGCGATAGGCGTCGACTGTCGGAGATCCCAGTACTTCACCGTCTTATCCCACGATCCGGTAACTAGCAGTGGTGACGCTGCATTTCCAGGGTTGGGGATCATCTGGCAGCATCGGATAGGAGCTTCATGTGCAGCGACTTGCACAGGGGTTGTGCCACCAGCGCCAAGGTCTAGCATACGGGCGGCCTTGTCTGCGCCAGCACCGACAACTTTGGTTCCATCCTAGATGATCGCAGAGTTAGGAATTTTGAACGTTTCTGCTTATCCGACACGGTTTGTGACTTACCGGAGACCAGCAACAATTTAGAACCGGAGCCTCATGCTCGAAGAGAGCTTTCCCTTCACTCTGTCCCTGGCCATTGATCTCGTAGATGCGCACTTTCTTATCCCACGAAGCAACCGCCAAGTGCTCGCTCACCGGAGAGAAAGCCAGATCCGAAATGCTATCTTCTGGGGGAGCCGTCAGAGCGACATCCTTTGAGATATCTCCGGTGGTGTTGGTTTGGGCCGTCGTGGCCGACGTGGTGCCCACAGAGCCGAAGAGCGACATCGCGCGTCGTCTCCGCCGGTGAAAGGAAACCGCAACTCAGAACCCTCGCGGCAGAGCAGAATACCTGCTGAATCGACGGCGACGAAGGGGGAATGTCGAGCTGCGAAGCTTGAAGATGAGGCGCGTACGGTGCGGATGGGATGTAGACTATTTCACGATCTGGAAGGCTTCACCGCCTGCAAACACAGCAAACAGATCTCTGCCTGACAGCGCAACTGTCTACCGAACAGCTAGCTGCCTACATAGTAGGGAGACTCCATCATTTCGTGAGAAGCTGCTCTCTGTTTGTTTCAAGTATCACTCTGAATAGCCTTCATGAACCATGACATTTACTTTTGCAGCTTAGAGGAAAATGCAGTCCTGTGAAGAACAATGCTGATGGAGTTATTTATTTGAGTGGAGGTGCTTGCCATAAAATGAGCACCAGTATGAAAGAATTGACTCTCAAGTCCAGCAGAGATAGTAAGGTATTACACACCTACCTGGAGCTCGTCTAACTCACCCAAGAAGAAGAGAAAAAAAAAAAAAAACAAAACCGCTTCAGATCCTGTGGGACTGATCAATCTTCAATCGAAGAAACGACGGAATCGGGGGTCTTCGTGAAGTGTAACCTCCATGTCTAGCATTTAGCACCAGCTGGTTTTAATTTTGCATTAATAGGGGATTGTCTCTATATTGGTGCAAATAAAAGAGAACTCTTCTTTCTATAATTATTTCCCACCCTAACTTTGAGAGCGTTTCCGGAAAGGCTTTCTGAACCTTCATGATGTCTCCTCGATGGTCGCGTGATCACGTACGGACCCTAGAGAGGCATGTACTCATACTCTGGTAGAACATACCAAACATCGGACTGTAGTAGAAGGAATGATACTCTATTTTTACTGCTGCGTGTATTATAGATATATCTCTCGATCCATTGAATGTCCAAGGATATTACGTCCCAGTAAGTAACAAGTACCACCGGCGCAACAGAGGCCAACAGCGTCGCTTTAGCAGAGTTCAGCAGCGACGACAGTAGGACAAAGAAACAGCCCTGCGGCAACACGACGAGACACTGGAGGAGAGACAAAACGAGGCTGCAAGCATGCTGGAAGCATCCATGGCGGAGTGCTCACATGATGCAGTATTTCTCCGTGGATGAACAGAAGCAGATCACATTCATGATTGGGCAAACCGGGGTGCATTCCGCAGAGTACGCTTGCATAGAGTATATACAGTACCTGGCTGGGACTGGGGCGACATATTACTCTATGAGACTGAGACTTTGAGTGGTGTAAGTACGATGGACGGAGTCGACGGGTGCTGGATCCGGCGCGAGGATCGACGAATTGAGCTCACTGCTCCAGACTAACTCCCAGCTCCGAACTCACAGATTCGCAGGCTCGGGCGCAGTCCCGAATAACCTCTGTACTGGCACCGTACTCTAGAATGTTTAAGAGTGCTGCTAGTCCAGCTGGATTCCCCGCAAACGAGCCAAGTGGAGCCGAACGGAGCCCAAGTGGGAACGCGGGGTGCAGGCTTAGTGTCATCATGTTGTTGTGATGTGATCCGGCTTGTTCGGGTCCAACAACGGCCATCGCTGTCGCCGGCGTGGTCTGCCTGCTGGGATGTCGTGATGCTTCAGGATTGAGCTGGCTTGCCTCTTGTACCCTGGACGGAGAGCCCCCTGCTGGGATCCTGGGAGGAGTCACTGGCAGGAACCAGTATCAGACGCAATGGTACAGAAAAAATGAAACACCCAGCAAGCTCATAGGATAGACTTCCAGCTACGATGGAGGGATTTAGCGGCATCGAGTGGCATTGGCTGTAGTCGGCATGTCCTGAGGTCATCGGCGGACAGACAGGGAAGTCTAACGGATGAAGCGTCTCGCATGTCCCCAATGCCCATACAGGGAGACAAATGCCTCTTCCACTCAGATGCAAGCATCGCCATCTTTCCCCTCTTACCCTGGCCTGGTCACCTGCCTGCTCGCTGTCCGGGTCTGCCGTCTCTCCTCCCTTCTCTCTTCTCCTCGAGCTTGTTCTCCTTTTCCCTCTCCCTATGCATCCATTGCATTGCATTACGATTTACCACTGATCGAACAACATCCGCTTCCACCGGCTTTCTCACCCGGCTATTCTGAGGTAGGTCTACTGACTATCCGAGGAGGTTCAGACGGCAGACTTATAGTAGTCCTGGGTCTGCCGTTCGAATCCCTGTAGAATGGTTGTTCTGAGCATTGTATAGAGCTACCCAACCACCCATCATGACAGAAGAACTCACCAGAATCGACTCTGCCGTCGCCGGCCTGTCGATATCTCCTCCAGAAGAGAAACACATTGACAAGAAGCCCGTCAAGAAGACTCACAGGAGGACATCCTCCTCAGCGGAAGGCGTGCGGAATATCAATGACCTAGGTAGGCACTCTCACTTTTGGCTGATATGCTGCTCGATTGCGGACAGTACTGAACCAGTACTTGGACAGAGAAGGAAGGAATTGAACTGGAGATCCCAATAGAAACGCAAAAGCTCGGATGGTAAGCGCTGCTTTTCACCCTATGCAATGACTGGCGAGACTAGATTACCTGACCACGAATCTCACAGGCGACTCAACACCCCACCATCGAAACTGGACGACCAAGATGTCCTAAGAAAGTTCCTAGTCACACCACCTGTGAAGAAGATTGACCTAGTCTGGCCATTGGGTCTACACGTAACAGCACGGAACATGAAGGGAGTAACCATCAAAGATGCGCTGGACGCAATCTACAAGCAGTTTAAGAAGAAGGTAGAGCGACCCTCCCTGCTACTGTCTTCGAAGTCAAAGTTGGTGTACTAACGAATATCACTCTTTCCCACAGGCTGATGACGAAATGGACAAGCCCGTTCTCGCAGGCTTCGAGTGGGACAAGGAAGAGTGCTGGACACGACTAATCGTACACCAGAAGAAAGAAGGCGCTCCGCCTCCAACGACCAAGAAGGCCAAGAAGAAGGCCGCTGCCAACGGTGAGGCATAGAGACTCACTCATCGTCAATGCCTTTCTCTCACTGTCTTGAAGAAGAGGCTTGTCTGTACCCTTTGTAAGAAGACTGTAATCTCCAACAGATGTTTACAGTCCATGTCACCACTGTACTCAGTCGTGCCTGTTTATGATAATCTCCTCCCTCGAATTGCCGTTGCTGCTGCTGTTGTTGTCCGGCGTGCTGATCTGTGGTGTTTTTTGTCGTGGAATTGCTCTTCCTATTTTATCCTGACTTGAGCATCATTCACACTCCTTTACTGTATCCCAGCTATGCTCTTGTCACAATGCAGGCAAAAGAAAAACCTGCTGTCCGATCGCTTATATGATCATGGGCCATGTTATCAATAATCAGAAACAATCAATCATTTAGCCCAGACTACTTAAATCAAATCCTCCCGTCTAGAACGGCTGGTTCATGGATTATCTCTTGAGTTTCACTTAAAAAGGCCAATTAATTGATGTAATGCCGTCTCCTTCTGCGGCTTTACTGAAGGGTACCGTTATTCAAGGCTTCTTGACATGTGATTTGAACAGGTTTATATGCTAGGTAGGGGAATATGGTATAAGGAGTAACAGGGAGAGAAGAAACGGAATCAACCATCGCTCAAGTTACACTGGGGAAGAAGAAAGCCGAGAAACAACAGGCAGAGAAAGCAATGTTCGAAAGAATATACAGAACATTAGAATAGACAAGAAGACAAAGACCCCCAATCCCATAATGAACGCCGTCTAGTAAGTTGAAAACGTCTTTACCGTCCGATACTCATTCAGTATTACGCAGGTTAATGAGGCAAGGAAAGGTAGAATATTATGCCTCGATTCCACGGTGTCATTGTACCCGCACAGAGTCGGTGCCTCCAAATAGGACCATGACAAGGTCATCGAGAATAGTAAATACCAGATGCATGTTTAGTCGTTGGTTATTCAGCGTCGCGAAGATTCTCCTGGCGGCAGCTTGTGCATTTGCTCGCCCGACCACATTACCCGCCAGGTCTGGAATGAGTGTCGCGAGCACAAGGCTGGCCTCTGTACGACTTCGGGACTTTTCAGCTGGCGTGCGCGTTTGCGGTCCACGGAGCACGCCCTCGGGCCACATGGTGTCTTTGACCATGGTGATATAGCGAAGCAGGGCGTCATCCTGGATGAGAGACTTGGCGCTGTCGCGGACTTTTCTTTCAATCGTACCCCCTAGGAGTTGATGCAGAACGACGACGACCGCGCGCCCACGCAGCCAATTGTTCCCTTTGTTGAGTTCAAATGTCTCGAGGAAAAGGTCGCAGATGGGTTTGATGAAAGGTTCCAGTTCGCGGTTCTCAAATGCATTAAGTTCGGCTTCTGCTTCTGCGGCAGTCAATGTGTCCTCTGTAGCAAGACTTGGTTCCGGCCCGCTGAGCTGGCTCGTAGCAGCAGAAATGAGACTTTGGCCGGCTGCTGAAAGCTGATCTAATACGGCAATATTACCAAGAAAGTCATCCATCCCGTCCGCAACCGAATTGTAAATGCGAGATACGATATCTTTAGCATCGCCCTCGCGGGGTGCTTCTTGTTGCCCAATACTCTGCTGCGACAGGAATGCACGAAGATCACGGCTTCGACAAACTTCTGGAAGCAGAAGCAGATTCTGCAAGTAGACCTCTAGAGCAGCTCGTCTTTTCTGTAGAAAATCTCTTTGCAGTTTCATAACCACTCTTCTTCTAGGAAACTCTAGATGACGTACGGAAGGATACCTTGCACGCAGTCTCTGATGGAGCTCGTGAAATTCGCTGTATCTTCGAGCCACGGCCCACGTTGCGGCCGGCATCTGTTCCCCTGCCTTCCTCTGCACTTCAATAACATCTGGAGATGGTTAGCTTCGTCAGAAGATGCGGAGGGAGACGCCACTTACACAGTGCAAATTCTCGGCCATCGTCCTCCTTCCCAACCATGATTGACTTAATTTTAACCGTTGCTCGACCATACAGACTGTTATCGCTTTCCTGGACCATGTACTGTTGTCGCTGTAACTCCTTGCGGCGAATCTCACGGTGGATGCTCGACTTGGATTTCCCCAGGATCCTGAGCTCCGCGGTATTGTTTGTGAGCTCAGCCTTTCTGGTCAACGCGTCGACTACTGCTTCCTGGGCAATTAATTTATCGATGTCTTCCGTGAGTGCTGCAATTGCTTCTGCGAGACCAAGGTCTCCCGGGGCTGCCTCATGGATCTCGTCTGCAGGGTCCTTCTCGTTTTCATTTTCTTCCGGGTCTGCATATTCATCTTCAATGAATTTCTGTTCGTCTTCGAACAGGTTATCATCCGAGAATACACCGTGTCTGGAAGAAGACGGGCCAATAAGGCCTAGTGAAGCGATGCTCGGCTTGTTCTTTCCAGGGGCATATTGCTCAACCTGGGGAGACTCGAACGACAGGCGTGCAGAGTCAGCATCCTTATCGCTCGAAAATAACGAAGCAGGCCGGCCCTGCGCGGGCGATTTGGCGTCATCACTCTTTCCGGGTGCTGGTTGGTTGGTGATGATATCGTTCAGCGCAGCCTCCATCGACTCTATGACACTAGATTGGTTGGCATCATTCTCGCCATTCTGAGAATCTTTGCCAATGCTATGGGTAGACAGCGCAAGAGGGTCGGTGTCGTAATCGTCGTCAAACAGTGGCACGGAGTTTTCCGAATCGAAGGAACGTCTCGGTACATCAATGTCGTCAAATAGTTTCCCTGAATTACGTACATCTGTGGATGAGACGGCAGCTCTCCGCAAATCCCTGGGCCTTGGGCCTGTCTGAGAAGGCGTTCGACTCATGCTTAAAGGAGGGAGAGGCCGGCGCGTCGATTTATCAGATGCCGGTGAACTGGTCAGGTTACGCGGCGGAGCTTGTTGAGAAAGCATATTCGAGGCTGCCTCATCGGATGCGAGATACTTGTAATAGAGGTCGGATTGTTTGAACTTGGGGAAGTATATGTTCTCCATTTCTTCCAGGACGGCCGACTGCGTAGTCAAAACCACTGTGCGAGCCTTACGGTACTGCTCTGGGGTCGCTTTCTTTCCTGCCGCCAGAAACATTTTCACGAGCTTCCGGTTCTCCTCCGGCACTTTGAGCTCTGGTCTGGATAGGTACGTCTCGCTGATGACAGCAATGTCATTTCTGTCCGCGGAAGTCCAGGTGGTCGCGATTGAGGATGTCTCATCTCCGAAGTCGTCTTCCAGGGGATTGCGAAACCCGTCGACAACCACCCAGAACTGGACCAGGGACATCATATGATGCCGATCCATAAATTCCATGAAGTAGGACAGCCCTGCTGCACTGTGCATGATATCGATCAAGGAAACCTCCTGAGGTCTTGGAGAGCCCGTACGGGGAACCTCAGCCGGAGCAACTATGTTAGGCGTTGGTCCACCTACGGCAGACATCGTGGCTACTTTTTGGTCCAGGATCCGTTTGCCCGTTTCTAGACGTCGAAGATAGACCTGATCCTGCCCGTCCACGAGGCTCGCCTTCTTGAGCTGGCTCGCAACATGAGCGCGGAACCGCCTAGCATCAGAGATGTTATTGCACCGTCTGATTGCCCTGATAAACCTTTCGAACGACCGTTCTGAATCATTGGGGGCCAGTCTGGGAAATGACTGTGTATGTTTTGACTTCGATAGTGGCGCTGCATGCTCATCGAGGGCTGCGCGGAGCTTTTGGACGGTCTTCCGGTCTTGTATGGCTGCCCGTCCGTACGCTTCTATCAATTGGTTCCATGTATCTGGGTCCGACAGCACCGTCAGCGCCGGTAGAAGCACAGCACACGCTGCAATTTCCCTAATCAGGATGGAGACGGCACGACTGTTGATGAGAGTGTCTGGCACCAGCTGTGGAAGAAGACGGACGACCACTTTGCGTATATAGTCCTGCTGGACCAGCTTCTGATCTGAGAAATGAACTGTCGCCGCTGGATGCAGCCTCCCTTCGCGGTACTTGCTTGCAATTGCTAGGTCCAGTTCTTCCGACTCGGTCACATTTCGAGATAAGTTCCTGCCGCGCACTGATTTCTCCGCGATATCGAATTCTCTGAGATGTGTCGTCAAGATAGGGACGATTCGAGACACCACCACGGAGACCAGATCTTCTCTTGCCAGTCTATCAAGCAGATTCCCGAGAGCTACCCTTATCGCCCTGTCCACCTCATTGACAAACACCGGATTCGGGCTGATTTTTCGATACCATGAGGAGATGAAATCGCGAGAGGCAAACGCCAGGAGTTCGTCGATGGACTCTGAAACGACAAAGGAGTCGGGGTAAAGCGAGGCAGGTTTATAGACGGCGCTCTGTCGGACATTGTTGACTCCCTTCTCCCAGTGACCTGGGGCAAGCAATGCCAGGGGCGCGAGGGCTGCGCGCCGGCGGTTTGGTCCCTCATTTGTTCCCCTTGTCGTGAAGACGACCAGAATCAAGAGCGATACGGAGGTTAGGACGACTCCAAGAGCGAACGCGTAGCCCAGCCATCGAACAAAGGGTAGCCACTGGACAACCAGACCCCATGAGATAAAACCGCTGACTCCGGCTAGAATGATGTCTCGACGGCTGAGGGCCATTCTCCCCGCGTAGACCCCAGAGCCGGCAAGCCCATGTCGAGCTATGCGACAGTGCTCATCGGGTGCTGCAGCGCGATTCGGCTTTCGAGTAGGTAGGTACTAGGCGCGCGATGGATAGGATGAAAGCAAGGACTAAACGAACAACCCCGGAAGAGGAGCTAAGAGGGGTACACAGACAGCAGAGCCTAGTGAGGATAATTACGGGGTAATTAATCTAGAGGAAACGCAGGCGCATGGTGCCTGCACTAAATAAATAGCTGGTAAGGAAGAAATCATCGATGATGCGCCTCACTCTTACTTGGAAGCCCGTCACCGCCTCGGCCGGAACAGTGGGCGTGCTCCGCTCCGGTAAAGGCTACACGTGCAGGATTGTCTGTGCTGGAGAGACGTGAAACATTGGATGAAGGGGATGCTGGGCGATCAGCGCTCTGTGCTATTGGGGGTCCTGCAATGAGACTGCTGCACAATTGTCTAAGTAATTTACTTATTGTTGTCTACGGAGTATTATGCCATAGTTCAGAAGGGTAGTTAAGTGTTGTTTACTGTTTCTTCCAGGCACAAATGCTCAAGGATGGGATGTATGTATTCAATTCGACATGAAAATCAAGTCTCGAGATGCAGAAGACATAATTCTGAGAACTGAATAAACTAGTTATATTGTTGATAGAAATAATAATAATAAAAATCATAATGATCTGGATGCCCTCAGATCCCGTGACAGCGGGCCCCAACGTCATCGGCCCGGTTGGTTCTTTTGTTGTTGTCTGTCTTTCTCTTCTCCGCAATTCCACTTCCAGTTCCAACTTCACACCTCCAGGCACAAAAGAAAAGAACCACTGGAACCACTGGCACCATGGCGTCCCTGACTGACTACGTCGACTTCTCGCAGAAGAGCCTGCAAGGTAGGTCACTCTAGCTATGGCAATGCCTGGTTCTTCTTCCCCAACAGTTACTGACGTCTCCGCTTCGGTTCCAGTCTCCGCACTGGCCATTGCGTTCAATCCGATCTTTTGGAAGTAAGCTCTTCCCTTGCCCGACACTGACTTTCAAAAGGAATACAATGAATAGATAGATAAAAATCATTCTATCTTCCACTCTGGGAATCAGAAGCTAACTACAAACACAGCATTGTCGCACGTACAGGTTTGTTCTTCCGTGCTCCGCTGGCATCATTCTCCGGACTGTTCTCCCCGAGATGAATCCGAAATAACCGTTTGCTAGAGTACCACAAGCACTACCTTACGCGCATCTTCGGAAGTCCCTACTATGGCTGTTACTTCCTAGCCCTCACCATCTTCAGTCTTGGAATCATTCGAGACCACCTGTACAATGAGGCCTTGAACGACCAGCCCTTCTATGCCCCTCTGCACCAGCCCCTCCTCGCCTACGTTCTCTTTGGAGCCGGCAACGTCCTCGTCCTGTCCAGTATGTGGGCTCTCGGTGTCACAGGCACCTACCTGGGTGACTACTTCGGCATTCTGATGGACGCTCCCGTCACGGGCTTCCCGTTCAACGTCTCCGGAGCGCCCATGTACTACGGAAGCACTATGAGCTTCCTGGGTGTTGCGCTGTACAAGGGTAAGGTGGCAGGATTGCTTCTGACCGCGGAAGTACTCATCCTCTACCTGATTGCCCTGAGATGGGAAGAGTAAGTTTTGTCCTCTCCCACCTCCCCTTCTAATGGAAAAAGATACCCTGCCCATCCGGTCATCTCACAAGGGATCTTACTGACGTCGCAACGTTTCTAGCCCATTCACGGCCGAGATCTACGCCAAGCGTGAGCGCGAGAGGGCCAAGTCTCGCGGCGGCAAGAGCTCGTAAGCGACCTTATATCTGTCGATATCCCACGACCCAGTAAACCCGCCCAGAAGGCTTGACGAGAGCTTTTCAACATCATCTCTCGATCACAAGCCATACAATTAACGGGGCACTCCAGCGAAGAAAAAGGCTCCCTGAAGACAACAGTATACTTTGCCCAGTATAGCCCCACGAGAAAGCCGAGCCCGTTAAACCGAAAACAATCCCATGGCCGAACGCACCAACACAAATCAACTAATGCATCTTCAACGATGGAGTTCAAGAGATGTGGATACCCTATGCGACTACTTGTATTTGATCTGATCACCCTTTTGTATCTCGATTGCCTGTTAAATTAAGCGGCACATACAGTGCCATATCTCTGGAGGAGACGGTAGAGCCATGTGAGGCCTGATAAAAAGCGCGCTAGTTCGAAAAATCATATTAGTTTTTTGCGATCCTACGTTATTGCCATTGTTTCACGATATATGTTTCTCATTGGAGACTTATCCTTTATGGTACTGGCTATCAAGGTATAATAAATCACTTCGACTAGATTGGTCCGACCACTCATCACATAGCAAATCTAGTCCTCCGTGCAGCAGCAAAAGAAAATGGAAAAAGCAAACAAGGATGATATGAACCGAACAGAACGCCACCAACTCCATATTCACATAGGCACCGCTTTTCCCAACTAAATGATTCATGAACAGATAAGGAAGAAAAGGTCTTGTGGATATCGTCTCCGGTGCTCCTTAGCAAGAGATGTCGTCTCCCTTAGATAATAAACGCCATATGGTCCTGGATCTGGAAGAGCTGTGAAGAGGATAAAAAAGAACAGACATGTGCTGATTCGACTGTAGACAACCAAAGGACCAGCAAAAGACGTTCATTGTCTCCGTCCTCGACCTCTTTTGCCTGTTGTTCTGGTCTCGTCGACTGCTTCCACTTCGTCTTCGTCCGCGCCCTTTTTCAGATCTTCTCCCTCGGCAAGACCCCATTTCTCCCGATCGTACCAATCTTCGCCGTCGCTCATCTCGCCGAGATGTCCTTCAGCTTTGCACCACTCAAACACTTCGTCCTTCATCCGGCATGCCTTCAATAAAGTCTCTAGCATGTGCTCGAAGCCACGGACGGTCTCTTCTTGCTTTTGGATATAGGACCAAAGAAGCCGCCGCGTGTCTTCGGCCTCGTTTGGTGGGAGACCAAAGTTGGGGTCTGGGCGGATAGGTTCAGGGACGAGGAACAGTGGATGAACTGCCGGGAGGGATCCATCGTCAGAAGGCGAGGGCGAATTACTTGAAGATCCATTTCCTTGCTGTGGGTTGGCAGCATTCGTTTGGGCCCGCGTCGTCATGCGTCGTGGAGGCTCAGGCGAGGAGCCGTTGGCTTCATCATCACCATCTTCTTCATCATGTCCACCCTTCGAGTCATCACCCTTCTGATCCTCAGTGTCCTGTCCATTGGATGGCCCTCCGCCCGTTTCCTCACCATGAGAGGGCGCTTCCGTAACCATTGCATCGACATCTTCTGACTTTGGTTTCTTGGTGTCTTTCTCATCAGAATCGTTATCAGGGCCAGTGGGAGCATCTGCCATTTCAACATCCTGTTCAACTGGCCGCGAATCCTGTCCGCTCCCGTTATGCGATGCATCGCCATGAGAACCAGCTTCCCCACGATCTTCAGGCGCATCCGTCTGAAGTGGAGTGGCCACACGACTCCGTTCTTGCCCTGTAGTAGATGAGCTCTTCCCGGCACCATTGACGATCCTGGGTTCGAAAAGGAACTTGTCTTCGGGCGTCTCGACCTTCCCGCACGGCATCCAAGAGCTGTCGCCCAAAAAAAGTCGATGCAAATTCCTGGCCCGCCATAGCAAATTACGCTCCTGCCATAATTTTCTTTCGACTGCTTTGGTCATTGTCTTGAGGGCCTTGGACGTGTATGGCTGAGACATCGACGGGTGACTGGGCAATTCGGAAGGATGTTTGAGAGGACATAGAAGGTCTAAACGATGAAAAGAGCCCAGTCAGTAAAAGCTCTTCGAATCAGTGGAAGATAGAGGGAACGAACGTTCAAGCGCAATTTCTGCGAATGGATTTTCCTCCGCAGCCGCCGCATCAGCTTCTGAATCTACGTCGTCATCGTCGAGCTCGTCCCCTTCCGAGTCATATCGGGGTGGATTGTGTTGCAAGATATATCGCTTGTAGCCAGCATGCTCGACTTCCTATGATTAAATCTGGGTCAGCCCTACCAGCTCCAGGTCCTCCCCCCAGCATACGCCGCCCAAAGCAAAAATTCCAGAAATAATGAAAGACTCACCTCTTTATACATAGCCAGCGGATCGGTGTATCCCAAAACCCCCTCATGAACATACTGCGCATTAGCCTTGAGCTTATTTCCTCGATTTGTCGGCTGTGTGATGGGAGAGTCAGGTCCCGAAACTAGCAACGACGTCAGCAGCGTTCTCTCCAACAGACCAGACACAGCAGAAAAAGAAACTCACTCTCATTCTCCCTGCGCAGAGCCTTCTTCATCCCCATGATCGTGTCCGCGATCAGAGCTGCTTGCGTCGCCATTGTGAAAGATGTGCGAGGAGTCCGACTGGCAGGACTGCAGCAAGGAACAGACGGACGAGTGACTTCAAGCACTCGATGGAGCAGATTCTAGCGCAACTCCTCACTCGTAGAAAATGGAAAAGTGCGATTCAATATCGCAGGATATCGGGGGTCATGAATAAGAGTCTCTCATTGAAGTGGTGAAGATTGTGCCCCATGCGTCGAGAGCTTGATTTGATCTCGACCAGATCAGACGGACAATGGAATCATCTCCGCTGGACTGAACGGATATCGCGTTGCTTGCTCCGGCTGCGGGCTGCGATCGGCGCCGCTAGGCTGTTTTTGGCCGCTGCCCGTAATCACCTAGAGAGCGAGTGCACGTGATCCAACATCAAGGGCAGTCAGAAGAAACAAGATTACTTCACTAGACAAGAATGATAATTAATGCGTTCTTGGACCATCTGTATTTATAGAGTCTATTACGCCAGCTGGACTCAATCATGCACAAGATTCTTTCCTCATCATCGTCATACATAAAGCAGAAGAACAAAAGAACCAGATCTATTCATCGGCGTCAACCCAAATCAGAATGCCTCTCTTGTCAGACCGCATTCCCTCAGTCGGAAGGATCCGGAGGGTCTTGTTGAAGTATGTGTCTACCACAACCAGCTGTGGCTGGATCCATTCGCCTCGCTTGGAGGCTAGGAGATTGTATCGGATCGTGTGTCTGCTGAGAGGAACGAGCTGCACGGTGGTCGACTTCGGTCCACTGAATGCAAACTGATCACTGACCTCCATCGTTAAACTAAAAGTTAGGAAATGTAACGAGGGGTTCTCCAGAGTGTAGTCGAGGTGGATGAATTCCGGAATGGTCTCTGAAGATATGGCGGAAGCCAGGATACGAGGCTCCCCCATGGGCACGACGAAACGCGGGATGGCCAGCGGCGTGGTTGCGGAAAGAGTAGACGTAGACTCAGGGCCATCCTCTGAATCCGCTCGCCGCCATTGGATTTCTAAGGCCAGGTTCAATGATACCGAGCGTCGGTCCTCCAAGCTCAGTTTCTGTATATTGAGGACGAACTCCGATTCGCGTAGCTCTTCAAGAGAGATCACAGGTGTCTCAGGGCTAAGCAAGGTTTCAGAGCTGATCTCGCAATTCGCCCCTCCATTTATTCCAAGCAGGACTAAAGCTACCTTCTCGACGACAAGGGGTTCAGGAGCGAACGAGACCAGTTTCGAATTCAGACACCATCTCTGCTGAAGACCATTGGGTGGGTTGGTTGCAGATTCCTCTCCGGGCTCTTCATCAACACGGAAAAAGTTGGGCCAGGGTTGTGGGTGAAGACGAGGGAGGAACTCATAATTGGCCTCAAATGGCCTCACAAAAGAGAGTTCCGCTGTTAACGTCTTCGATATCGGGGTTTCTGGGTCCGAGACGAGATGATAGAGCACTGACAGCTCAAGCTCATAGTCAAATGCATCGGTTGTGTCGGACAGGACTAAGGAAAGCTTCTGCCTGGAAGCACTTTCCATCGTGCCAATGGAGCGTTTCAGAGAATGACGAGCTCTTCCCATTGGGGAGCCATCCGCCGCATCCTCGTCCGGAGTCTCGGTGGGGACTTCTTCATCAGCCCAAGCGAGTTTGGCTACTGACTCCGGATGCCCGAAAAGCCTCACATCCATAGATAAGTCCGCCATTTCGTCTTCCTCATTTTGAATGGAAATGTCGAGACACACATGTTCGTTGGTGTAGTACGCTTCTTTTAGGTTAGGAATTGCAAGGCGTATTTTGGGTGGCTTTGGTAGGATCTTGCAGGCATGGGTGTCACGATCTTTGCCAATCCTCTTTCGAATCGGGCCTTTTCCTGTATCTTGCCACCAGGAGGATTCTGGTTGAGACAGGTCAGTGATAGAATATGCGAGGTCAAATTTCTCCTCTTCAATCATAAGGGTGATTGAAGCGATCCTAGCTTCACCAGCCTCTCGGGGAATAGACGTCAAATCGAAGACCTTCGTTTGAGAAGGTTGGACTGAGAGGTCCGTCGTTCCGGTCATCGACGCCAGGGAGTTGGTAGGGGATTGTAGCGCAGAAGAGTCGGTTGATGTCACTGAGTCGCGCAAGGTGACAGGTAATATCAGGGTGCGTCCTGGAGAGCCTCCTGGGGCGCTCTCATCAGCCAGAAGCTTGATGGGGCGCAGGCCACCCTCGAATACAACTTTTACTTCTGAAAGACGGATGGGAAGAGACTCCGGTTGTGCGCGGGATGTAATGGCCAGTTGTAGTCGTAAGGGCTCGCCGACATTCCCATGTGGACGTTCGAAGACGAGTGAAGCAGTAACTAGAGTATATGAGCAACTACAAATCCTGGTACGAATCTCTGACTACTCACGGCATGAGACGACATCCTCCGATCTGAGTGCAACAGCTGGTTTGGGCCGTTCCTGTGGGAAGTCATCAAGGCTCTTGTGAAGATCGTAATCCCAGTCAGACCGCCGAGAAAATACTGTGATGCGTCAGACCAAAAGGGAATCAGAATTATTGCAAGATACGTTTGCGTACCATCGTTTAGTAGCTCCCAATGCACCCGTAATAAGGATTCACTATCCTTAAGCTGCAAAGCGCACCGTCGCAAAGCCCAACCAAACTCTTCCATAAGCTGCCACCAGCCAGCAGAGCGCCAGCTGAGTTGTGGCCACAGAGGACGGAGTATCTCCATTGCTTCTGACCAAGAACCAGCTTTCATATATTCCTTTGCCATCTCTAGACTGAGGTGCTCCACTTTTCTTGTTTGCTCTCTTTTAGAGAATTCCTCCATGGCTGATTTTAAGGTATCAACAATCAGGCGACAATGGTCGAAGCCTGGTTTCCCAGGTGGACCGGCTTCAACGTGTGGCTCCGGTACCAGGTATGTGTCATATAGGTGACTTTTATTTGCGATCTGAGAAGCAGGAGACTGACCCGGCGGCATCCGATCCTCTGGCGGGATCTGTTCCGCTAAGATGCGTCGCCGTATAGAGTGTCGGGCTGATTGATGCATCCAATAGCCCTCATGGTGAAGGAGCTGCCACGGCATTATCCTTTCACCCTCGGGCACTATCTTCTCCACGGGGATGAATATACCTCCCGTAAAGCTAGACAGGTCCTCAACTGGTGGGGGACAAGCCAGCTCTGGAATTTCAGCTCGTCGTATAAGTTGCGCCATCACCATGGCCCATCGAGCTTCCCATGCCTGCCATCCATAATTCTTCGTCCCCTTGCCCCTGCGATTGACAATGTCCCGCGTGCGATGCTTGTGGGCGACCCATGACCGTACCGCTACAGTGAACTGGCCATTCCAGAGCAAGCATCGCAGAATACGCAACGCCAGGACGTCCCCAAGCATACGCGCTTCATTGAACCTCGGATTCCAACCCGCAATTGTTTCAAACACTTCTTGCCCGAAAAGGGTTTCATATGCGCTTTCATAGTTTCGACAGGCGGCGTCCATCTCCTGACGGAATTCGGCGAATATCCCCAGCTTAAATTCATACCGCACGTTCCAACCCTGGAATGATAAAGTTTGAGAAGTACCAGTTGTAGGAGGGGCAGTCGGTGGCGGGATACTGCCTCGATTCCGCTTTCTTCGTGCATGCTTCGAGAGATCACGGTAGTACTCGCCGATCGTCGGTTGTAAAGAAGAGAGCAACGACCTAGCAAATTCCCTTGTCTCTAGAGATGTCAAGTCAGACGGTAGAACATGTATCGACCTTGGATCCAGATTTGTCGCTTTTCGAATACTGGCCACTCGCTCTTCGGTGTCGACTACATAGCTGCCCTCGCCATCTTCGGACAGCAGAACCACCACAAAACGTGTTTTACAACTGGAGGCGGCCCAATCTTTCTTCAGAGTGTTTATTTCAGTTTTGAGTTGGTTATCACGAAGGGTACTCAAGTTGGGGTCTGAGGCGAAAGAGAAGAAGTTGATGGTAACAGCAGGTATGAGGTTCTGGTGTTTCGTAACCCATAATGGCGTGAGCAGTCCATCTGGGAAGACGGACGAGCTAGGGGTCAATGGAGAGATCGGGGAGTGTAAGACGAGACCGGGATCGCTTCGAGCGCCTGGCGGGCTTGTTGGAGGAGAGGACGACGGAGGATCAGCCTTCCGCGGAGGCAATCTATATGACTGTGTAAAACGAATTAGCAGGCTTATTCAACCATTATCATACAGTTTGTCCGAGCTGCTTCGTCGAATAAGGCCCAATTTCCAGTAATCCCCATCTGCGAATTCAACACCACGGCGGGTTCATCGACTTCCGGCCACTTGTAGTGCGGAACAATTGTGCCAACTCTACTGCACTGAGAAGCTGCTAACCTACCCGTCCAATGCTTTTCACTTTCAGTCCTATCCCACCAGACCGCCTAATTTCGTTCAGCGAGTTCCACGGCGCTTCCGATGCATCTTCCTCGAGAAGCGCCTTTCGCAGCTCCTCCGCGACTGGTCCGCTCACGGGAGGGAGATCCGAGGAGATCTCTGTTCCCTTGGTGAAGAGGAACGGATATTGGACATTGGAGCTTTCGGCGGAATCTTCGGTATCAGCCTCTAAGCCGCAGAGGAGCACGTAGGGAAGGTTGTGCGCGATGTAATCTTCGGGATAGGCGTCCATTGCGGACTTTAGCTGCTTCCGCCAGCCCAAGTCATCGCATGTCTAAAGCGCGCGGAATGGGCCTGGGTCGAAACAAGGACCCTCTTACTGTATAGCAACAGATGAGGAAGTGGCAGAACGGACCGGTTAATGGGGTGAAGGCCTATAAGTGTTCTCGATAAACGGCCTGGATGCTTAGTCGTTCAGGTATGTTTAGACACCTGCGACGCCAAACCGAAGCGGTGCCAAGCCATCATTGGCGGGACTCCCGTCGGCGTCAGAGAGCTTTTGTTTGTATTTGCCATGAATGATCTCGTACAAGAATTGGAAGCACCGCATTCTGACTCATTATTGGAGTTTGGTTCATACAAATAAGTCTGCTTCTCTCGAAATTGAACTTCTGTACATATATTATTTCTCGACATCAAATATATTCCCGAAAACAAAATCCATGCGGGGCACTTAAATTAAATATAGTGTCAGCATGCATCCCAATAGCTTGCTGAAAAACCGTCGGCGCACACAGCAAATACCAATATGATCTGTCATGTCATCCTCATAATTATACATAGAACCTGCTAGATTACTTCTTTATATGACTGGAAGATAAATATGGGCTTCAGTCCCCCCTAGCTAGAATCAAGCAAGCAAGTTCCTTCAATATTTCTGCTTCCGTGCCTTTAGGATTCGACAAAAGCTCCTGGAGGAATCCATAATCTCCAAACATAGTTCAGTACATCGATTCTCGGTCACTTGGTAAATGTACGATAGTGACAATAATGTTTGACACCGCAGGAGAAAGCTATCGCGGACCTTCTGACCATAGAATGTTGTATTTGACTCCAACCAAGTCGGTTCAGATTGCCATGCGCAAGTCCAATCAAGGTGAAACCGTAACTACTCGTGGGTAGGCAACATTGATCTCGTAATATCTCATGTCAGAGCATAACTGAGAAAGTCCCCATCATCTTCAGTTTTAGGACTTGATGCGAAGCCTTTCTTCTCCATAGCTTGTATACCAAAAACACAACATGCCAAGAACCACAATCTGCATTCGACAGGTATTGGAACGATATATTATCCCTGGAAAGAAATGTGGTCAAGCGAAAACAATGCAAAAAGCAGTAACGGGATTGAGTGTGGTTGAAACACCGAACCATAGTATGTGCAATACTCCGTAGTTATTACCCCAAGGAAAGGGGTTCCCGCACCTGGGCCACTGAAATCACATCTACTCTAATAACTGATTGATCATATCGATGCAACTTGGCACTGCTGAACTAGCGGCTTTTCTGATTTGAGCCCTGAGCAATCACAGTATCTCTGACCGTGCATGAAACTCGTCTGACCTGCGGCTCCACCTGTTTGGCAATCCCTGTAGATATGTTTGGGACCATGCGCTGGTATCGCTCTGAACTGTGAATGGTCCTCTCTTTTCCAATAAAGTTATACTGCAGCTTGGGCTTTCTGATCAATGCTTCAGGTTTAGAAGTTGGAACCCACCATGGTGCCTCTTTTGGATACTGCATTTCATCAGGGAATCAGACACATGAATAGTCGGTACGACGCAGTCAAGTGATCCTGGAAATCATGATTGCATGAGAAGGCGCTTCATGAGGGATGACCACTTCTTCAGCCGTCAGTTAAAAGCCCAATGCCCGATTCTTTCACTTGCATAGTGGTGGCGTCGAAGAGAGAAGAGCGGGTGACCCGACCTCTACTCTGGATTATGACAGGTGATAAGATGCGTAGATCCGATCGTCTTTTAACGTGGCAGCTTGCAGCGTTGGCCCCTTGACATGGTCCAACCTGAGCAAATCAATGAGATCCGTCTTTGCAATGTATGTGCCAATGTCAGCCTATCAAACAACCCGATAGACCTTTCATGACGGCAACTAAATTAGCTCAATCGACCCCTGAGATCCTCTCTTCACAGCAGATAGCGAAGAGTTAATGGACTTGTCGTGATACCTCTTTAAACCAAGGGAAGAAAGGTGAAGTGCAAAGGACATTGGGTAGATGTTGATAGAATACTCCGTAGATGTTAGTATAGGTATCCCGCTAGTATAAAATAGTCGTGATGGCGCGCAGTTGTTTAGGATGCGCTTCTGGTGGAGTCGACAGACCCTGAGCTTAGGTTCAACGGTTCAAGCGAGGGTTCGAGAGAATAATGCCGATTGTCCAACGGCATCATGGTTCTCCTGTTGTCTCCCCGATGTCTCCACCAGGCTCTCTGGGAGACTTCTTTAGGAGTTCGTCTTTAACGAACCTGAGCCGCCGGAACTGCGATCTAGTCTGCTACAGGCTAGAGGGCCAGCAGGGTAATTTTATGCCTCCTTTCTCCTGAGAGTTCGAAGCACGGACTAACCATCATCTTGCGGTCTTAGTTCCTGCGCCCAACCTCCCCTTACTGGCCGCTGTCTAGAACTAATTTATCAACGCCGAAAAAAAAAAAAAAAGTATTGTCCTACCCCCCCGGCTCGCGCGCGCTACGGGTGCTCCGTACAGTTATCAAAGCTTCATGTCGCGCCCCCCGGCAGCATTATTATTGAAGCGCTAGAGCCCTCTTCGGATTCCAGTAATCTGCGCCGTATTTCCTGCGCTGGTGATTCTGGCGACTTTTGGTTTCCCATCACATTTAGACCCCGCGCCTCTCTTCTCTCAGGCTCATCTTGTTCTTCCTTGGCCCTTGTCGACGCCGTTCGTGCGGCGACTCTCGACCGCGTCACTTTGATTCACCCCTGGGCATCTGCAAGGGACATTGGAAACGAAAAAGGGGCCGGAAACCGGCGTTCTGGACGTTCATAGGCCACCGCAGGTTGCATTTCCCCAGACGTGGATGTGGCGGTTTGGAAGAAACCATGCGATCCTCATAGATTTCCCCCGAGTGATCTCTTTGTTGCAGTTCCGGTCGTGAACGGCGGCCCCCATCGTCCAATACTACTATTCTCAGTCGACTAGCCCGGCCATTGCCCAGCAAGATGGACGCGCTGGATGAGCCGCTGGCACCAGATACGAATCCGTCGCGACATCGCAGGTCCCTCACCTCTCGGTCGACGAGCGCTCCAGCACCTCAGTCGGCAGATCGTGCCAATGTGCCTCCAGCCTCTCCTGAGGTCATCTCCTCATTGATATCGTCGCTGTCGGCTATCTCAGCCCCCGCGCAGTCTCATTTCGACAGTTTTCCCAATATTGATGACCACTTAGGACAGTCACTGCCGAATACGCCGCAATCGGAAACCTCGCGGGGCCGCCCGCTGAGGGTTCGTTCGAGGTCGAAGGCATCGAATGAACATGGGTTTGGCATGGACTATGGTGCATACAAGGCCCTAGAAGAGAATACCGATGCCCCGTCGCTGCACCCCGATGATGCAGCTATTGCGCCGGTCGTTCGTATGGCACCTCCTCCCTCATCGTCCAAGCCGAAAAATAGTTCAGGACAAGAGGGACCATTGAGACCCAGCTCCGTCGGGTCGTGTACCCCGTCGACGGCGGCATATGACGAGTTCTCCGGATTTGGTATGATCTCGACGGAACCCGGCCCTAGAGTGTCCACTGCGAACAGCATTGCATCCTCCAGTTCTGGAGGACGAAGGAGCCTCAAGGGTCAGTTGGGATTGCTGAAGAGAGCATCTAGAGAATTCCTGCAAGATAAGGAATCTGATCGATTGAAGAAGGGATCGGGCCAGAACGATAGCCTGAAGCCTAAACTGCCTCGAAGCAGAGCAAGCTTACGTTCGATTCGATCCATGGCCGATCTCACAGAGGAGATCGCAGATGAAAGTGATATCGTAATGCTGAAGAGAGACAAGAAAGAGTCGTCCGAGGGACAAAGGGTTTTATCGCTGCCTCTAGATATGCCAGCGGCCGGCCCCGGCGGTATAGGAAGTGGGAGATTGATTCCCACACGTGAATCTTCACTGCGACACAGTTACGGCGGTACTTCAAGCAAGAAGCGGAGGCCTCGTCATGCGCGCTATTCATCTACCGGAAGCAAGGACCTAAAGATCGATGGCGGTATCGCTGAAGCCAATAACGAGGCGGAACAAGTGACCAAAAGAATCCAACAGCTGAAGGAACAACAGAAGAAGATCAAATCGGAACTTGAAATTGATGATACTCCTTCAAAGCCTAGGCGTTCACACTCGGCATCACGGCCACAAGCGGCGCGGATGTCTAGTGAGATACGTCCAAAGCGGTCATCATATAGTGGTGACAGTTTCTTGCACAGGGTGGAGGAGAGCGGGCTTGATTTACACGACGAAAGCGCACCTGCCCCAGCGGTCCTGACCGGAACAAGCAGCAAATCCATGAAGCGTCTCAGCGGTCCTCTTGCATCCAAGACAACTAACATCCAGCCTGTGCTGGGGAAGCAGTCCTTTGATAAGTCACCCCGTCTAGACAGAAGTCGTTCACACCGGTCCGTAGAGTCGTCACCTGTCTCAGGTGTCAAGCAACACAGACGCACCCCCTCCGGACCTCAGAGACGACTTTCCATGTCTGACGAACGCCCATCCAGCGCAGATTCGATCGACCTTGCGGTGGAGGCCTATGTTGATTCTCCAAGACTGACTCGGAGGGTCGCCCATCCAACCACAGGTCGCGTAATAGCGTTCTCTGATGTTGGAGACCAGAAAGGATATGTTGTCGTTTGTTGCTTGGGGATGGGGCTTACAAGGTATCTGATGGCATTCTATGATGAACTAGCGAGAACTTTGAAGCTGCGACTGATCACACTTGATCGTCCTGGTGTTGGAGAGAGTGAGCCCTGTCCGGACGGGACTCCCTTGGGCTGGCCGGGTAAGTACACCATCTTATCAGATACTGGCTGAAAACTGTGTTTCTAATATACATATAGACGATGTTGCGATTGTCTGTAACTATCTCAAAGTGACGAAATTCTCCATACTTGCGCATTCTGCTGGCGCTATCTATGCGTTGGCCACAGCACTGCGGATGCCGCAACACATTCGCGGTCGCCTGCACCTTCTGGGCCCTTGGATCCCTCCCTCGCAGCTATCATCTATTGGAGCCCATAAAGAACCGGCTCCAAGCAATGCAGTCCCTTACTCCCAGAGAATACTGCGAGCCCTACCAACACCTATCCTTAAGGTTGCTAATTCGAGCTTTATGAGCGCTACCAGTACAAGCATCACGACGAGTCTGCCAAAGTCGCCACGTCGATCCAAGAAGAAAACTGCGGCTAAGGATACCCAGGGGCCTGCGGCTGCAGAAACTTCAAATGCACAGTCAAAAGCATTAACACCAGGCGGGCCAGACAGGGACATGGGAGCCACACAGTCGGCAGGTCCTGGTTCTCCTGATGCAAACAGCAAGGGCACCGTTACTATGTCGGCCGCAGACGACCGGGAGCGCCAGTCTGACTACGACAACAGGTTGACCTACAAGATTTGGGAGCTGGCAACAACGAATGCCAACCCAGCGGTTGACCTATTGGTCTGCCTGGAGCGCAACCAACCCATTGGATTTCGCTATGTCGACATTACTCGAGCAGTGGTCATCCATCATGGAAGCAGGGATACTCGTGTACCTGTGGATAATGTGAGGTGGCTGGGGAAGACAATGCGACGATGCGAGGTACGCGTGCTCGAGGGTGAAGGCCATGGCCTCATGGCATCGGCCCTCGTCATGGGAAATGTCCTCACGGAGATTGCCAAAGAATGGGAAGACTGGACCACTATCGTGCAGGGCAAGCGAGATGGTCGTAGACCGACCACCAACCACTCTTCGCGGCCTGGTATTGTCATTTGAGTCTATGCAAACATGTCTGATGCCGATGCTTCCGTCACTGGAACCCCACGAGCAAGTCAGCATTCGGCTTGTATCTGACATGTCTTAGATCAAGTTCTAAGCTGGTCTCCTCTTGCTTAGACCCTCGATATACGTGCAAGTATGACGAAATGCACCCTTGAGCTTCTCATGGAGATAATTCCACCGTCGACTCACGATTGATCGCCTTATTCCTCATTATCCATGATTCCGTTGATCGATATTGGTCGACATAATCTGAGACACGTTGCTGCAGGTTTTGCAACGTCTCTTCTCCCTAGTGTGTTATAATCTTCCCTAAAGATTCCGCGATTATGGTCTTCTGCTAAGCGTGTATGACTATTTAGATGTTTTGCTGATGCCCCCTGCTTTTTGGCGTTGATATTCTCTCCATCGGTGTTAAGATACCACCTATTGTTAGCATGAAGCCTGGTTCCATAGTTCAATATTAACTAATTCCGATTAATCTACTTTATATTATTGTATTAGAAGTCCGTGTAATGTCTGAAACTGTAACTTTAACTGACAGAGTGTAAATAAAAAGGACACGACAAATTCTATCTCACTATCCACTGGGACAGGGTTCATATCAGATTCAATAGCCGTTGAGTTTAAGCAACCGGTCCAGGGGCTCTCCCGCCGTGACGTAGCCTAACCAAGTCTGTACTCGTAAGCGCGTTCGCCGGCCTCGGCACGCGACAGGACAGTTGCTCCATGGCGCTCATAATCTCACTGGGCGTCTAAACTTCTAAACTTCTCGACGGGCTGTTTCTTTTCTTTTCTGGTTCTTTTTTTTCGATTCCTGTTAATAAACTCTATATCGATTGTTCGCGACTCTATCTTTACGACTCTAAGCGATTGTCGTTTCAAAAAGTACCTGGCCGCTACCCCCTCAGAACTCCTGGCGGTTAATTACTTCCAGGGGAGAGAGAACCCCCATTGGGGAAAACATAAACTACGCAATGCCTTCCCAGCGCCGGATCAAGATCGTCGTCGTCGCGATCGTGACGATTGTCTTCTTGTATATATACAGTACGGTAAGTAGATCCTCTTGCGCTCATTGCTATGGGAATGGAATGGATCATGAACTTTGAAGTGCGACACGACGCTGATCCGATGCATGTATGTACCTGTAGAGCGATGCGCGACAACTCCAGAACCAGAGATTCTATCGCTCCACCGTCCAGGCGATGGACGCACACGCCGCCGCGAAAGATTCAGCGAGTGATGATAGCGGTCTGTTCCGAAAGTTGCAACCCAACCGAGCGCAGCCGGTCGATAGGGAGGCGTTGAATAAGGTGAATCAGGAGAAGTTGGGCGCGCCTGCTGCGCAGGATAGCGATCAAGAAATGCAAGAGATTTCCGTCGCGGGGAGGGCGAAGATGCAGGTTCCTAAGCCCAAACCAAGTGTTGCGGTGGCGGAGCAGAAGGAGGAGCCCAAGAAAGAAGAGAAGGAGCCTGAGCCTGAGGATGATCCTGAGATTAGGGATGAGTTGAATGGGATTCTGAAGATGTCTCCTAGTAAGTTGCCTCTTCTTCTTTTACCGGGGGTGGGGGGGCAGGGGCTAATATATGGCGTTTCCTTCTTCTCGCAGTTATCATCTTCTCTAAATCCTACTGCCCATATAGCGCCAAGGCGAAGAATATCCTCTTGGAGAAATACAAGATCGTACCTGCGCCGTTTGTTGTTGAGCTGGATCTGCACCCCTTGGGCCAGAAGCTCCAGCTCCTCCTGGCGAGGAATACCGGTCGAAAGACCGTCCCGAATATCCTCGTCAATGGACTCAGTATAGGTGGCGGAGACGACATTGCGGCGCTGGATCAAGAGCAGCAGTTGGGATCGAAGCTGAAGTCGTATGGAGGAAAGCGCATCATGGAGGTTACGCCAAAGGCAGCCAAGGAGGCCTGAATGATTGATGTGGTCTACAAGAGACAGCAGGTTTTCTCTGTGATGATGACTATTATTGTCTTATGCTTCAGAGCCGGTCAGTTGATCCACGGGTTGGAGGAACTAGACTATTGCCGTGCGGGAAGGGTGCATGATAGGGCGTTTCTTGGGTATTGTATATATAATCAGATATCATGGGATAAATGCTCCACGGGAGTCACAACAAGAAGATTCTTATTCATTTATCTTCATCTAGCTTCATCTGTCTTCGACCAGGCTTCTTTATGAATAAGGGCAGTAGTGACTCCTGTAGGAATACCAGAAGCGGCAGTCGAGAAATCAAAGTATATGCAACTGACACTCTAAAACTACACTCTGTCACTGATTGCGTATAGACATGAATTGAGAAGAATGAGACACATAAGAAATGAACTGGTCATAAGAGAAATGCGAGTGCAATATGCTCGAATAACGGCATACAGTCCGGACTATCCCCGAGCCCGAAAGAGTTCGACCAACCCTAGACCCGAACGGCGCTAAACCGAAACGATCAGCTAAGCGACGCACAACCCGCCCGCCTGCAATTTCGCTCCACCAGGCCTCGTTGAATTTCGATCCTCTCGACGACCGATCGCACGACGACAACGACGACAGTTCTCCCCTCGGACACTTCACAGCACGCACAGTCAAGATGCGGTACATCCACTCCGAGGAAACGTTGCCAATCCCCGACAATGGTGAGCATCTGGAAAATAATTACCATCCTGCACTTTCTTGATCCGGTCGAAGTTGGAGGAATATCGCGACTGGGCGGACCTGGGCCTGTTCCTGGTTTATCTTGTCGGCCATGGAGGCAATTCCCTCAAGGCGATGAGGGAAATATAGGAACGCCAGCATGCGATTACTGGGAATATTCGATCTATTGCGTATAACAATGGGCTGGGGCTGACCGATGGGCTTTTCTATACAGTGAAAATTCACATTCGTTCGCGGATTGTCACCGTCGAGGGACCTCGAGGTATGCAAAAAAAGCCTTTCCGGCTGGAATCTGCGTTGCAGGATGGCGACAGAATTATCTGTCGTCCTCGCAAAGGGAAAAGAAGTCGTCGGGCTGACATTCAATCCCAGGCAAGCTCGTGAAGGACCTGTCTCACATCGCTGTCACCTTCGGCCGCCCCGAGAAGAACATCATCTCGATTGAGCTGCACCACGGTGCCCGCAAGGGAGTCGCTACCCTCCGAACCGTCCGTACTATCATCAACAACCTGATCATCGGTGTTACCCGCGGCTTCAAGTACAAGATGCGCTACGTGTACGCACATTTCCCCATCAACGTCAACATCGAGAAGAACAGCGAGACCGGCCTCCACGAGGTTGAGATCAGGTATGATGAAACCCGCCATTTTGTTCCAAGTTCCTGTGGAGGGAAAACACTGGGGGATCTCGTGCAGATAGGGAAGGCCTATTGTGCCATGAAACATGGGAACGACTGTTAGTTTTTTGGCCGGGAACCTTTGCTGATAGGTTATTTCTTTTGCAACAGAAACTTCCTCGGAGAGAAGATCGTCCGCCGTGTCACTTGCCAGCCCGGTGTCGAGGTCATCACCTCGCCCAACGTCAAGGATGAGCTCCAGCTGTCCGGCAACTCCCTCGAGGGTGTCTCCCAGAGCGCCGCCGACATCCAGCAGATCTGCAGAGTCCGCAACAAGGATATCCGAAAGGTCAGTCACAATATACCCCACAATTCCGTCGCATCTATCATACTGATATCCAAATAGTTCCTTGACGGTCTGTACGTGTCGGAGCGGGGCAACATCATTGAGGAGTAAAAGAGTGACTGTGTTTTCTGCTTGGGGTGACTAGTTAGGATGTCCGGAGAAATTTCGCACGCCTATGATGTTAGCACGGCGAAATAAAATGACCATGGAATGCAATTTCTTTTGTGTCCACGGCAATGGCTTGTATTAGCTGGAAAACGTGACATGTAGAAAAGTTCGGCTTCTATGAGACGACCAAATTTCAATTTTTTTTACACGGAGTCTTGTTCGCTCATCTGCCTATGCAATGATTGCCTGACATCGCATGTACAAAATTCCGACCACAGCCTCGTCTTAACTAATGGTTGCCATACTGCTGCCCACTTGAGGCAGCAGGCCTCATCATCCTGACAATATCACCCAATGCGAGATAATTTGAGAACGCTCATTTCCTGTGTAACCATTCTGAGATCGTTATTACCGTCTGGCATAAGTACTGGCTACAGCGACCTCATTTAAGCATTCCCAAGCAATGATAGTCAATGGGAGTCATTGCCTAGTGTATCGTTTCGAAGTGTTATCCCACCGGCCTTTAAATTATTATAGTAATAATCGGCGGTCATTTCTCGTGGCGCCTCAGATCCTGTGGGGTATTTACAAGTGTACTTAGGTAGCCTTGTTCTGTTCCGTTCTGGATCGCATCCGGGCGGTCCCTGTCTTACCCCATCATCCCCAGGTCGTCATTGTAGGACGAGACATCTCCTTGAACTTCTACCTATTGTATTGAGCCAGGTACCCAGCACAACAATTGCGATTCTTATATTCGTCTCTAATGTAGACTAGGAGGTGACATCTCTCTAGGGCAATTCCAGTGCAGTGCTAACCTCCCGCCCTTTCTTGCTCTGTCTGCTCTGACCCGGAACGCAAGAAACATGTGAAAGCGCGTCATGCCACGCCGAGCATCTCTACACCACACATCCAACTCCATAATCTCCTCTGTGTAAGGAAAAAGACATGGAATCCTGGATAAGTGTCTACGGGCTCCTAGCAGCCCTGATGGGCATGCTGGCTGACGTTGCGGAGTTCTGGAAAACGGTAAGCTCCTGATGCTTTAATCTCGAGCAGCTCTCCCTCGCTCTGTTTGTTGCTTCCACGGGATGAGCAAAAGCTGATGATATTGCCTCCCCTGTTTATCTGAGTACAGAAAATCCTCTCATGGTGGATATCTCGGTCGCCTAGAGATGCACTTTTGAACAAGATAGCGACAGCAGAGACGTTTGATGAGTGGCAGGAGGCGGCGTTCCGTCTGGACGAGCTTCTAAGCCATGATCTCTGGTAAGTCATCTTGTATTCTATTTAGTGACTTGAAGGCTAGCTGTATTTGCTGGTCTAGCTTGCCTGGAAATTCTCAACGTCTTGCTTATGGTTACCGCAGGCGTCAAAATCCTGTCAGCAAACACTATGATTATCGACTCATAGTTGGCAGACTGGAAGCTATTGTGCACTCCAGGGAAGAAGATGATGTGCTCACACTGGTCAACCTCCTGAGATCTGGGCTCGTTCGCAACTTGGGCAATATTGCATCTCCGAAACTTTTCAATCACGCGTACGCAGGCACTAAACTGCTCATCGATGACTACATCACCCAAGTTGCACATTCCATCAAGTACATTGCTGCGCTAGAGACATATCCTATTCATGATAGCGGGTTCACGTCCCAAGCTAAGCTTGAACTTTTGCACGATGCACGACAGGCCTTCGGGAGATCAACACTTGTACTTCAAGGTGGCTCTATTTTCGGATTATGCCACCTCGGTGTCGTCAAAGCATTGCATCTCCAAGGACTTCTTCCGAGGATAGTCACAGGGACAGCTACCGGTGCTCTAGTTGCTGCTCTGGTTGGAGTTCATACGGAAGATGAGCTCTTGGAATTCCTAGATGGTGACAATCTCGATCTAACTGCCTTTGACCGCGTCAGAAAACCTGATCCCAGCAGGGATGTCAATGGCATAACTGTGAATGAACAAGAGGGATGGGCTGAGACACTCAAAAGGCGAGTTAGGCGGTTCCTCCGGGAGGGATCGTTCTTCGATATTCGGATTTTGGAACAATGTGTGCGAGCCAATGTTGGCGATATGACTTTCGAGGAGGCGTATAAGAAATCAAAGAGGATACTCAACATCACTGTTGCCACCTCAGCGAAGAGTGGCTTCCCAAACCTCTTGAACTACTTGACTGCCCCAAATGTGGTAAGTAGTACATCGTATGAAGCTGGATGACATCTGCTAATTCCTTCTCAGTTGATATGGTCAGCTGCCCTCGCCTCCAATGCGTCCACCACTAGCCTGTATTATCCCGTTAAATTGTACTGCAAGGATGAATCAGGAGCAATCATTCCATGGCCGCACTCTGAGGATATTGTTTTCAAATCCTGGCGCCAGACGACATATACTGATCGGGAGTCGCCTCTCGCCCGTATTGCCGAGCTTTTCAATGTCAATCATTTTATCGTGTCTCAGGCTCGCCCATATGTCGTCCCTTTCCTCAGGTCAGACCTTCAGCGCCCCGATCAAAGGCAGGGTAACCTTTCACAGTCTATCATGCGTCTTATCTTGGTGGAGGTCTTCCACCGACTGAAGCAGCTTGATTATCTTGGTCTCCTTCCGACTGGACTCCGCAGGCTGCTCATCGACGAGACTATCCCAGGTCCCAACCTCACCATTCTTCCAGACCTCTCATTAGCAGACCTGACCAAACTCCTCCAACGCCCCACCAAAGAAGGACTGCGATATTGGATCCTGCGTGGTGAACGGGGTGTCTGGCCCACAGTCAGTGCTCTGAAAGTCCGCTGTGCCGTTGAAATCGAATTGGACAAGGGTTACCAAGTTGTCCGGAGACGTAGAGACAGCTCATCGGAACCTGGACCTACACAACTAACGGAGCCAACGGGGCTCGATGACGCAGAGGATGACGAGCAGGAGAAGGAATTGTCTGGGATTAGAAGACGCAGGGCTTTGAGCTTCGATATTGCCCAGGAGGGAGGCCGTGTTATGCCTGGTTCGCCATAGGCGTCCAAGACAAGACTCCAGTAAGCATGTTATGAATAACCTCACAATGAGCACAGAAGCACATCTTCTTTTCACAACCATTCAAAAGATCAACATGACATTATCTTTTATTGCATTTAAAATCCATTCTAAACCTACTTCCGGCAGGAAGCACAATCATAAGTCTTGTTTGTTTGTTGTGGTGTCCCCGTCAGGCTATCTACATGCAGTTCACATCTGATGCCGAGACATCTACGGCTCTATCAGATCAAGCCTCACGCGCAATGATGTCGCTGTTTACATTAGGACCCGTAATAACAATCTAGACTAGTTCAATATAAAAATCACCAGGAGAAAAATAGCTTCATATTGACACTTTTCATCAGATGTCCATTTGGCTCTCTACCTGCATACCTTACCTTTCTGGGAATAACAATATCAGACGAATATCGTGACCTCGCTTAGTTGGAACAAAGCGATAGAACCCACCACCCTGTTCTTGAAAAGAGGTCTTTCACTTTGGCATCGTGTCTTTTCACCTCCTCTTGACACCCACCAAGGATACCCTCAAGGTAAGCCCTGTCCTGCTCGTCTTGGACAGTCAGATACGAGACAGACCCTAGCTATATCTCTGTATAGAGTCACCTGGTCTCTGAGCTTGACTTCCAGACTGCCGCTCACTTGCTCCTTGAGGTTGTTCTCATTCACTCTTTTCGTCAAATCCACCTCCTTTTCTTTCCACTCTCGCCCTATCTGTGCTGAGGTTTATTGTTAGACTGCATATTAGTCTAGAAAACACTCTTTACAGCTCTTGATCAAGAACCCAGAATCGGATTCCCCTGGAAAAGAGTTTCTGTACGACTATCAAATCCTGTAAGTGACTGGAGTCTCCCTCAACAGTGTTAGCTTATAACTAACGGGATACAGCCTGAAACCCGCCAATATGACTCGTCAAGGAGTCGTTGCCGTCTTCAAATTGAAGAGGAACAAGAAGGAGATTGCCCGTCTCAGTGATGGTCTCGGGGAGAGAAAGATATCTCTCGGCCAGATGATTGCTGAAGCATTCCCAGACGAAGAATCACTCTTCAGGGACGAAGAAGACGACATGCAGGACTGGGTTGGGTTTGACGATGGACCAGCTGAGTCCTTCGAACCTGTCGGACCATCTGGCCCTGCTGGATCTGCCGTCGAGGCCCCTCCGTCCAACGAAGCGTCTGAGTCGACTCCAGCTCTGACCGAAGAACACTCTTCCCAGGATGCTGCAAAGCCTGCTGAAGATGATACTCCTGAGGAGAAGCAGAAGGAAATCAATGTCGTCCATCCGTGGAACATCGTTGACTACCACCTCTACCTCACCTGCATCGAAAATGGCAGAGGAGAGCATACTAAACGTCACTGTATGTATCTGTTCGACGGCAGCTGGTGCCGCCCTTTCCCCTATTGCAACTTCTTCGACGACGAAGGCGAGAAAGGAGACGCCTTCTCCCCTGAGAAGGTGGGCCATGCGCCCCAACTCTTGTTCGAGATCCTTCCCATCGCGGGACGAGGCCCTTATTTCAATGGGATGAAATATCTTCTCGGCTTCGATTGGAACGCACAGAAAATCTTCGCTCGCCGCTTCCCCTGGATCCCAGACGAGGTCGAGGACATATGGACGGTCTGGGAAGAGGGCCAGATGGTCTACCAATTCTCAATCCTAGAGCTTCAACACATGATGAGGGCTAGTCTCAACGCTTGGGACGGAAGCATAGATGTCACATGCCTGAGCTCAAGCGAGCACTGTCTCATCAAAGGTCTCAGTGACGGACCTGGAATGGAGATGGTCATTATCATACAGTGCTGCCAGTGGATCGCTGACATGGCGGAGGTCTTCTGGAACAACGAGGATGAAATACGCTGGGTGAAGGATGAGCTCATTGGCATATCGCACGAATGGCGTCTTGTCCTCCAGCGTGCTTCGCACCGGGCATGGTTCGCTTTGGAGGATGGCATGCCAAAAGAAGGGGAGGCCAGGAAGTCTTTGATGGAAAAAATTATCAGCGACCTGTATACGTTCAATCAGTCCAGGATTCTCGAGAACATGGACGATTACTCCTGGCATGCTCCGTCCCAGGAAACCTGCGAAAGGATCCGTCAGCTTTGCTGGGACCAATACCGGGAGGAGGCAATGGAACGTATCCAGAGAAGATACGAATATTTCTTTAGCTCAACGAACAGTCTATTCAGGTCCAGTTCACCTGCAAAGACACTTGAGAACATCGTGGGTCGTGCTGGGCGCCTTACAACACTGACGGCTTCCTTCCTGAACCCTCCTAGGACCCCTCCTCCGATCGAGCCTCTGTGGATGCCTCCATCTCCGTCCTCTGATGAATCTGATGAATCTGGGGAGATCGTCTCTGCAGTTGAGGAGAAATACGATAACCAATACGACGGGATCCGACTATGTGCCATGTTGAGTGTGCTGACTGGCTTCGTCGAGCAGAATCCGGCGTTGGACATCCCTCATCATCGTCGCAGACTTGGGGCTCTGATGGATTATATGGGTCTTTCTCTGGTGAACCGCGAGCCTCCTAGAGCAGAACGCTCTGTGGCCGAGCAGAAGCGTGATTCTGGATTCGGATACAGCGAGGAAGAATGGAGAGAGGCGCTGAAGGCGATGGCAGAAACCGAACAGAGCAACGGGAACTTTGTTGCTCACGTCCCCGCCCTCCTTCCCAGCCCTCTTCTCGACTAAATCACTGAGGAATCAAACAATCCCCACTGACACCTTTATCCATCTTCATTCATCTCTCTGATTTTGTCCAAAGTCCAGTTTCGATTTTCTTCTTCATTTCATGCCTCTGTACCAGTCACCATCTCCTTCCCAAACTTTCAGCATGTTCCCCAGTTTTTCTCTCGTTTCACTTCTTCCGATGTCTAAACATGCAAAAATTACCCATGATCATATTGTGATACCTAATCAGTTCCCTTTTCATCACTTCTGTCTCCTGTATTGGGTCACTTCTTTTCAACAGCACACTCATCACCCGGTAATATGTCAGGCAGCTGGGCTTGTCATTATCGTCTTTTTTCACCCTTCGATTGTTTCTTGTCAGAATACTACCCCAGAATGTGTTTCTTGAGCTTTTATCCCAAGCATTCAGTCTGTCTCATTCTGTTTGGTGTGTTGTCAGGCGTGTCGCTGATGAACGCTGAGAAGACGAATTGTGGATCGAGTACTTGGTTGTTTGCTCCTGTCGTTTCTCTTTCCATAGTGGTTCATTCATACGGACGGTCATACCTCTGCTTCGGCGGCATGGAGGTAACGAAATCCAGTTTGCATTAATTTGCAGATATGAGGTCCCATTTCTCCATGCATGAGGCAAGCGGCAGACTGACCAGTGTACTGTACCTAATGGAGGATGAAGAATACAAATTAAAATACAATCAAAGACGCTGTCTAATAGGCTCGCAATAATCTTTACTCTCGCGAATAAGAAGTAGGAGGTCATGGGCTAAACTTTCATGGGAACTAGTCCATAGTCTCTGAGACTGGACACCGTAGGCAAGCAGAGTAGGACTTCCCTATCTCGCCAGGAAGGATCAGATACCATCCTTGATAGTATCAGTGTGCTCAATCTTCTGACACCGACAGCAGTTTATATTAATCCCAAGCCAATGGAAGACAGCCACGAGACTGGGTTCTCAGATGCTTGCCCTGACCTAGAATCATACCCCTTACGCCACAAATGCGCGCCTCGTGAATTCCAGTCTATGAGAAAGAAAAATCTGGTGGTGATCTTAGCGCTGCAGGTGAAATACCGATTGGTACCTGAGCACATAGCTGGGTCAAATTCCGGGCCGTCGGGAACCTAGGTACGCTGTGGGAACACCGAGGTTGATGATAGCGGCATCAATAATGGTCCAGGGGAGGTCTCTGTCCTGGTTGTCATGTGCGGCAGTGGAACATGGATAGTAGTTTGTTATATCCTTTTTTAGTACTTAGATCAATACAAATGAGCCTGTGCGACAGAGAATTTTGATATTAATCAACAATTTTCGTGTTCGTAATCCCGCCTACTAAATAACTAGTACGTAGTAAACAGTGGGGAGTCCGCTGCCAAGCAAGGTACATACATAGCGGATGCTTTCCGGGTCCCAGTAATAGCTGAGTAGATAAACTTCGGAACTCTGGCCCTAACGAGTTTACGGA
>JAPVCB010000025.1:836942-853277 GCA_029606185.1 Paecilomyces formosus | reverse complement strand
AAAAAAAAAAAAAAAAAAAGTTGGTACTTTTGAGCATGAAGAGCAGAAACCAGAGATGATGGACAAATCGACAATCTGCCAGAAGTCACATGGGGGCTAAAAGTGCGACTTATGCACGAGGAAAGCTGGTCAGATCAACCGAAAACGATGTCCCAATTATTCAGCCACATCAGCATCTCGCATGGTGTTTCTGTGGGTTGGGCTGACCACCCAAGAACAGGGCCATGCTAGCTTGTCTTACGCAATATGTAGTGGCTAACTAATTAGCTGTAGTATGCAGCAGTAGCTTTCGCGTCCTTCGTGCAGGGCTGAGGGGATAGATGGATTTCTCTCGGAGAACGATTGATGGTCCGATGCAGCTAGCAGATGGAGAAGTGAAAATGGACATTATTAGCGATACCCAGACCCATGGTTGTAGCTACAGATCGGACGGGGCCATGGATCTCGATGTGTCGCCTGTACGGCCAGCGACGATGGACAGACGCGGGAGAGAAGGGAGGACTCGGTTCTTATTGTTGCTGGTGGCATTGTTATTTGCGCTGGGCGTTCATATCAGATCTGCCCTGGTTCGCACAGGGAAAGCGCGATGGAGCCGATCATCTGAGCTCCACTTTCCTAGCGTCGTCAGTGGCTTCAGCAGTGGCTTGTGAGTGGCGGTGCTGAGGCTGGGTGCTTCCCCCCGCGTGTAACGGGAGGAGCATGATTGGTCCATCTGCAGAGGCCCTCGGAGCGCCGAGGGGCTTGGCATCGTCACTTCCCAAAGCCGGTGCTTCGAGGCATGCCCTACTAGTGTTGCCCGCGGGTCTTATGGCCCTGCCATTATTTCCCCTGCGCGCTCTGCTATTGCTCCCTTTCTTCTCCCTCCGGATCGTTCTTTTCCCTCGTCCACCTTTTTCTCACCTTTCGTCATTCTCTCACAATTCCATTGTCCCACTCTCCTTTCAGAATTGTTCCTCTTCCGCGTTGCAGCACCGGGAGATCTTTGCGCGCTCTGTGGTTCCGGTACCATTGCGCTGCCATCACCTATTTGCGCCCCTGGAAAAGGTCCCTTAGAGACGATGGCATACTACGAGTCTCAGCAGGCAGGCCAGAATGGCTATGCCACCTACGAAAAGGCAGTTAATGGTACGTCTACAACATGATAACCGCGAGGGCGTAATCACTGACATCCCTCTGATCCTCCAGGGAACGCTGCCCCTTTCGGCCTCCAGAATTCTGGAGTCCGAGGTACCGCGATTCCTCCGGCAGAGTTGGCTTCTGGATCTCAGGTTGCAGGCACCAGCTCTGAGCTGGATGTCATTTGCGGCCCTCTGATCAACTACAAATACATGGAGCTGGACTCCCACTCTCCCGTCTGGGAGGGCAGTGTCTTGATCGTTACCACCCCAAGTCATCAGCAGCAGCCGCGTTTACACTTGCGCCAGGCGGGTCCTGTGTCGTATGCGAGCAATGGCGCACAGAACGGTGCATCCGGCCGCGAAGCAACTGTCGATGGCATTAAGCTCTACGAGGACCCGAACAAAGCGTTCTGGCGCTTCTCTCTCACGGTCCCGATCGAACAATACGAAGCTTATTGGGAATACACTATCCCTGGCTTCAAATACGCCACTGGAGATCCAGTAAAGGCGCCGTGGAACTTTGCGGTTCCCGCAGCTAACCAGTCCATGCGTCTCATGTTCCATTCCTGTAACGGTTTCTCAGTCGGAACGGACGAGGACAGCTGGGCAGGTCCGGCGCTCTGGAACGATGTGTTGAGGATCCACGAAAAGCGTCCCTTCCACGTCATGATCGGAGGCGGTGATCAAATCTACAATGACGGCATTAGAGTAGACGGTCCGCTCAAGGCGTGGACAGATATCACGAACCCCGTCACAAGAAGGCAACATGATTTCAGTGAGCAGATGCGGTCCGAGTGCGACGAATATTACTACAAAAACTACGTGAGGTGGTACACGTCTGAGTCGTTTAAGACCGCCAATGGACGGATCCCTCAGATCAATATCTGGGACGACCACGACATCATTGATGGCTTTGGCTCCTACACGGATCATTTCATGAAATGCGCTGTCTTCCGCGGTATTGGAGGAGTTGCATTCAAGTACTACTGTCTTTTCCAGCACCACATCCCACCTCCAAAGTCCACATTCACCACGGATGCCCCTGAGACTATGCATGCGGTCAACGGTACGTCCGGGGCTGACCCCCGCCAAACGGAGAATACGTTTGTGCTCGAAAACATGGAGGAGGATCGCAGCTGGATCATTGGAAAGCGCCCCGGACCGTACGTGGAGGAAAGAAGTAGGAACCTTTACATGCGTCTGGGTAAGCGCATGGCCTTCGTGGGTCTGGACGCGCGCACGGAGCGCACGCGCCACCAAGTGAATTATCCTGATACGTACGACGCCATCTTTGATCGACTGGACGAAGAAGTCGAAGCTGCCAACGGAGATATCAAGCATCTGATTTTACTATTGGGCGTTCCAATCGCCTATCCCCGTCTTGCGTGGCTGGAAAATATCTTCAGTTCTCCCCTGATGGCACCCCTGCGTCTGATGAACAAACGTTTTGGGCTTGGCGGTGGTTTCTTCAACAGTTTCGATGGCCAAGTCGACTTGTTGGACGATTTGGACGAT
Organism: Paecilomyces formosus; assembly: GCA_029606185.1. Classification (NCBI taxonomy): domain Eukaryota; kingdom Fungi; phylum Ascomycota; class Eurotiomycetes; order Eurotiales; family Thermoascaceae; genus Paecilomyces; species Paecilomyces formosus. The sequence goes on along the minus strand of JAPVCB010000025.1, from coordinate 850,644 downwards.
CATTATACGGCCAAGCATCACAAGCGCGAGCGCAGACATTTTGTACAGCGCCTCCAGGCCTTCGCGAAAGCACACTCCATTCGAGTTACCATACTGAGCGGAGACGTTCATCTGGCTGCCATGGGCCGATTCTATTCGAACCTTAATCTTAAGATCCCTCCTCAGAACGATCACCGATACATGGCCAATGTCGTCAGCAGTGCCATCACGAACAAGCCGCCTCCTAAAGCCGTGGCGAACCTGCTGGCACGCAGGAACAAGATTCATCACCTCGATCCAAACACGGATGAGACTCTAATGGTGCTCTTCGACAAGCAGCCTGGAGGACAGGTCAAAGCTGCAGCTTTCAATCACGTCACCATGCCATCCCGGAACTTTGCTTGTATCACAGAAGTCACTGGGCCCACGACTGCCAACGGCACGGCATCAGATGAGGAGCAGGACGAACCAGCAGATTTGCGTCCCCGTACTCCTGCAAAGGATGGGCATCAGCCAATCCACGTCGGTGAAGAGAACGTGGGCACAGTACACAAGGCCGCCGACGGAATCAGCAGTGACAGTGGTTTGGTAGGCGGTCTCGATATTTCTATCCGCGTCGAAATCGAACAGGGCAACAGGGAAGGGCTGACAGAAGGCTATGGCTTCAGCAGTAAGCAGCTTCTTCCTATTTGTAGTTTGATATGACAGATGCTAACTGACTGGGCTTACAGTTCCGCCTCTTAAAGTCGATCCATCTATCGATGACGGTGAAAGTCACTGGCACCTTCGAAGCGCTCTACGCTCCCGACACTCTCTGCACTCTCGCCACAGCGTGCACTAATCGACCTGCTATTACAAAAGCCTGGCCACTTTGATTTCGATTTCATATCATGAGCTCGTCAGAGCATTCAATACCCCTTGTTTCGTGTGAAGATCAAGTGAATCTTCAATAATTCTTTTCGGTTTAATTGCCCTATTCGCTTATGTCTTCTAGTTCTTTGCCTCTTACCTTCGAAACCGGATGGATTCTTTTCGCTGTCGCCTGGAGCGTGATGTTTTACTACGATCCTTATCGGGGTCAGAGTTGTTCGCATTGTGATACCACGCATTACCTTCCGGCGCAGGTTCCTCCTAATGGGCGAAGAGGACCACTTTTTTCAGCTTCTCAAATACCCTTTTATGCAAGAGTATCGAATGCATTATAGTGTTTCATTCCGACGTAAAGGTATCGAGTTTGATGGTTGCGACCTGTAGTTGACGGTTAGACACCATCCAGTCCAACACAGACCATATTTCTGGAAAACCTGCTCAGAGGGTATCAAGATTACGACGGGTAATATACGTCGTTGTAAATTGCCTTCTGGTCTGTACACTAGATAGTTATTGAACAGTAGTTAATATTCCCCTTGGAGGAAGACAGGATCGTCGATACTAACATTACGATTATCAGTCCTATTGGGTAGTCTAACCGGATCAGGTTGATAGATAGGCCACAGTGGATCCAATCATGGACCCGCTGTTTCCCCGGAACAGAATACTTTGGTCTATCAGAATCGCTCAAAAGTGCATATACTGATGACCATTGTGGAGTGTTAGAAATTGATAAGTTATTACTATTGGAGCTCAGCTACGCTACTGAGAACATTTCTGTCGTAGTTTAGTATCTGGCTCGTGGACATACGGAGTAATAGAGTGATGCTATCTAAGCATCCATCTTCATGCACCAACAAAAAAGGTCAGTGCTGTGTAATATCAGCCCTGCCACCTCTGGAAGCTATATGTCTCCCCACACAAGATGGAAGCGGGGGGCATGCCAAAAATGGCTATTATGATGACCACGTTGGATTAGATCGGTAATCATTCTATTTCCGTGACCTCAGAGAGGGATTGATAAGATTAAAGAAGACGAATAACTAGTGGCCGACTACTCAAGGGCCGATAAGAGCTTTTTGTCCCTCTCTTTCCCCATTTTACATGGGATTGAATCTCTAAGTACGCTTTTTTGTTACTTCTTTCTACTGTTGCGGGAAAGTAAGATCATTGAAGTACGAGGAGAATACGGACAATAATGGTTCACTCAGCGGTCCTGCAGGCCTGGGAGGCCTGCGATAAGACCGACACGGTCTTCATCCTCGTCTGCAGTGTTTTTTGCTGGCCCATCATCCCCGCCGTTGGACTGGGCTACTCCGGTTACTCGACAAGGCGCAGCGGACTCGCCTCGTTTATACCATCCATTCTCACAATTGCCGTCTGCTCGATCCAATGGTGGTTGATTGGATATACCCTGGCCTACGGCGATGGAAACGGAGTCATTGGAAGTCTGAAATATGCTTTCCATCGGGGTGTCCTTGCGGACCCCGTGGGCAGTATCCCGGCCATCCTGTTCAGTGAATTTCAACTTATCTTCTGCGCGACAGTGTGTGCTATTTCCATTGGAGGTTCGTGTGAACGTGGAAGAATCCTGCCATTGGTTCCTTTTATCTTCGTGAGTGAGCCCATTTTACTCATTTCTCGCGGTTCTTCATATTGATTAGGCCTGTTATACTAGCTATGGGCTACGTTCATCTACTGCCCGCTCGCGCACATGGTATGGTCCGACCAGGGTTTCTTAGGTGGCCTTGGAGTCCTAGACTTTGCTGGCGGTACTCCCGTCCATATCTGCAGTGGTGCTACCGCGACAGCTCTCAGTCTGTATCTCTCGTACCCTATTGCACGCTCGCGGAAGTCCTCTGTACGCACTCCTTCGCATTTGACACTCCACCGCCCTCATAACAGCATGTGCCAGCTGATTGCTATGGTCATCATCTGGAGTTCCTGGCTCGCTTTCGATGCAGGAACCACTCTCAGTCTCAATTTCAAGTCAGTCATGGCGTTATGCGTGACAAATATCTGCGCTTCCGGAGGTGCAATCACTTGGGCCGGTATGACATATTTCGAGACTGGAAAGTGGTCTCTCGACTCAACATTCATGGGAGCCATTGCTGGGCTGGTCATGATCACTCCCTCCGCTGGTTTCATCGATATGACAACAGCCCTCTTCTTTGGAATCGGAGGTGCTGTCATCTGTCGCCAGGCGCTGCGAATTAAATTCACCGACGCTGCTCGTCGATTCCGCTGGGTGGATAATGGGGATACCTTTGCTACGCACTGTGTGGGTGGTCTCGTGGGTACGATTGCCACGGGACTCTTCGCGAAGAAGGAGGTCGCTGCCTATGATGGAGTTACCGAAATCGCAGGAGGCGTGTTCTTTGATGGAAATATCAAGCAGCTCGGTATCCAGGTCCTGGAGGCCATCATTGGATTCACCTGGGCGTTTGTGGGTTCCTACCTGCTGTTTGCTCTTATTGATTGCGTTCCTGGACTGGAGGTTCTTGCAGAAGATAAGTGAGTACTGGCCAGTCCCCATTTGGTGTTGATACATTGGCTATGAATACCTCGTGCTAATGCGTTTGTATAGGGAAATTATCTCTGGAATGGATGCGTCGCAGATGGACGAGTCATTGTATGAAGCTCAGTGGGAGACTGAGGTTGACTATCACCCTTTTTCAGGGAACGGGGATATTACCTTGGAGTAGGTATGCCGTGGTCATCAGTTCCCATTCTCAGAATAGTTCGTATAATTCTCTCAAGCAATTATGACCAACTTTTGTCTTGCCCTGGGGCATATGATATGCTTTTGTCGAAGGCGGTGATGTATATAAAATTAAGCGAGACGAGGTTGCCATTCCTTGGAAATTTATGTCAACAATCATATTCTTAACTACTACAAGTGCGAATTGTACAAGGCAGCGCAGAATTCCCATGTCTCAACCATCCATCCAACCGTCATGCTCTCAGCCATGAATTAGCCGGGCAAGTGGCGGTGTTGACCCCTCCCACGCTCAGGCCGCGAGTGTCTATCGGTTGAATATTCAATATGGCTGATAAGCATTGACAAGCCCGCATCCACCCTTATCGAAGCTTGTCAACTTTAACCTTTCCCCCTCTCTTTTCCGCTTTACAATCCTCAAACAAGAAAGCGAACCTTTTCTTGCAGGCCCTAAGCGACAACCTCCTTTTCGATCTACTGCCCAGCTTCATCCAGCAAACCCACTAGATCTCACTATAGTCTATACTAGTCCTGCACTTCTCCTCGCTCTCTGCCCAACGATCGCAAGAAAAGAAAAAAGATCTTCTCCACTTTTTCCCCGGCCCGTTCTCCTGACTCTATCTCTATTCCCGCGCTTCCCATGCCTGATCGAGGTCGATCTGACTCCGTCTTGCTCCATTGCCATCATCCTAAACCATGGTCCCCAAACGCATACGGACAGTCGAAGGTTCCTGTTGGCCATGTAAGGATCGACGAGTCATCTGCGATCTCCAACAACCCGAATGCTCACGCTGCGCTACGTCTGGCCGGGCCTGCAGCTACAGCAAAGTCCGTCTGAAATGGTGCAATGGCATTGCGGCTCGTGGGCGCTTCGCGGGTCGAAATAACCCAATCTCTGCCTCCGCTGCTACTGCTACTGCTACTACTTCAGCTGGCATTACTACTCTGGCTAATGCCAGTTCTCCTGTTTCTGCAACTCATACTGTTCTCAATGAAGGGTCCAGCCCAGCGGAGAGGAGCGATGATGATAGTTCCTCTGTCATCAGCCTCAGTCCGCCAACGAGATTTAGCCCACTGCCACTGCCTGTTACAATATCGGAGCCTGCGTTTGTCATGACTGCAGATCACCTGATGCTTTACTTCCAACATGAAGTCTTGGATAGGTTTAATGTAGCCAGAGATCGGCTTCATGTTGATGTGGGATCCGCTTGTAGGGATCCAGCCTTACTCCAGTCCGTCACGGCGGTTGCAAACGCACATCATTGTCTCTACGCGCAGAGTCCACAGGATGCGGTTATGGCCAAGAAAATGGCTAGATTGACTGCTATCAAGCTGTTTAGGGAGCAATTACAAATGCCTCGTGTGCGGCGGCAACAGCAGCAGCAGCAACGGCAATTGATACATGCCGGAACAGATGGAGGCTTAGATTTAGCTTTTGTGAAGGATCTCTTCGTCACTAATGTTTTGTTTTGTATACTTGATGGGATCATTGAGCCTCTAGATGAAGGCGCAGCCACATACCTCCATTTCCGCGGTGGAAGAGCTATCCTGGCCCAATGGGGTTCTCTGGACCAGCTCTTTCAAGTGAAGAAGGGGCTGTCTGCATTGATGTTGTCTATCTTTGCGACTATGGATCTCACGCATGCGCTGCTGACTGGGGAGGGACCATACTTCTCTCCAGAGAGCTGGATGAGCTTTGCAGAGTGTGAGGGTTGGTGGGGTATTCTTCCACCAGGAGACGCATTTCTCGAGATTATGGCCATCCTCTCTCACCTTGCGCAATTGGGACATCAGTACCGTTCCACTGGGGTGAATCCGGACCTGGATGAACTTTTACCTGTATGGAACACCCTGGATCCGAATGGCAGCGGTCTTATGGATGACAGCGGGTTTGTAACATCTCTTCCCGCAACTCCATTGGAGTCTTCGACTCCTTCAGGCACCGGTGGCTTTGAGCCCCTCGACTATGACCGCTCTTGGGAGGTCTTTTGCTCGGCGTACCGGCAGACTGCATTGATATACATCTACCGGGCTATCTCCCACTTGCCGGTGACACACCCGCGCGTTCAACAGGCCACAGAGGCTGGGCATCGGGCGATCTGTGAGACTCGGCTGGCCGGAAAGCTATCTCACTGTCTCCTTTTTCCGACGCTGGTCATTGGAAGCCAATGTCTCATGCCAGAGCAGCAAGCTACACTGCGTAAGAACCTGCTGTGGACCGGAACATTCTTGTATTTCGGCTCGATACCGGTGATGGATCAGTTCTTGCAGAAGCTGTGGGCGGCGCCAAACCCAGAAGTGAGCTGGTGGGACTGCTTTGAAAGCATCTCGCGGAAGACGTTCCTGTTCTGAGCCTTGGATTCCGAAGAGAAAGAGCGAGTTCGCATTTCTTTACGGTTTCCATGTATATATATTCTTTCTCTCATACCCTATTAGTTATTGTTGGATTTCATGACGAAGTGATGACGGATGCGATGTACAAATGGATAATGGATGATGGATTTCAGTGTTATTACTATTATAAGTTCCAAAGAAAGAGTGTGTCCTTTCATTCCTGTCTTTGTTTCTGCAGCCGGGCAGCTGCATGGATCGCCTTTAAACTTCGTCTGTGCTTCCGTATTTGCCGTTGAGAACCGAACCTTCAGTTCATTTCCCCGCGCCGGATCTGATTCCCCAGGTAGAGAGACATAATGACCGTCTGGCTGGACCGATTAATTGCCCCTGGGAGTAGTTGGATCCGAGTGTAGACAAGAATGACAGTAGTTATCGGATTGATTGTGTAATAGGGATGGGTCTCTCTGGACGCTTATCTGGCTGTTGATCATCTAAAGTATGTTCATACCTACAAGTGGCTAGTTAACTAGTCACAGTGTTGTGCTTAATAAGTATGAGGTCTACTTCTGAATATCATGTTTGCCCTCTGAAGATTAACAGTTTCTATGATCAATCGACAACCCTGATGTATCCTGATCTACTTACTGTACATGATAAAGGTCCCATGCTTATTGCTCTATATCTCCGACGACATCCCTGGTGACCAGGGTAAAACCATCCAGCCAGTCCATCAAATAATTATCGACACTGCCATCACCGACTGACAACCTCTGGAATCTTTTGCCCTGTTGGGATGGCGATCGCCTTATCGCGGTCTCGTGACTGGTGGTTTTCCCCCGGATCCACCGGGACGCCGTCGCTTTCTGCATCCAGAGTCTCCAAACAAGCGGGATTCTTCACTTTCGATCTATTCTACTCTCGGTACTTGTCACGGCCAGGGCAGTATTATTCACCCCTCGACAGCTCGAGCTAGCTGTGGCCACGACCATGGGTACTTTGTGTGTTTCCTCTTGCCTCCACATAGACGATGCGACGGCACACTAAACATGGCGCTATGGGGAACCGGTGCGATTCCCTGGTGCAGAACGCCAAACACGAGCTTATCCGTTACACAACATGAAGGATAGGCAAAAAAGAGCGCTTCTGCAGCGAGGGAATCGATTATTATCCGAGAGCTAGTGAGCTGATTCCGCGTGCCTTCAGACAGGATCATGGTCTTCTCTACTGGAAAGCAGAGTGGCTGCCAGTGGCGTTGCTCAGGGGATCAGAGCCAAGGTGATAAGGAAGCAGCTCAAGCTCGATAGACCCATTCTCTCGGGTGCCGAGGACTAGATATCATATCTTGCTCGTTCGCTCATAAGGATCTATATACGATATGGAGTAATAGTAGTATAAGTATAGCAGCGCCGGTCCAGCTGGCTGGTTCCTTTTTGCGATTTACACCCCTCTCCTTTCCCCTGGTGAGATCATATAATCCAGAACGCTTGGATACTTTTTGTCTTGCTTATTGTTGGTGTTTTATGCACCTAGCTAGCACTGCCAGCCGCAACCGGGATAATAGCACTTGAAGACATCCCATTGGCGTCGATCGCCATATGCTCTTGACTGGTCGCATTTGATTCTCTTTCAGGGCTAGACAGGTGGACAAATTCTAGCTCTGTCGGATTAGTGCTATACGTTGATATTTGGACGACTTCACCCCCGCTCTCTTCTATTTGTCGTCTGAGTGGCTTCGTCTCTTCCTGCTAGCCAGGGCCGCAGTGCGATTGCCCGTCAATTGACCTCGTTCTGAGCAGGACGAGATATTGGATCTGTACCTCTTTTTCTTTAACTGAGAGCCGCAATACGATCTCAGGCTACAATGGATATCGTGGACGAAAAGAAGGCGCCCTTCACGACGACGCCGAGCCAGGACCATGGCTCCCCGGAAGAGGGAAGCATCCTCAAGGACCAACAGGAAGGCCTTGACAAACTGGGTTATACACAGGAGTTGACGCGAAACCGATCTCTAATTACCTTGCTCTTCCAATGTCTTGCCATAGCAGCCATTCCTTACGGCGAGGGTGGCCCTCTCCTAAGTGCTATCTATGGTGGTGGACCGCTATCCATCTTTGTCGGCTGGATTGTTGTTCTGGTGCTGGATGAGTGTATTGCCCTCTCCTTGGGAGAGCTTGCGTCGCGATACCCTACCTCTGCTGGTCCATACTACTGGTCGTACCAGATTGCACCGAAAGGAAAGACGGTTCTGTCATTCATTACTGGTTGGGCTTGGTTGGTGGGCAACTGGACCATTACTCTGTCTGTGAACTTCGGGTTCGCATCTCTTCTGTCGGCCGTTGTATCGATGTATCATCCCGACTGGTCCGCCAACAGCTGGCAGCTTCTGCTCATCTTCTACGCCATCATTCTGGGCTCCTTTGTCATCTGTACGTTTGGAAATCGCTTCCTACCTATGGTCGACATCATCTGCGCCGCGTGGACTGCTATGAGCATCGTCATCATATTGATTGCTCTCTCTGTGAAGGCAGATGTTGGCCGGCATAGCGCCAGCTGGGCTCTGGGTCATTACGATACGAGCTTCTCGGGCTGGGGCGGCTTCACTTTCTTCATCGGCCTTCTGCCGGCTGCCTACACATTCTCCGCTATTGGAATGGTCTCGGCGATGGCAGAGGAGTGCTCCAAGCCGGCCATTAAGGTACCGCAGGCTATCAGTCTTTGTGTGCCCGTTGGCGGCTTTGCTGGTCTCTTCTTCATCCTGCCCATCTGCTTTACCATGCCGCCACTCGCAGAGGTCATCGAGGCGCCTGCCGGCCAGGTTTTACCTTTCATATTCTCTCGGGTGATGGGGAGCCCCGGTGGTGGCCTTGGCTTGATGTTCCTTGTCTTGGCTATCACATTGTTCTGCTCCATCAGTATCACTGTTGCTGCCTCCCGGACCACCTGGGCCTTTGCGCGCGACGGTGCCATCCCCCTATCCAGTGTCTGGTCTCGTGTCGACAAACGTCTCGGTGTGCCCGTCAACGCCCTGGTCCTCCTGACTGTTGTTCAGATGCTTCTGGGCCTCATCAACCTAGGAAGCAGCAGTGCCTTCACGGCCTTCGTCTCCGTCGGCGTGATCGCTCTAGCAGCCAGCTATGCAATCCCCATCACCCTGAGCCTCATCCACGGCCGTCGTGAAGTGAATCGTGCACGCTGGAACTGCGGCAAAATCATCGGCCCAATCGTCAACGTCATTGCTGTAGCATGGATCTGCTTCGAACTAGTCCTCTTCAGCATGCCCACCGCTCTACCCGTAACCAAAGTCAGTATGAACTATGCCTCGGCCGTCTTTGCTGGCTTCATGGTCATCGCGGCTGCGTGGTATGGCATTTCTGCAAGAAAGAGTAAGTTTCCTTCTACGCATTTTTCTCTTTTCACAGAAAGAAGTTCCATACTAACTATCGAGCAGCTTACAAGGGGCCTCCTGAATCCGATGGCCTTGAATAAGGGTATTTATAGGAGAGAACATGTTTATTGTGATTGATTGTAATCTTACCCTTGTTGATACGATGACACGTACAGTATATATAGTTTGATACTATTAATATAAATATTTCTGGGGCTCAAGTCTGGACTTCGCTATCATAACTTTACCAGAGTTGGGAATCGTACAACCGGCTGACCATGCAGGACCGATAGACGATATCAGGATCGTTTTCAGTGCATAACCTGAGGCCGGTAAACAACCCCTAATGAGAGTAGCCAATGACATGGAACAATGAAGATTACCGTAAAGTCTGGGCTTATTTAGTTAAGATGCAGTACGTAAATAACCTATAAACTTCTCCCCGCCCGTAGCTCCCTGTATAGTCTGCCGGCTTCACTCTGAATGTGACATCGAAAGCGCCGGTAGCAGTTGGTCTTGACCCGAAGACCAATCGCAGGAGACATCTGGCAGATCTTTGCATTACAACTTTGAAAGCGTATTTAACTTATACATACATACATTATATCGATCGACCAATCGATCCCATTAATCTGAAAACAACCTGCCCAGGACACCCAGTCCTTCTCTTCGTTTCTCCCTTTCTCTATCCCGATTCGCTTTGTAATACGACGCCCACACTGCGCCGGTTAGATATCCGCCTAGATGGGCCCAGTGGTCTAGAGCAGCAACACGGAAAGGGGTAAAGAGGCTGATGGCTTCGAAGAGAACAATGCCCGTGAGAAAGACGGAACCACGAGCAGAGATGGTCTCTTGCCATTCGCGAGGGAGGAACCAGGGGGTGAGTTTGTCACTGAGTTTTGGCATTAGCGTTGAAATTGGACTTGGAAAACCGTGGAGCATAAGGGACAGGGCACGTACTTTGAATGAAGCATACACCATGCAGCGACGAGACCGGCAATGGCGCCGGAAGCACCGAGAGATGTCACGGTTAATTGCTTCGTGAGGACATGTGCGGTGAGAGAGGTGAAGGAGCCGATAACGCCGGATGCCATGAATAAGGGCAAGAAGTTACCGCGGCCGATTTCGTCGTGGACTGAATTCAAGCAATACCATTAATCCTCAGGGCCATGCTAATGCAGCTATGGATATCCAACTTACGTCTTGTCCCGATGAACCATAGAATCACCATGTTTGTAGCCAGATGCTTCACCTGCTGATGGCTGAAGACGCTGCCCACGACGCTCAATGCGTGCGGGTAGATTGGAACGCTGATGAAGTACTTATTGAGCATCCTCCATGCGGGCGGCCAGAACTTCCACAGAGTGAAGACACTCAAGTTGAGACCAATAATGGCCAGTACTGTCGCTGCGGCCGGTGGAATGTCTTTCCACATACGGTCCTTGTGAGATGGAGGGTCGTATGTTTCAGCAAACACATAGCACAGACCGAGGGCGAACAAAGTTACACCAAGAGCAGGGAGGATACGGCGGGCCTAGGGGATGTCAGTTGAGTCGATGGTGTCGTTATAGTATGCTGGACACTTACGGTTGTCAGATTCGATGTGTCGATATCATTGTTCGTAGCGCGGAGATGGTGCTTCTGGATCCAAGCCAGCAGCGGACGCTCACTAGGATCAGCACGAGGACGAGCTACAGGGATATTAGTAACTCGTCACAAAGACACAGAAATGATGTCGTGAGACGCACCCTCAACAACTGCCGATTCTTCAAATTTCTGCAACTCGGTATTCCTCTTCAGCGCTTTAGTGATGTTCTCGTAGTCCTTGGCTTCGCCTTCCAGCCATTCTTTGCGCTTCTGTTCCTGCTCCGCCAGGAGACGGGCCTCGTTCTGTTCTCGAAATTCCTGCAAAACACTCTTTCCCCAGGGGTCATTGGATTTGCCCAATTCAGCTTCGTAATGGCCGCTCTGCGGTTTATATAGGCCCTTGAGCTTTTCCTCTTCCTCTGCTTCCTCCCGTTCGATTCGCGCAAGAATGGCGGCATCCTCGTCCATTGGGCGATTCTTCCTCAACCATTGTAGACCGGCATCGATCACGAACGGGCGCGCAGAACGGGTTATGTCGGATGGAAGGTCGAGGTCGAGAGTACCGTTTATACGACGGCCTTGCAAAACAGAGAGAATGCGGTTTCCTAATGCTGGAGACACTTTGTTCGGCCCAAAGATCTTGTTGATCTCCGCCGCAGAGAGCGGTTTAGAGCTGATCGGGACGCCATGTTCGATCGGCTCGTTAGGTCTGGGAGATGGCGTGCTCTTCTTCTTAACGGATCTCGTAAGGAACGAAGGGGGAGGTCGAATTGAGTTGGAAGATGGGCGGGGGAAAGTCAAATTCCCCAGTCCCAGCGGGGAGATGAGCTTCCTGGGTGTACTATACAGGCGCCGTATGGGTAGCTCGCGGAAGTACGAGGGAGAAACGGCCGGGCGGAATGAGACCGGTGCGGAGAGGAGAGAGGTGGAGGATGCCCGGAGCCCCGGGCATGGGATCCGCCATCCTATGGAGAATACATTGCTCATCTCCACGGGATATGAGCCTGACGTTGCGCTGCACGCCGGGAGTTTTGCGGCGAGAAGACGATCGAGATAGCATGTACGGCATGAGATGCGCGGAGCTTCCGCTCTGGGTTTCTCCGGCCTCCGGTCGATTGTTCCGGAGAGACAATGGGCGATCAACGAGACAGGCTTGGTTTTTCCTGGAGAAAAGAGATAGTCTGAGGGCAGTGAGGTTGGCAGCTCAGTTGGCACTATATTCTACCTTCTAATTTCCTGCTTGAAAGCATGCTTATGCTTCTGGGAGGTTCCCTTGAGTAGAGCATTTTGTAACATAGAGCAAGTAGGTACATAGTTAGTTAGCAGCTATTTAATACGAACGCACGAGGATTCTGCTCTGGTCCCTGTACAATAATGACTTATATTGGACAGTAAACCATCCTATAAATATAATTTCAGACGATAATAGTGTAAATTACATTCGTGGTATACTTCATCCTCATTCTCGCTGATGGAGCAACACCACGTGATGATAGCGATAACCGTGAGAGTGATCGGCGTTGACGTTGACGTTTGTTCCGCAACACCAGCCTTTTCCTCATATCATATCATTGTTCTCCTTGGTCTATGAGCTATTAGTATTCTAGAGTTCCTTGCTCTCCATCTTGAACCATACTAACACCTCCCTATCACCAAAATCAGCCCTCCGCGAACCGTTTTGTTACGCCCGCTCGTCCAACTATGTCTGAAGCGCAACCCATCACCCCCGCCGCTTTCGCAGAGGCGCTCAAATCCCTCCCCCTCTCCGCCGTCTACGCCAAAGTCTCCGAGATTCGCAACTCGATCGCGCACCTCCATCGCTCGAATGCGGAACTGAAGCTCTTCATCGAAGAATCCACAGAGTCAGAGAGCGACAAGCGTGAGTTGGAGAGCTACATTTCCGAAAATGAGGGGGTCATCGAGACGATGAATGAGAGGGTTGAGCTGTGCAAGGCGGAGGTCGAGGAACGGGGACAGCAGTGGATAGAGCTTGATGCGGAGCCAGAAGAGCAGGAAAGTGAGGCTACGGGGGGAGAACACACATCCACGGGGGCGCATACGTCCGGTGTTAATGGTATCAATGGAACGAGTGAAAGTGGGATAGAGGGAGGGCAGACGCAGGCTACTACTGGTGGTGCAAACGCTGCCACAACAAATGGAACCTCGTCTCAGCAACGCGCACCGGAAGCGGGACAACAGGACGTGGAAACGGAGGAGGAGGGTGTCTATCTATGATGTCTTGTCCCAATGCAGCTGTCGCGTACAGTATGGGCGATATTATATTGAGAAAGCCGCCATTGACCGTGTCTTGCATGGAGAACTGGTTTTGCTTCAAGAGAGCACCCGGCATTTTGAGCACAGGATCTTGACGCAGATGGTCGAAATAAGTGCCGCTGATGTGGACTTGTAAGCTGAAGACTACAGTGGTAGTCGAGTCCTACAATTGAGATCGAACGAATGACTTCGCACTCGGACAGGGGTTGACTCGGACAGGGGTTGTGCACTATGCGGGTTGAAGCGACTATGCCAGCCTGAGATGTGTTCTTAGAACACGTCCGTCTGACTCTTAGAAGAGGGTTAAGATTTGTCGTGATTTTTCGACTCGAGCATCAGGTCACTCAAGAGCCCTGCAGCGAATACGGTACTACCTTCATGTTGCAAGGAAGGCCGATAATTCTAGACAACTCTTTTTATTTCCATTTCGTGACCTCTATACGGCCACTACTTGTCATGCTATATCCGTAAGAACAAATCACAGGAAAGTGTTTGTCTAGCTGACCGTAAACAGGCAAGTAAAAACATGCTCTGCTCTGTCCCAACCGAAGGAC
>JAPVCB010000025.1:816280-836863 GCA_029606185.1 Paecilomyces formosus | reverse complement strand
AAAAAAAAAAAAAAAAAAAAAGTAGAAAGATATTCTTGAATTTCGGGTCAGGACAGCAGGTATCCGTTCATTTCATCTGCCCACCAGAAGACGACAACAAGGGACTGGAAAAAGAAGCGAACATCCAACGCCAGGGTAGAAAATATGCCATTGTCATCCATCAGATGCAACCAGGAGTATTGCTATTTGGAAAGAATTATGTTTTGTTCCCACACGACGGTGGATCTTGCTCGATCACGCCGTACTCTGCGGCTGCTGTTGCTGTTGTTGAGCCCAGTGACCTGCAATGGCTTCTGGAGGGATCTTCTCCTGCTTGATGAACAGGTCGATGAGGGGCTGCATCGGCTCCATCTCCTTGTCAGCAACCAGTTTATAGTACTTGGCGACAGTGACGAAGTGGACAAAGCTCATATTTAGCATCTCATGGCGGTTGATATGCCAAAAGGGGTCAAGCCAGTGTCCATGGTACAGATGCGCGTAGCAGCGGAACATCTGCTTCATGATACCCTGGCAGTCCTTGTAGAAGGTCTGGGGGAAGCCGCTGGACTTTCCAATCCAGTCATCGCCGCTCGCGGCATCACTAACGGCCGTGCGAGGGACACCCGTAACTGGGTCCGTAGGGAACATGACGGGGTCATGGATCTTGCTGACAATCCACTTCTCAACTCGGTTGATAAACTTGGGGGCGGAGATCTTGGCTGCACGTCCGTCCACCAGCCATGTGTATGTCAAGCTGATGAAACCCGTTAGTGACATTGTTGACGGTGCCTGACGGTGCCTGGATTGAAAAGGATGAAAACTTACCGACCAGCTGACATGGTGGGGCAAGTACTTTCGTTGCAAATGGGAAGTCCAGTTACACTGTTCACTTCCTGGATCACTTGGAGCATGCCGTGCAGTAGACGGTATTGCTCGACGACTGTTCGGTTGTAACAAACATTAGCCCCGCCATTCCACAATCGCTGCTCTCGATATCGACGTACTCTGATGAGCCAACCATTCTCCCAACTCGACGTTTTTCGGGCAGGCACACAAGGTCAAGAAGTTTCCCTTGACGTTCAGCGGAGCGTACTTCTCCTGGAAGAAATACTTGGCCGAGTCATTATTCTCGTTGACGGTCGCGGCGCTGTCGACAGAGAGGGTCGAGTTGATGGAGGGCGAGCTGGTCATGACGGACCCCTGAGCCGGGTATGCAGCAGGAGCCTGGTTTGGGGCACCGTTGTTCATCTTGGGCGAGTTGTTGTTTTTGTTGTTACCTCCCCTGCCAAACCCCTGGCGACTAGATAGATGAAGACAAAGATATCAGCAACACCGTGGCAGATGGAAACCGGCAACCCATTCACTGATGGGGAGTGAGCTGGATGCACAACATGTCTGAGCAGGTGAGACCAGCGGATTTAAAGGCAAGGGAGCCTTCCCAGTGTTGGGGCGCACATGGTCCTGTCATTCAGAAGCACGGGGTAAAGGGGGGTCGAGGAGCGGAGAGCGATAGGATAGGGTGTTCGGGGGGTAAGCCAGCAAAAGTCGGGGAATGCACTTACACGCTCTGGAAGAAGGTCGCCATTGTGAGGGAGAACGAAAGGGCACAAAAGATGAACGGATCACCAGCAGATGCTGAAAATTGTTCTTAGATGAAACCTCCAACACAGAGCACGACCGCAATCCTGAGACGAGAGAAGGAGAGTGAAAGTGAGCCCAAGACAGTAGAGTATCTCCATCGGCCCCCGTTGTGGAGCTGCTGCGGCGCGACCAACACTAGAACCGACGAACTGACTAACTGCCTGGAACATCAGTATCTCCGGCCGCCTGTTTGAGGGATAGTGCCCGATCGCGAGAAGCTGCTTCGCAGATGGAGGCTGGGATGGATGGATGAAAGAAAGAGAGTCTCAGAGAGGTAACACACCACTCGACAGTGATCTTGCATCTTTCTTGGGAGGGGCAGAGAGCACCAACGCAACTCTCTGCGATCTCTTTTTTTCTTTTCACAACCCTCTATCCTCGTCTCGACCTCACCGTGCTGCGCCGGTTTCCTCCCGCTTGAATATCTTTCCGGAGCTCTCCAGCTCCTTCAGTACACATACACAGACCTAGAAGGAAGTCATGTCTTCCTCAGACGAAGAGGTCGTTCGTCGTCCAGGCCGCAGCACCGATGCCAGCCGTATCCAGAGCGCGTCCGCCAGTGAACGCAGCGCCAGTCCGAACGGCCGCGCAGAGAGTCCTCTAGGCTCCGACAAGCTCAATGCAGATGACGATGCGGACCTTTTCGGTTCTGACGGAGATGGAGACCTCGAAGAGTATGGTAGCTCCGCGGGTGAAAAATGTAGATCTAAGCTGACATGTCCAGTGAACGACCTACACGCAGACTCGACGATGAACAACTGGACTCGGGGGACGATGAGGGTCGTTATGACAGGACTGGGGACCGCATGGACTACGACGAGGGCGAGGAGGGAGGCTACGGTGAAACGCTCAATGTCATGGACCTAACTCTCGGACGTGCGCCCGAGCCAGAGTCTTCCAATGGAGAGGTACGTCTGAGTGAGAAAGGCCTGGGAGAATTGAACTGACATCTATGGGGCGCAGGTGTACACGCTGACAGTACCTAACTTCCTGTCGATTGAAACGGAAGAATTCAATCCAGAAACCTACGTGGCGCCCCCGTTCTCGACAGCATCTACTTCACTATGTTGGCGGTTCGACCCTAACGACCAGTCGAGTCTCCAATCCAACGCACGCATCATCCGGTGGGAGGACGGCTCTTTGACCCTGCAGCTAGCTTCAGCTCCACAGGAACAATACAGAATCGCCGCAAAGCCACTTGCGCCGCTCAACAAGGCCGGTGAATACGAGTCAGAATTCGATGCCCATGCATATCTGGGAGCCGCTGCTGAGACAGCGTCCGTCTTCCGCCTCACATCCCATCTTACACACGGCCTCACGATTCTACCAACTACACATGAAACGGACGATGCCGTGCAGCGTCTGCAGGAAGCAATGGCTGCTGCCGCTCGCGCAGGCAAGAAGAACCCTGACGGCACCGTCACCGTCATTGACGTGAAAGAGGACCCCGAGCTTGCGAAGAAACAAGCAGAGATGGCCGAACGTGAGAAGCTCAAGGCTGCTCGCCGGCGCCAGCAGCTGGCAGACCGCGACCTGGACCGGGGCCGTCGTGTCGGTATGTCATACCGTACTGGTGGAGCTGGTCTCACTGTCGGTGGACTCGAAGACGACGATGGCATGATGACAACTAGACCCCGCGCGAAGAAGCCACGCAGGCCCAACCGCCGCGGCGAAATCTACACGGACGAAGAAGAAGAGTACGACCGCCGCGGTCGCACCAGAGAAGACGAGTACGACGAAGATGACGGCTTCTTGGTTGGTAGTGACGAGGAACCTGAAGTCGTTGATGACGACGATGAAGAGGAAGAAGAGATGGAGGATGAGGATGCCGAAGGCGAAGTGGACGACGATGTCCCTCCTGCGAGGTCTGCTCGAAAGGAGAGAGAAGGGTCGCCGAAGAGGAAGAGCCCAGAGCCGGCTGGTGGTGCCGGTTCGCCGCCGGTTAGGAAGAAGCACCGCTACGTTGTCGAGTCGGACGAAGACGAAGAATAGACATAGCTTCTCTTCTGGCATGTCTACCTATTGGCGTCGAGCATCTTTTTCTCATGTCTCACTTTTCATTCAATTCACGGCCTTGTTTTAGGGCTTGATGCCCCACACGTCATATTTTCATACATGTACCACCATATGAAATTGAGGAGTGGAGAAGAAAAAGAAATCAAATAGACTCATAATTATCTCCTTGAGCTTTTCTTTAGCCTTACAATGATATCACTGGCATCCATAAATGGACGAACACACCCATGTTCCCAGCAATGTACCAGAAATGAAAGAAATTCCTTGTGCCCATCCACCGTACTCCGTGCGCCAAAACATAAAAATCTGTGCAATTATGTATAAATAGGGAAATCGTAACTCATGAGACTATACCATCAGGGTAGTCGTGCGGCTGGAATCCGAATTTGGAGATAACTTCTCTCGCGCTACCGACGACTTGAAGACACAGGAGATTTCTCTCGTCTATCTCGCCGTTCGGCTTTAGCGGGCTACAGACATTCTGGTCTTCTGACTTCGATTCTCGTTGTCGAGGATTAGAATACCCTCGAGTCTCAGCCGGCGACACACCTTCCGCGTGCCATCGTCTTTGACGTGTCTCCATCTCTTTTATGAGAGAGAGCACATCTGGGGTATCTTTTGTCATTATCGAAGCTGAAGGCTCAATCGGCCCGCCGATTACAGCGTGTCGAATGGTCTGCTTGAGCCATTCCCTCCACTTCAAGGCCTCGTCACGAGGGTCACGAGATAGAGCAGAAACGTATCCAGGAGGCGCTGACTGTTTCCCAAGATCGACTGGATCTGCCTCAGACAGCCGCAACCACGAATCTGCGAGGATATTAAGGAGAGTACCCAAGAGCATCACATTTTGCACCCCAGTGGAGTATTGCTGCGGACAGACCGGGCAGCGAATCACGTCTTTTGCCGTGCGGGCAGCAGTATAAAGAGACAAGATGGTTTGATTGGTTGTAGGGAAAGAGGTCAGGGCTGATAGATTACTGAGACTGAGGTATAAATAGGAGAGACAGGTGCATCGTGGAATGCCTTGAGGGAGCGAGAGATCGGATGTCATTCCAGAGGCGAACTGCTTGCCTGCGGAATCAGAACCTCCAGTGAGCATCAGCGAGGATGCTGAGGCTGCCACTGAATAATCGGGCCAGGGACTGTCTGAGGGTATAACCGGTTCCAGCATTGTCGATCCATCTTGCTCGAAGAGGGTACCCTGGCCTCCATTCATTGAATCGAAAGGAGCTTGTGCACCCTTTGATATTTGAGCGCGAAATACCGGAGCACAGAGATGGAAGGCCTCGGTGGAAGACTTCGCGTCAGCCCTGGAGGTCCGGGAATCCAGTGGGTTGTTCTCCAGATCCCCTAGTCCACCAGAATCGGAAACGTCCATAGAGCTGCCATCATCCTCCAGGCGTGGTCTTTTCTTCGGGGGTCGTCCCATTTGTTTCTGGATCGAGTAATGGCAGAAGAGCGCCTGTTTGATGCATCGCGAGCAGCCAGTGAGCTCTCCAGAGCATCGCAGCTTACGCTTTCCTGTCCGAAGTGGAATGGTTCAGTTTGCGGATTGAAAGCAAAGCTACCAGGAAATCATGACATCTACACTTACGGCATTCATCACATGCAGCATGCCTCTTAGGCGCAGGCTCTGAGCCCGCGAAACCATTATCATTAAAGGAGAGAGGCAAGTCTGACAGAGGATATAATAGAGCGGGGGCCTCGGAAACGCCCGCCATGATTACCGTGAATATCGGAAGGTATTCGATATTCGTTTCATTTATAGGAGTCAGGAGGCCGTTACTCTTGAGGACTAAATATAAATCAAGAGATGATATCTGGGCAAAGGAGCTGGAAAGTGTCCCAACAACGCAGCATTGGAAATCGTCAGCTTCTGCGATGGCGACTTGTCTCTAGACTTCAATAAGTTCAAACAGTTTAAACCACTTTTGGACGTGGAGGGACGTGGTGCCAAGAACGGAAGGCGGTGAGTCATGTGGGCGGTCAGGAAAAGCAATGCTCCGGCGCCGGGAAATCTTGGCCCACCCAAGAAAAAAAGTATCGGCCGGAGCAGAAGAAAGCTGCGCGCTGCAGAGACGATCAACATCAATCCCTCCGCAACCAGGCTTCTGCAAGGATGAGTAGCCTCAAGGCCTCAAAGAAGCGCAAGGCGGTCACTCGCGACGTCGAGGAAGAGGCTGAGGCCGTCTCCGGAGACGAACTCAATGCTGGTGACCTCGACGGAGTCCTTTCCGACAATGCGCAGGATCTGTCCGAGGAAGAAGACGAAAGTGATTCGGAGATTGAAATAAACGATGAATTCAGCGAAGGCGAGGAGGACGAAGAGGAAGAACTCGACAGTGATGAGATCCCGTCAGATGAGGAAGATAGCAACGGAGGACTG
The DNA here is from genome assembly GCA_029606185.1 of Paecilomyces formosus. NCBI lineage: Eukaryota > Fungi > Ascomycota > Eurotiomycetes > Eurotiales > Thermoascaceae > Paecilomyces > Paecilomyces formosus. The sequence continues at coordinate 830,841 of JAPVCB010000025.1, read as the reverse complement.
GTCAAGTCTTTTGGGAAAGTAAATGTCAACAGTGCAAAGGAACAAGACGATGAGTCGAGCGAAGACGAAGAGCCCAATTATCGCATCGAAAAGGATGCCAACGGAAACCCCCGTTACATTTACGACGAGATCAACCCCGATGATAACTCGGAATACTCTGATGTCGACGAGAATGCAAACACCATTGGCGATATTCCTCTGTCATTTTACGACCAGTACCCCCACATTGGGTACAATATTAACGGAAAGAAGATTATGCGACCTGCGAAGGGTGAAGCTCTAGATGCGCTACTTGATAGCATTGAGATCCCCAAGGGCTGGACCGGTCTCACCGATCCGTCCACTGGAAAGCCGCTAGAGCTGAGCCAGGATGAGCTTGAACTGTTGCGCAAGGTGCACATGAACGAAATTCCTGAGGATGGTTACAACCCATACGAGCCTATGGTTGAGTGGTTCACCAGCAAGGAGGAGATCATGCCCCTGAGCGCCGCTCCGGAGCCCAAGAGACGCTTTTTGCCTTCGAAGCACGAAGCCAAGCGGGTCATGAAAATTGTCAAGGCTATCAGAGAAGGCCGTATCCTGCCCTACAAGCCTCCCACTGAGCAGGACGAGACCGAGGAAGATGTCATCAAGTACGATATCTGGGCTGACGAGGCTGAACGTCCTGATCATCCTATGCACATGCCCGCACCCAAGCTTCCTCCGCCTGGCTACGAGGAGAGTTATCATCCTCCGCCAGAGTATCTGCCCGATAAGAATGAAAGGAAGGCCTGGGAAGAAGCCGATCCTGAAGATCGCGAGCGTGAGTTCCTTCCCTCGAATTACGACTCCCTGCGCAAAGTCCCCGGATACGAAAGCTTTGTCAAGGAGAAATTCGAGCGTTGTCTCGATCTCTACCTCGCGCCCAGGGTTAGAAGGAGCAAGCTCAACATCGATCCTGAGAGTCTGTTGCCGAAACTCCCTAGCCCTGAAGAGCTCAAGCCATTCCCAACCACCTGTGCGACTATTTTCAGAGGCCACAAGGGCCGTGTCAGGAGTCTGGCTGTCGATCCCTCTGGGCTCTGGTTGGCAACTGGTGGAGATGATGGTACTGCTCGTGTCTGGGAGCTTCTTACCGGTCGTCAGCTGTGGAGCGTGAAGCTCAGTGATGAGGACCCCGTCAATGTTGTTCGCTGGAGACCTGGCAAAGACGCCGTGATCCTCGCAGCAGCAGCCGGAGACGATCTCTTCCTTGCTGTGCCCCCAATCCTGGACCCAGAATCTGAGAAGGCTAGCATCGACCTTCTTGATGCTGGCTGGGGTTACGCTGCCAGCGCTCCTGCACCCAAGCCTGCTGAGGCAAACAAGAAGAGCACACCTCCCCAGTGGATCCGCCCATCAGCAGCTCTTGCTGAGGTCGGTGTTATGGTGGTGATTCCTCTGAGATATGTCGCCAAGTCTATCTCCTGGCATCGCAGAGGTGACTACTTCGTCACCGTTTGCCCTGGCTCCTCCACTCCGGCATCCATCGCCATTGCCATCCACACTGTTTCGAAGCACCTCACACAGTTCCCCTTCCGCCGGCGTCTCAAGGGTGGTGGCCCCCCTCAGACGGCGCATTTCCATCCCTCAAAACCTATCCTTTTCGTCGCCAACCAACGCAGCATCCGTGCGTACGATCTCTCCCGCCAGCTTCTGGTCAAGATCCTCCAACCCGGTGCTCGATGGATTTCATCATTCGACGTTCACCCAACCTCCTCGTCAGCTGCTGGGGGTGACAACATCATTGTTGGGTCCTACGACCGCCGTCTGCTGTGGCACGATCTCGACCTGTCTGCCCGTCCATACAAGACATTGCGATACCACAAGAAGGCCATTCGTGCCGTCAAGTTCCACCCTAGCGGCCGCTACCCTCTGTTCGCTGATGCAAGTGACGACGGCTCTCTGCAGATCTTCCACGGCAGCGTTACCGGCGATATGCTGAGCAACGCAAGCATCGTACCCCTCAAGGTTCTCAAGGGCCACAAGATCACCGGCGAACTCGGTGTGTTGGACGTCGACTGGCACCCCAGCCAAGCCTGGTGTGTCAGTGCCGGAGCGGATGGCACTTGCAGACTCTGGATGTGATGGAATAATGTTTTACCCTAAATATCTCGTTGCTGTGTTTCTTTTGGGCATCATCGCATGCAAAAAGGCGTTTATTTAGTGTGCATATTGAATCTTCTATAGGCTATGGAAAAATATACCTTTCTTTTTGTTCACTTCTCTCTCCATATCTCACCATGTAGCTATTCTCTGAGCCATTCTATTCGTAAGATACCGCAGAAAATTATACATTGAATGCGTCATAACTCTGGAAGCGGGAATGCCAGCTAAACTTCAAAAGAATATACATCCAAATAGAGTCATAATGCATATGTAAGTCTCAAAAATAAACAATCTCGCTTGATGGGGGAAAGAAAATAACTATGACGTTGATATCTACACAACACCACCGCTCCAATCTCTCTTCAACTTCTCATACTTCTTCATATCGGTCACACTGGGTCTAATAAACGCCTTTGCAGCCAGGAAGTCTTCGAATTTGATCGTATCCCGCCTCTTGATAGCCGAGTAACCGGCTCTGCGCAGCAGACTTCCCAGATCTGCACCACTGTAACCTTCGCATTCTTCTGCCAGTCTGCGTAGCTCATCTGAGAAATCAATCGGGAGGTTGCGGACCAAGGTCTGCAGAATCTCGACGCGTTCCTCGGGACCGGGGAGGTTGACGAAGAGAAGAGTTTCCAGACGGCCGGGACGCAGCATGGCTGGGTCAATGATATCTGGACGGTTGGTCGCGGCGATAACGTAGATTCCTTGGCGATTGCTGCCCAGTCCATCAAGCTCGGTGAGGAGAGTATTGACGACTCGGGCGGAGGCTTCAGATAGAGTGTCGTCTCGTCGAGGGACCAATGCGTCCAGCTCGTCGAAGAATATGACGCAAGGTATGGAGGAACGAGCGCGGAGGAAGACTTGCCGGACAGCACGCTCCGATTCACCAACGTACTTGTTAAGAAGTTCGGGTCCCTTAACACTGATGAAGTTTGCACGAGACTCATTGGCAACTGCCTTGGCAAGCAGTGTCTTACCGCAACCAGGAGGACCCCAGAGGAGGACACCGGTCGGTGCTGTGATACCAACTTTGGCGTAAATGTCGGGGTTCTTGATGGGCTCGACAATAGCTGTGGCCAGCTCATCGCGGATACCTCCCAGGGCACCGATGTCTGCCCAAGTGGTGTCTGGAATGGTGGCAAACCCTTCACGCTTGGATGATGGCTGGATCTTCGGTAGAGCCGTGAAGAAGTCAGCGTTGGAAACGAGAACAGTCTGGGTCTCGTCTCCCATCGGAGTCTCTTTGGCGTGCTTGATGAGACGTCGTAGTTCTTTGACCTTAGGGCTTACTTCGTCTGCCACTTCTTCGATCTCCATTTCTTCGCCTGTATTGGCTCTCAGGATCTCGAGATAGCGTTTGATAGCGGCAGAGCCGGCCGTGGAGACCAGGTCGTTCAAATCAGCTCCCACAAAACCCGGGGTTCTCTTAGCTAAGGTTTTGAAATCAAGATCATCTGCGAGTTGCATCTTTCGTGTCAATGCACGGATGATCTGCTCTCTCACAGGTTCCGATGGCACGCTAAGGTTGATTTCCTTGTCGAATCTACCTCCTCGTCTCAGAGCCGGATCCAGACTATCCGGGCGATTTGTAGCAGCTAGGACGATAACAGGTTTGCCCTCAGTTTTGTCAAGCGCCAAATCATCCATGCACGTCAGGAGCTGAGCGACGATTCGCTTCTCCATCTCCCTCTGCGCGCTCTCTCTCTTCGGGGTGATGGCGTCGATCTCGTCAATAAAAATCAGACAAGGGGCCATCTTCTTAGCCTCCTCAAAATGATCGCGCAGAGCCTTCTCTGACTCTCCAGACATTCCAGACACAATTGATGGCGCAGACACGGCAATAAAAGGCACCCCCAAATCCGCAGCAAAAGCATTCGCGATCATAGTTTTACCGCAACCAGGTGGTCCATGCAGTAGAACACCTCGCGGAGGCTGAACATTGGAAGACATGTACACTTGAGGACGAGTCATTGGCAGAATAAGCAAATCGGCCAGGTCTTGCATCACATCGTCCATTCCACCCAAATCGGCCAGGCTAACATGAGTTGGCGGCGATCGATCAATAGCTTCGGCCTTGCGCCGTTTCGGAGCAGATTCACCCGCATGCTGCCGTCTCTTGTTTGGAACCGTTGTCGATGTGGATGTTTGTTCTGTGGATTCGCCAGACTTCTGTGATTTCGAAGCCGTGGACCACATACCCACAATGCTTCGATTCATGCCATTAGAATCCTTCGCCTCGTCAGTGACCGAACTAGAGAAGAAACACCTTGCAAAAAGACAAATAATGTCGCCCTACTCATTCATACATACCTGAACAGCTGGCGCTGGCTTCTCTTCTAGCCCCTCAAAATCTCCATCTACGGAGTCCGATTCATCTCCGATAACATCGCTTTTGATCACCTCCAAAACTCTCTCTATACTATCCTCAAGAAGTTTCTTCGGTTTCCGGTTCAAGCTTGAGTTTGATCGCTTGATATTTTCATAAATGGCCGCCGCGGACAGACGTAGACGGCCTCCTTCAGGCTGTTGCTCGTCGACGATCTTGCGCACAATTTGGTAGATCTACAGAGAGAGCAATAAGTTAGCAAGGTTTTGCTTTGCGCAACACACCAGAGATACAGCGCATTACTCACCTCACGATCGAGACCTTGGCCCAAGGTATTTCTACCTCGATTCCTCGGACCCATATTTGAATGCGCAGACCAGCGACTGGGAATTACCTGCGAATACCAAAGATCTCGGTCTCGATCTCAATATTTTTGGATTCTCGGAGAAACAATGTTCCGGTGATTCCAGAACGGAGATTCCGACAGGCTGAATGCGATGTTTACTGTCGATCTCGACCGTTACAGTTCAAAAGGCTCACTAGAGAAGGTAGAATTGAATGTTTCTAGTAGTATAAATTCACAGATAGTCCATAGCGATGCGAAATGTGGCTTTAGCAAAATTTCAGTTGTCACATAGATTCGTACCGTATCTTACCAAGTCTGTACCGGAACTGCTCTATGACGGACGTCATTCCTCCCGGACACGGGCTCATCTGCGTTATCAACTCATAACAGTATGCTCCAACAATGGGCAACGCGAACAGCTCGCACAAGATCTCTGCTCAAGATAGGTGAGTAGAATCTAGTGATTGGCCATCAGCGATTTCCACTACGACTCTTAAAACAAGCATAATTTCCTCGAATTAGACATATCCACATGGTCCCCCCGCATCCGACTCCTGTACGAGAACCCGCTAACGACGCATACGCTTCCTCGAAATAGGGCTATTCTCGACTTGAAAAACCAACGCGACAAGCTCCACCAGTATCAGAAGCGTATAACTGTCCTCACGGACCGAGAGACAGCTATCGCGAAGGAATGTCTTGCACGTGATGACCGCCGACGTGCGCTTCTGGCCCTCCGGCGGAAGAAGTACCAGGAGTCACTGCTTGCGAAGACAGATGCGCAGTTAGCGCAGCTGGAAGAGCTTACGAATAGCGTCGAGTTCGCCCTCGTGCAGAAGGATGTCCTGTTCGGACTGCAGCAGGGCACGAGTGTTTTGCAGGCTATTCATAAGGAAATGGGCGGTCTAGAAGCTGTGGAGAAACTGCTGGGAGAGAACGAGGAAGCAAGAGCTTACCAAGAGGTTCGTTTTGTATCAAAGGCCTGCCACCTTTGCGGAATATTGATGCGATTGCTTTGAACAGGAAATTAGCCAGATGCTCGCCGGACAGATGTCAAACCAAGACGAAGACGAAGTCGAGGACGAGCTGGAGGCACTACAGCGGGAAGTGGAAGGTGTCTCCTTGCCAGATGCTCCTACGTCGGCTCTCCCAGAAGAATCGGAGAAAGAAAAGGAGGAAAAGGCGAAAGCGAGGGCGAGGGCGAGGGCAAAAGAGAGAGCACCAGTGCCCTTGACAGCTTGATTGTACATGCTGTTTACCAATTGCTGTGGCTGCATATTGAAGCATGGCTGGCGCTGGAGGTCTGTCTGGGTTTTCTATTATCTGTTAAGTCAGTTATACTGCTACATATACCGCTGGCGCGCCCTCATCAATGCTTTTCCATTACTCGTTTGGGCCAGGATGTCTAGTTTTGCCTCCGTTAATGTCAAGGATATTACCACATAGACAATTCATTATATTATCAGGGCATAGTGATATCTACTCCGTAGAGTGATTTTCAACTTGTCCGTGAACCTTCCTACGCATATTGTCGCATAGAGATCTGCATTTCCTGCCATCGCACGATTTCGTCACCTAGCATTTATTGTCCCGGCATTATTCTTCCTCCTACGCCCTCCACGCCCTGGATAGTGACATGATCGCTAGGGTTTGCAGCAGCCTCATAAAGGAAGCTCACTGGTTCCCTGTTCAGTGCCATGAATTGGCCCTTGAAGCCAACATATCCCACCTTAGTTACTTCCTCCTCCCCGTCGCTCCAGTTATCTTCGACAAATAAAGTGATGGATGTAGTTGCATTCCAGTGTGCGCGATTCAGCGGTAACTCGAAGACATCTGCACCGGGCACTGGTTGTGGAACTTCGACCGTCTGCGTTGGGGTCAGATCTGATGCGGTGCTGAAATCAAGATCGTTGCGATTCTTGAAAAGCTTGAGGGTTTTCGGTGCGGAAGGAGTCGGTGCTGTGTATAGAAGGATGGAATGTAGCTTTACTTGTCCAGCGAACCTGTTGCGTTCGGTTAAGACGCAGTCAGTTTTATTGTTTTTCCTCGTGATAATATAGTCAGGGTCACTAATGAAAGCTCAAGACTCTGGTGTTGGAAACAGGACGTATGTATGAGGGGCGATGGCGGGGTAGAATCTTGGGATGGTAAAATGCACAGCGGAAAGGTGTTACGTACGGAATATACATGAGCAACTGCTCATCAGCATCGCTCTCAAGCTCTGGCTCATCATTAAGTCTCTCTGCCCAGGTTTTCTGAACTATAGCAGCTCCTGATTTCGGGGCAGCCTCTGCATTTCGTCAACACCGCATGTCCGCAGAATCTGTGTGGGGTAGCATACCGTTTAGGGTGACTATGGAGTCAAACTGGATCTGAGAATAAAGAAGGGATTGGATGGCGGGAGTGATATCGTCTGAGTGGTCGTGGCCATCTTCTCCATGGCAATGGCCCCCATGGTGATGATGGTGATGTCCTGACATCGTGGTAATATTTTTGTGATGTTGAAAACTAAACTGGATTATCACTACGCGTTTCTAAAACGGGTCTTTTTCATTCCGAAAAGGGAAGCAACATGCACAAGCACTTGTCTCTCAACATGACACATCCATCATGGATGTATATCATTCTCATGGCATCAGGGATTATCCTGGAAAGCAAGTCTATAGTGCTATGGTATAGAGATGGACCATAAATGACCGAGGCATAGAACTCTTCCTTAACGATTATGACATCATAGCTAGACTGCTTGAGCCGCAAAACGAAGACATTATGGTAGAATCTTAGCCAAAGCTCACATGGTCTGGTGACACCCATGCCCTGCACATGAGAACTATCATATTATTGTATTCTATAGTATTCTGGGGCATACTCAAGAAGATAACCCTTCTCGATCTTCGTGATATCACGGATGAATGTCTTGTCGCCCGTCTGTAAGATCTCATGAAATATAACCCAATCTGCCTTGCGATTCTAGAAGAGCATAGTTAGCATAACATTGCGGGAACAAAACATTCGTAGGGAAATGGATAGGACTCACAAACATCAGCGAGCTTGGATGAGCATGCAAAGTAAGTCCTCCACTGACAGTTTTGAAAGTTCCATCAGGTTGCATCTTGGCAGCATGAGCAAAGTATCCAGTGGTTAGGCATCTCTGGATTTTTTCTGGCTGTCCAGAAAGGTCTGCTTGTTTCTGATTAGACGAGAGAGACTCATCGACCTGAATGCCAAAGCGCTCCAGGTACCGTTTCAGCTGCGCCCTGATGCTTACAGCCCTTAGCATTGATTTGTAGTTCAAGTGATTCTCACGGCACCATTTCGAATCTTTCTTTCCTCGAGTGACAAATGCGTGATAGACATTGAGATATGTCAAATGGTCACCTTCCTCAACAGCAAACTTTCGACGAGTGCTCTCCATTGCCTTTTTATCATGCTCATGATGCGACCAGACTGTGCCCTGGAGACTGACCATAGCAGCGATGGTAAGTATTTCGCTCAAGCACCCAAATGAGGGGGCGCTTAGAAGAACTTTCCCCATCATCGGCTCAACTGCTAATTCCGCCATACGAATCCCAAGCGGCTTCGTGAGCTTGGCGTAATCGTCCACAGCTCCTAGGGAATAAAGAAGCTCCAGCGCTCTAATTACGAGCTCAGCTGGCGGTGGTGATAGGAAATCAAAACGCACTATGTTGTCTATACCCAGCGCCTTCAATTGCAATATGACTGGCGCCAGGTTTGACCGCTGTATTTCCGGGACTGTAGCATCTGGGAGGTTTTCGTAGGATTGCTCCGTGTAAAGACGAAAGCATTTTCCGGGTTTCGTCCTTCCAGCTCGACCTGCACGCTGGCTGGCGGATGCTTTCGAAATTGGGACAGCAGTCAATGTTTCTATGCCGGTGTTTGGATTGTACGCGCGCAGCTTTGCGAAACCACAATCTACGACATACACTATGCCGTCAATTGTGACCGATGCTTCAGCGATATTGGTAGACACAACGACTTTGCGCGTATTCTGGGGTGTCGGTTCGAAGACGTAGAGCTGCTGTTCTGTTGTGAGACCGGCATATAGTGGAAGAGGGAGCAGAGATTGCGCCTTTGGGTGAAGCAACTGCGCACGTTCAGATATCATCTGAATGGTGGTGTCGATCTCCTCTCGTCCTGTCAGAAATACCAGGATGTCGCCCTCTGGCTCTTGGGTATGTATATCGAAGATGGTTTTCACCACACGTTCAAGGTAGTCCTCAGCCGGGTTCTCCAGGTAGAGGATATCCACAGGATACATCCTCCCTTCCAAACTAATAATCCTCCCGACACTTCCACCAAGCTCGCCGTCACTGGAATCGGTCTGAAACTCATCGCCAGCAAAGAAGCGTAGAAAATCTTCAGCTTGTAAGGTAGCACTGCTGATCACTATGCGAAGATCAGGCCTCCTTTTTCTTATTTTCTTCAGAATCCCCAGAAGCACGTCTGTACTCAGTGATCGCTCATGAGCCTCATCGACCATAATGACGGAATACCGCGATAATAGTGGATCCACCAGAGCCTCTCGAAGGAGCAAGCCGTCGGTGAGGAACTTGATCCTCGTGGCCGCGGACGTCAGATCCTCGAAACGGATTGAATATCCAACCTCTTCACCGACGCTGCAGTGCATCTCTTCTGCGACTCTCGTGGCCACGGTTGTGGCAGCCACCCGCCGAGGCTATACATATACATTAGCCAACCTGATCTACTAAGTCTTGCGGAGGCGAAGAAAAGCTAGAGAATATGATGGAACAGAGTAACTAACCTACCTGCGTAACTCCGATAAGTTTGCCGTTTGCAGTCCATCCTGCTTGGTCAAGATATTGCGGTAATTGCGTTGTCTTTCCACTTCCAGTTTGTCCGACCACAATGGTTACAGGATATGTCTCAACGAGGTATAGCAAGCTCTGTCTGTGTCTGGCTATAGGAAGCAGTGATGACGGCTTATATAATGAGGGGATAAATGTGGGAGCAAGATCGAAGTCTGAAGCCATTTTTTAAGTCTCAGACTCTTGTCCACCTAAAAAGATGTAGACTGAAATATAGCGGGAGAGAAGATCATTATAGCCATGCATATCACCTACTTAGTAACTGTGCATAAGAGCTTTCAGTGCATGATAGGAGTAGGCCACGCTTTACTACACAGGAACAACGCTCGAGCTAGATAGCCATCCAGTTAGGACGAAGAAAGCAGATCGATCCTAGATGCATTACATAAGCAAAGGCCTAGGTTTCCCACGTGACTTATGCAGTGTCATGTCTCGCCCCACGCGGTTGTGGCTTAGGCTGTTTGGGAGCTTCGGCGTACAGCGATGGGAGGCGGAGATCTACCATCCTGGCTATAACTTCCAAAGGTTCTGCCTGATTCCAGTTCTTTTTCCATTTGAAAGTTCCCCCGTCACATTATCTCAATCGAAGAAGCAATTGCCGCGACCCTACTCCCCATGGCAGATGAAGACAAAACCGTACATTTCACCTTCATACCTACTTGTAGTTAACATGACAAGCTAACTGTGTCCAAAGGCCACGCCTACCAAGGCTGCGGCGGCACTGAGCAGTCCTAAGCCTGAGTCCCCGACTACAGCACGTCCGCTAGATTTCGATGGCGACGATGAACCACAAGAGAGCGGCGTTACTTCATCTTCGGCAGCTCCTGGACAGTCTGCGGAATCGGCCCCTGCCCCGCCGCCCAAACCCCCGCGGCCATTGAGTCCGCAGCAACAGGCTGAGAACACGCTCAAGGAAGCGTTCCCAACTGTTGAAGCCTCCGTTGTCAGAGCCGTTCTTGTGGCAAGCGGCGGGAACGTGGAACGGGCTTTCCATGCGCTTCTGGGTTGGTGATCCTTGTCTATCGATTGCAGATGTAATGCTGACTCTGTTCACCCAGGCATGACCGATCCCAGCGCTCAGCAGGAAGACCTTCCACCTCCTAGGCCTCCGCGACCATCAAACACTGCCACGTCTACGGCCCAAAGCCAGCTTGAAGCTGATGAGAGATATGCCCGGCAACTTGCAGAGCACTACAGCGGAGGCGCCCGCCGTGGACCATCATCTGGTTTGGATGGCAGCCGACAGCCCCGAAGCAGAAGAGAAAGCGAAGAAGAACGGGAGTATAGCTTTTTTGATGGTAATACAAAGCTATCTGATATGTTGACTGGTAACTAATCGTCTTTGACAACAGATGATCTTCCGGTAATTCGCGAGAATATCCGCAAGGGGTTTTTGGAGACGCAATCGAAAGTGAATTCTTGGGTCCAGAATTTCAAGAAGAAACTCGATGGTGAAGAAGACGAAGATCAGCCTGCAGGAGAATACCATCGCGACAGTGGCAGCTATGGCAGACCCAGACGTAGTGGCGATATGGGCCGTCGCAGCGCTGATCGCGAGCGCTATGATGCAGACCCTCAAGTGATCAGTGACGACTTTGCGACACTGGAACTACGGGATTCCGAAGGTATGTTGCCGCTTGAATTGAAGGCGATCACAGAGACTCACACATCTTCATAGTCCCTCCGCCTCGCCCAGCTCGACCGCTCGCAAACCCAAATCTATTTAAGACCTCCTCTCCTTCTCCAGATAGGCGTAAGGTCTCTTTCCAAGAGGGTCCACCAGAAGAAATTGACAATCTTTACGATGCTCCAGAATCTGCCCAGCGCGCACCGTCTACTGGAGGCAAGTCTAGCAAATGGCAGCCTTTAGCTACCGTCGACCCGTCTCCTGTTGGCGAACACGACCCTTTCAGCCTCGGTGACAGCGACGATGAAAAGGAAACGAAAAATAAAGACTCCAACGCAGACGAAGGGGACCGTGTGAAACAAACCACCACCGAAGCGATAGCTGGTGAGATCGGATCCAGTTCGAAGGATGATAATAAGCAGGACACGGGACGTTGAACACGATCTATTAGCCATATTTTTTTAATTCCCTTTTCTCGGCATCGCCAGATTGTGATATCCATTTTGTCAAATATTTATTTCCTTTCACGACTCTGCCGCAGCTTGCGCAGACAGCTCAGCGTAGAGGTGGCCATATAACACTCATAAGCCCCGCCTGTTCCTCGAGAACTCCGATCTTCTGAAAAGAAAACTTGAATGGTATCTTCCGAATTGTAACAATAGTCATCGTAGAATCGTAAACGCCAGCCATGCAAAAACCGTATTCGCTCTGAACTCCCCGTCCTCACTCCGCTCTACCAGGTAAGCCTCGTCTTGCTGCCGTCACGGGAGTCGCTTTCCTCAGATCCTGTATGACCGCCTGTTGCATATGCGTGTCAGTTTTTACCAAAACCAAAGCATATTGTCTCGAGGAACTCACTGCAAGCGCGTCGGGATTAACACCATTCTCAATCAGCGACACACAAAGGGACAGCTCCGTTCGATCGAGATGTGTATTCTAGCAAGGAAACGCTATCAGCCCTCATATTCCTCGACAGACACGACGGAACACAGCTTCACACAGCCCAGACATAGTGGGTGGGGAACTTTTGGAGAATGGTGACCTTACCAGCAACGTAGAGATCTCATGTAGAATATCAATAACCTCACGCGCAGCCTGCCGCTTGTCGTCTTGTTGGGGAGGCATTTCGTTCGCTCAGAATGGGCAGGTATGGTACATAATTCTGCGGGGAAGTTCGTTCGAAAGGCAAATGATACGCGAAGACGCGATACCTAGTTCCTGGCTGTACGGATAGCTATGAAACCTCCCGCGGACCTTCCGCCTCGCCCAGGACGATTGGGCTCGTTTTTAGCGTGGCGCGACACCAAGCTCCTTAATAATCGGCTTGGCAATCAACATAAGTTAGTTAATCTGGCGATCCTTTCTTATTCATAAGTGAGGATTTCAAGCTGCTTCGTCTCTGATTATTTGTTACTTAATCGTTTTATCTAGCTAAAACCCATAACTATTTTACATCCCAAATGCCAATTATTTCCTTTTGGAAGTGAATTGAAAATATTCGTTGTTAATTATCTGAGTAATTGAGCTATCTATATCTCTCTCACTAGTACTCTCATATATTTTTTTTTTTAGGTTAGTTCTAGATCCTATATCTTTTTGCATTTCATCTTTTTGGTTTTCTTATATTCTGTGGTTTATTTCCCTTGTTATGAATATCTGGTGCTCCTCATTATTATTTGTGCTTCTATCTAACATCCCAAAGAGTAGTTGCTACTATATTTCATCCTTTGAATTCTGCTGCGTATTTGCCTCCGCTATCTATATTGATTGTTTTCCTATTCCGGCGTCGTTTTTGATATCGTTTTGATGGGAATTAGTGGCTAGATTTGATTTTTTGTATATGATATGCAGATAATCATGGTGTTGGATTTTAGATGCCCGAATAGTGGCGAGCTGCATCTGCCGGCCACTGCTATCCGAGACAACGGATAGTCAGTCTCACCCTGCATGAAGCCGTATCACGGATTCAACTCCGTGACGGGTAAGGACTGTATACAAACAGATGGAGTTGCTAGAACCTTCAGTTCCCCCTAGGAATCAGGAGATAATAGTTAGATACATATTAGATTTAGAATAGTCCAGCAACATAGAGGATTCTATCCCATACCTATGTTCATAGCGTGCTTCCGAATTCAACACAGGGAGTTGCAGCCCAGAGTACATGAGCGCCACAAGGCAGCAATGATCTTTCTGTCATCACTCCACTCCCAGTTTAGTCAAACTCAGAGATAGTATACTTATTCTCCTTCTCACAAGGATTCAAAAGATACTTATTTTAGGTGTAGTAAATATTATCGACTGATCCTTTGTTAGAGTACTATTAATATTATGCATACAGGCTGCTTGCTTATTTCCAGATCTAAGGGCCTGTTGGTATCATGTTTACCTCCGAATAAAGCAAAGGATGTAGAAACTATGACGAAGGATCCAGTAAGTTCTGTTATAATTAAAGCTTACTGAAAGCGCATGATCTACGCTAGGTAATACTACTAGAACGCCTTCTCCGCCAAGCTACATCAGAGTGACCTGAGACTGCTGCCTTCAATGAAAAGCTCAATCATTTAGTGTCACACGTCACATGTCATTTCCAGTCTTTTGAAAACTGCAATTTGGGAACTCAGCTTTCTGCTACTATTCTTTCAGGTTATTGCTCTTGGATCCCTGTAGGGTATAGGCGTCACCTTCCGCCATAGGCCTTGGTCTGCGCATGTAGCTAGATAAATAGAAATTCAAGCTCAACTCTCGACAGGGCTGTTCATTATCTTCAACTCTGCACCCCCCTATTTCTTACTCTAATTTCTCCGCACTTCTCACCTTCACTTCAGAATGCCGACAAAAAAGCCGCGCGACGTTCTAAATGCCCTATGCGAGACTCTGGCTCACCACAAGGAGCTCGGTATCTCGGAGGAAACAGGGATTGTTGGCTATGACATTCTTACGCCGCTCAATATCAGGGTCCATCCTCTCAAGATAGACCCTCTCGGAAATATTTCTATGACTATCGACGATCCACCTTTTTTGTTCGAGATACTCCCAGAGTCAATGCTCAGGAAACATCCCCTGCAAGAAAAAATGGGACCATTTCCGAAGTACCTGGAGCCTTATGAGAGGCCTGAAGCTGAGAGGCCTGAAGGACATCTCAACTTTGTCTGGTCTTCAGAAGCTCGTGGTAGAGAAGTCTCCGACTACATAACCTACTTTGCTTTCAAGCCTGCCAGAAAGAAGCTGCCCAAGTCTTGCAGCAATCTAGGGGAATACAGGAATCTGGATCGCATAAGGTAAGCT